>CM076573.1:709483943-709906765 GCA_034641835.2 Pinus albicaulis | reverse complement strand
TCTCATCCAAGGATATTTCCAGGAAACTCATTTTCTCGGAAAAAGAATCCTCACCATCACCCATTCATTTTCAAGAACCTACATTAGAAGAGCAATCTCTTGAGTTTGTGTCTTTCCCTCTTACAAAAACTCAACCTCATATAGTTTCCAGCTCTTCTACAATCATTCATACACCAATCCCTATATCATTTGTTCCACCTCATTCACCCCCACCTACAACTGGTATTCATTTTACCCCCGCTCAAGGAGCAGTTAACCAGGGCATAAACATGGCAGCCCTTGATTTCTTGATGAATATATATGCACCATTAAATCTACCCCAACCACTGAATGCAATGCCTCAGGAGTATCTCAAGTTACTCCCTAGATTTACTGGTGAAGATGAAATAACTGCAGAACAACACTTGCCCTTGTTTTGCACATTTGCTGAGAATTTAAATGTTGAGCATTTAGATGTTGTAATGAGAATTTTTGTTTAGTCTCTAAGTGGAGAGGCAAGGAAATGGTTTAAAGGATTGCCTAATGGTTCAATAAATGATTGGGATGGACTAGAAAGACGTTTCACCGAGAGATGGGGTGAAAAAAGGGACCATGGTTATTCTTTGACAGAATTCAATGCAATAAAGAAGAAATCTGATGAAAATATGAATGATTTTGTGAAAAGATTTAACAAATTGTATAATAGTTTGCCTTTGGAAATTAAACCTCCTCCTATTGGAGCAAGGGTCGTTTTTGCTGGTGCATTCGAACCAGATTTCAGTTTCACATTGAGAGAAAGAAGGTCCCCCACTTTGGATCAGATTCAAACTGATGCTCTGGAGATTGAGGCCAATATGTTCACCGCTGGTAAAGTCCAAGATAAAGGAAAAGCTAAAGAAGAAGCCTCATCTCAAGATCAGAGAATTGACGATATGACTAAAGTCATAAAAAATTTGTCTAATAAACTGGTGAAGTTGGAAATAGATAATAATAAGCCTACAAGACAAAGTAGAGGGGTTTTTAATCCCTAATTTAAAAAACAACCCCTGTAGATTCTACAAAGAGAAAGGAAAGATCAAGATCAGGTGCAAGCACCTTTGTATATAGAGGCAGCTCCATCCCACTCAGCAGATGATGATGATGAAAAAGAAGATGATGCTCAAATTTCTGCTGTCTACATGGAAGATGATGAAACAGAAGAAGAAATTGAGGGAAAAAGAGTGGAAGAAAATGAAGAAACTGATCTTTCATTCGATCAAGAAGAGATGGATGATTATTGCAAACATTTTACGGACTTCATGCAATCAGAATTACATAAAAAATACGATTTGAGGTCAAAGAAGAGGTTAAGAACTCAAGATGATGAGGAAAAAGAATCAGAATCAGTACCTGCTCCAATGGAGACTCCATTACAGAAAAACCAGATTAAGAAATCAGATAAGGGGAAGTAGCCCATGAATGAAGAAAAAGAGAAGGAAAAACAACAAGTTGAGGCTTCTCAAACAAGGATTAAAGATCCTAATATTTTGGAGAAAGTTGTTACTGTTTCTAATCAAAGTCTAAATTCCAATAAAAATCAAGAAGAACCTAAAAAGTTGACAAAACAAAATCAAACTTTCAGTTTTTCGAAAGAGTTGGAAAAAGTGAAAATTCAAATACCTCTTCTTGAGTTAATCAAAACACCTGGTTATAAGAAGGAGATTGCAGAATTTATCAATTTATCTTAGTCTGGTGAAGTAGGCGATATAGTAAATCTGCAAGAAGAAAAACTAGTGGTTACTTTTGGGCCTCATGTTGAAGAGGTAGATTCGTCTGTCCCTCCTTTTTATATATCACTTTTGTTACATGATTTTGTTTTACATAATTGTATGCTAGATTCTGGCGCATCCCACAATATGATGCCATTGTGTGTGATGAAAGAGTTAAATTTACAAATCACTAAGCCATACAGAGACCTTTATTCTTTTGATTCAAAAAGGGTGAAGTGTGTGGGTATTATTAAGGATATGGTTGTTTCATTGGCCTAAATCCCAGCCAAGAGCATTATGATGGATGTGGTAGTGGCAGATATTCCAGCCAGATTTGGTATGTTATTATCTAGATCTTGGGGGGCAAAGCTTGGAGGAGTTTTGAAGTTAGATTTTACATATGCCATGATTCCTGTTTTTAATGGGGAAGAAAGGAGGTTGTATAGAGAAACTAGATTTCAAAAAACTGCTACCAAGAAAGATGCAGGTAATTCACCTATTTATGGCCAAGAGAAGGAGGACCTCTCTTGCTTCATGCTGCATGAAGATGCAGAATTTGTTGAAGAGTCACAAGGGCAGATCCCTTCAGCCATTGTACATAAGGAGCTAAATTCAAACAAGCTTTGGAAGTGCTATTTTGATGGTACGTTTTCTAAAGAAGGCACTGGAGCTGGTTTCATTTTTGTATCTCTAGAAGGTAACCTTGTACCTTTATCTTTCAAATTGGAGTTTGAATCCACCAATAATGTAGCTGAATATGAAGCATTAATCATTAGTCTGCAGACAGCTAAGAAAATGGGAATTCAGTCTATGATCGTGTTTGGTGATTCTGAATTAATCATAAGACAAGTTAAGAATTTGTGTCAAACTAAACATCCTAGGTTAAGAACATATAGGAATGAGGTATGGGATTTAATTGAAAACTACTTTGAAGCTTTCAACCTACAGTTTATCCCAAGAGAAGAGAATAGAATGGTTGATTCTTTAGCAGTTGCAGCCAGTACATTCAAACCTACGATCAATCCAAGACTAAGATATGAAATTGAGATGAGACACAGACCTTCGATTCCTGACAATGTCAAAAATTGGCAGGTTTTTGAGGATGACGAACAGATTAAGAAATTTTTGTTGATGATTGAAGATTTTGAAGATCATCAGATTGATTTTGAAACTGATGAAAATGACTTGGCTGATACGTCTAAGACTTTGAAAAAGAAGATTGGTGATCAGCAGATTATTCAGTTGAAAGAAAATATTTTACCAAGAGGTTTGGTACCTCTCGTCTAAGACTCTGAAAAAGAAGATTGGTGATCTACAGATTATTCAGTTGAAAGACAATATTTTACCAAGAGGTTTGGTACCTCTCGAAAGACTGTTTGATGCTAATGATGTGGCAGTGAATCAGAAGAAAGCACATCAAGATGAGAATGTGGAAGATTGTAATTTAGGAACTCAATATGAGCCTAAAATTGTCAAATTGTTCAAAGGCATTTTGAAGGACTACAAACAAAGGTACATAGATATGTTCAAACAATTTGAGGATTTATTTGCTTGGTCATATGATGATTTGAAGACTTATGATAAGAATATTATTCAACATAAAATCCCATTGAAAGATGGAGTCAAACCACATAGACAGAAACTCAGACAAATCAATCCATTGTTGTTGGCCCCGATTGAAAAGGAGGTAAAGAAATTGCTGCAGGCTAAAATAATTGTTCCTCTCAGATATTCAGATTGGGTTTCCAATCTTGTACCACTCAGAAAGAAAAATGGAGAGATAAGGCTGTGTGTAGATTTCAGGAACTTGAATAGGGCTTCATTGAAAGATAATTATCCTTTGCCGAAAATGAATTTTGTCTTGCAAAAAGTGACTGGAGCTTGCAGATTATCTATGGTAGATGGTTTTTCAGGGTATAACCATGTTGCTGTGGAAAAGGAAGATCAAAAGAAAATTGCTTTCACTACACCCTGGGGAACATTCATGTATGCCAGGATGTCGTTTGGCCTAATGAATGCAGGGGCCACATTCCAAAGAGCAATGGATATTGCATTTGTAGGAGATAAGTTTGTGGTTATTTATCTAGATGATGTCACAATTTTTTCAAACTCTGACGAGGAACATCTACAACATTTGCAAAAAGCCTTCTTGAAGTGTAGGAAATATGGATTATCGTTGAATCCTAAAAAATCTTTGTTTTCTCTGGAAGAGGGTAAACTGCTGGGCCATATTGTTTCCAAACAAGGAGTGAAGATTGATCCAGTAAGGGTCGAAGCAATACAGTTAATTCCACTGCCCCGAAGTAAGAAAGATATTCAGAGGTTTCTTGGAAAAATTAATTTTCTAAGAATATTTGTTCCTAATTACGCAGATATTGTCAATAAAATAATAGACATGTTGAAAAAGGATGCTGAGGTGAAGTGGGACAAAGAAGCAAGGGAATATTTTCAAAGGATTAAAGAAGCTCTACAAGAAGCACCTGTTCTAATTAGTCTGGATTATTTGAAGCCATTTCAATTTTTTTCATTTGCGTCTTCCTCAACAATTGCTGCTGTGTTATTACAGAAAAACGAAGAAAAGTGTGAACAACCTATAGCTTATTTTAGTAAGGTGCTCCGAGATGCAGAATTAAAATATAATATATTGGAGAAACAAGTATATGTTCTGGTGAAAGCATTGAAAGCATTCAGAACCTATATTCTTCATTCCCAAATTTTAGCATATGTTCCTAATTATGCTGTAAAGGATGTTTTAGTACAGAGCGATGTAGAAGGGAAAAGAGGCAAATGGATTGCTAAAATCCAAGAATACGACCTAGATGTTAAACCAACAAAATTGATCAAAGGATTGGGACTGGCCAAATTATTAACAGAATCAAATTTCCAAGCACTGGGAATTAATTTATTGGCACCTGTAGAGGAAGTCAATGGAGAAACAAGTAATATTCAATCAAAGTCAGCAATTAAATATAAATTCCAATGCTCAGATTGGTACAAGGATATTATTCACTATTTATGCTTTCTTTCTTGTCCTCCTTCAATAAATAGAGCTAAATACAGAGCTTTAAAACTCAAGGCTCAACCTTATGTCATAATTGAAGTAAAGCTATATTAGAAAGATCCTGCTGGTGTGTTATTGTTATGTTTGACAGAGGAGGGAGTTTCAGAAGTAATTAAAGAATATCATGAATGTTTGTGTGGGGGTCACTACAGTTGGAAGGTAACTGCTCATAAAGTTCTCAAATCAGGTTTTTATTGGCCCTATGTATTTGCTGATGTATATAAAATAGTTAGAAGTTGTAAAAAATGTCAAGTGTTCGCAGAAAAGAAAAGGTTAGCCCCTTTACCTCTTCTCCCTGTTTTTGTTGAAGAACCTTTCAGACAATGGGGATTGGATTTCATTGGAGAAATCAATCCACCATCTAGTGGGAAATTTAAGTGGATCCTTACTGCTACAGATTATTTTAAAAAATGGGTAGAGGCAATCCCTACCAGGAAGGCAAATTATTTGGTTGTTATGAAGTTTTTAGAAGAAAATATCTTTAGCAGATTTGGATGTCCAGTAAAGATTGTGACAGATAATTCCCAAGTTTTCAACTCAATCAAGTTTATTAATTTCTGTCAGACTTATAATGTGATATTGTCTCATTCTACAACTTATCATCCACAAGGAAATGGATTGGCAGAATCTTCTAACAAAACATTAGTAAAAATTTTGAAGAAGACAATAAATGAAAACCAGAAGAATTGGGATTCAAAGCTAGTTTTTGCTCTATGGGCAACAAGGATGACCACTAGGAGATCCACTGGTAAGTCACCTTATGGACTAGTATATGGTACTCAGGCATTGTTTCCCACCCAGTTGGTGAAACCTGTGATTTATTTCCTTCAAGATGCTCAAGAAGAACCTAATGCCATGATTAGAAGAATGAATAATGTAATGGAGTTAAGTGAAAGCAGAAATAAAGTTCGAGAAAATTTGCTTACGTACCAGCAAAAAATGAAGACAATTTTTGACAAGAAAACAAAATAAATCATGTTTCAGAATGGAGATTTGGTATTAAGATGGGATACCCGGAGGGAAGACAAAGGGAAACATGGCAAATTTGATCCTTTGTGGTACGGTCTGTTCAAAATTAGTGAGGCCAGGATGAATAATACCTTCATGTTGGACAGTCTTGAAGGAGAAGTAATAGATATGCCTGTGAATGGGTAATATCTAAAACATTATTTCCAACACTAAGAGTTGTTTGACCATCATTGTATATATCCGGTTTTATCATTGTACATTTTTCATTTAGCAATTTTTGACTCCATGCCAGAAGTGAAGGCACTAATCTGCAGGTTCTTAGTGTTTCGTGGCAAAAACACTATCCCCAGGTGGAGCCAGATGTTGTGGATCATCTGCATATCCTTTTCTATTTTATTTTGAAAATCAAAAAAAAAAAAAAATCTGAAATTCAGAAAAAGTATATGCTATAGTATAATGTTTTTTATACTGTAACATAAAAAAGAAATGTTTCTAAAAGCTTGATGCAAATTAATTTTATTGTTAAACTTTATTTGGATGTATATTATAGTTTCATGTTTAAACGTCGAGCAAGTCTCCGAGCGGAAGTAGCAAGTATTGAAGATTATAACCGAATGATGAAGTGCGGAGGCGCCAGGAGTTCGTGAGTTATTGAATCAAGTGCCCCCGCAGTTGACCTATTTGACCGCGGGGTAAACAACGATCAACGGTGTAGATTCATTGCGGGGGGACTAGCCAAATTTTGCCGCCGTACTCCAGGAGCCTCCGCAATGACATCATGAGGTAGAGGAGAATCCCTCATCAACCGAGAGTCGACAATCTCGTCGTAAAGATGGAATATCCAGAATCGTCCTCGGTTTCAAAGAATTCATCAACAACCCAAAGTGAGATATGGAAAAAGTGCAAAACATTCTCAATGGACTCAGCAAAAGGAATCCCAGCATCTCAACAAAAAGTAGCCGTTGACTCAGCAACTGTATCAGAAGCGACTGTTCTTATAGATTAGGAATTTTCAATTTCACGTTATGTTATTTTCTCAAAATCATGTAAATTGTAATAGGACCTTTTTGAGGCATGTACCTCCGTAACTGTAAGTAGTTAAAGCAGTTAGAATTAGTTTCATCCCTGGAAACTGTTTTGTTATTTTGTATTTAAAGAAGATTCCAAGAACGGAAAAGGTTCCGAGTTTTGAACCTTGAAGCCAAATTTTTGTACTCAAGAATGGAAAATCAATGAAAGAGTATGCAAGTTTCTATCATTCTGTTTATGCTGAAAAGTTATCCAGTTTACACAATGTTTTCTTATCTGTGAATAAAATAGAGTAATTTGAGCAGCAGGTCTCTTTATACATGTGTATTTAAGAGTTAAACAAACCTTAATGTGCGCTCCTCTGTTTTAACTTTATCTTTACTTAATTCTTCAGGGTTTTAAAATGATAGATTCTGTTTGAAACAGCATATCAGATTGAAATCCTCTTCTCTTTTTCTTCCGTTCATTCATTTCAGCATAAGTGGAATATAGCATTGTAGAACATGCATGGAATTGATATTTAAGGGTTACATAATCAATGTTTAAGGGTTTATAAGACGGAGACAGATATATATTCATTTATGACATAATCAGATAATGTCTTAAGCACTGATTCCTTATCACAGCTAAGGAATTGTCTCTTAAGGTACAACAACAGAAGCATGATGGGTGCACTCAATGATGCATGTTGTTCAACTGTAAAAAAATGGGTTGGAAACAAATCATTTTTTGGTACGCTCGAACTTTAGAGATTAAATTTTGTTTTGAGTAATTCTGAATTTTTTTAGGGCTTAAGGATGATAAACATGGATGAAACAAGGGAAGGAAATCACCCAAAGCCTCCAATGTAGATCTCATATCTCCTTTTCCTCTTGGAGGAATGTTATGTGACATTTTCATTACCAAACTTTAAGTGATGATTATCTTAAAAAATAAACCTCAATAGTGTTTAACTATTTGTAATGCAATTAAAAAAATAAAATAATTTTGTATTATGACAAAAAAATATCCATTTCGTTGGAATTTTGATGGATGTTGACTAGAGAGATGTTATCCAATTGGAAAAATATTGATTTTGTCAAACACTGGTATTTTGATAAATAGATAATTGACCTAGTCAAACATCGGATATCTAACAAACATTTAATTGGCATCTCATATTTGACGAACAAAATTATCGTCGAATATCTAACTAACATATCGTTGGATATCAGACGTTAATATTTTTTTTTGGATATTTGAAAATTGTTGGGCCTTTTTTTTTAAATAAAAAAAATATTTGCAAGTAAGATTCTACAGTATGATTGAACTATTAGAGTACGATGTCAAAATTTATGCCTATATGTAGTAGTGGGGATTAGTGGTTAGGATTTAAGAGGATAAGGGGTTAGGGCTTAGGGGTTTCGTGGATTTTATATTAGGGTTAGTGGCTAATGGGTTATGAGTGATGAGTGTACATGTTAAGCGATTATGGCTTGGGGGTTAAGTGGATAGGGAACTTAGTGGTTATGGGTTAAGGTCTTATGGTTTGTGGTAATGATGCCCATAATCCCCTTTTCACCACTATTGGGGTTCCCTTGCCAATTTCTCTCATTTCCTTCAAATGCATGGAAATGAATGAATAAGAGTGTGTGAGAGGGAGTGTCAGTGAGTTCTAGGTGTACTAAGGACCGAGTGACAATGTATGCTATGTAGCACCAAGGATTGCTAGAGTGTCATGGTGACATGCCAATATGTACCAAGTGTCAAGGTGTGTCAATGCATGCCAAGGAATTTTAGGGAGTTCCGTGGAAACACAAGGAATAAATAGTTTAAAATGCATGTAAATGAATGAATAAGAGTGTGTGATAGGGATTGTCAGTGAGTTTCAGGTGTGCTAAGGAGGGGGTGAAAAGGTTATATGCTAGGCAGTGCCAAGACATGCTAGAGTGACAGGGCATGTCAGGGAGTGGTAGTGTGTACGAGGGAGTGCCAAATCATGCCAAGGAATGCATGGGGTGATACTTCTAACACGTGCCAAGGGATTGTTAGACATGTCACGTACTATGGCATGTCAAGATGTAAATTATGTTTCTTAGTTTTTTTATGGTCACAGTTAGACGTGAGCCTTGACTTGTTAACTTGTAACATGTTAAGTGGGATAAGTTGAAATTGGACATGAGTAGCCTAAGATGAGTTATATTCAGTTCTTAGGTGAACACGAAACAATCTAGTTGTAGTAACTGTAAATTGTTAAGTTGTTATATTTGAGGCAAGACTTGGTTGGGTTCCCAAGTCCCAAAAAAAGTAAGGTTAGTTGTGAGGGCATGATAGCTAAGGAGTTCCAAGGAATGAAAAGGTGTGCTAACACATGCCGAACATCGTCAATGCATGTTGAGGAGAGTTAGGCAGTGCCAGAACATCACAAGGGAGAACTAGGTCAAAATGCATGGAAATGAACAAATAAGAGTGTGTGCCAAGGAGTGTCAATGAATTCCAGGTGTCTGAAGGATAAATTGTGATAGGATAAGGTCAGAATAGGACTTATAGGAGGAAATATTATGGTTACAATAAGGGGTTGAATAATGATTTTTTAGACAAAGGGATACTTTGGGTTATGCACAACATTTTTTTGTCAATGACTTGGTTGGGTTCCCAAGTCGCAAAAAAAGTAAGGCTATCTATAAGGGCATGAAAACTAGGGAGTACCAAGGTGTCCCAGGGAATCCCAGGAAGTACTAACACATTTTATATAGTTCCAAGGCATGAAATGCATGCTAAGACAAGACAAGTGCTAAGTCATGCCAAGATGTGCTAGGTGTCAGGGTGTGGTGCGAACACATGCTAGGGAGTGTGAGGATCAAGTGTGAGGGAAACACAAGGGAACGGTAGTTCAAATGCATGGAAATTAAGTGTTAGTGAGTTCCATGTGTGTTAAGGAGGGAGTGATAAGGTATGATAGGAAGTTATAAGGCATGATAAGAGTGCTAGGGAAGCATACCAAGATGCGCCAAGTGCCAAGGTGTGTCAATGAATGCTACGAAGTGTTAGGGAGTGTCAGGGAAATATAAGGGAGTACTAGGTCAAAATCCATGGAAATGAATGAATAAGAGTGTGTGACAAGCAGTGTCAGCGAGTTCTGAGTGTGCTAATGAGGGGGTGACATGGTATGCTAGGAAACACTATTTCATGCTATAGTTTCATGGCATCATGCTTCCAAGATGTGTTAGGGTGTGCCAACATGTGCTAGGAAGTGTTAGGGAGCACCAGGGAAACACAAGGGAGCACTAGGTAGAAATGGATGGAAATTAATGAATAAGAGTGTGTTAGGAGAATTTTATAATAGGACTTACACGACGAAATACTACAATTGTGATAAGGAGTTGGAAAATGCAGTTTCAGTGAAAGGGAGACTTTGGGCTAGGCACAACACTATTTTTTCAATGACTTGGTTGGGTTCCCAAGTCACAAAAAAAGTAAGGATATCTATAAGGGCATGAAAACTAGGGAGTTCCAAGTTGTGCCTGGGAATTCCAAGAAGTGCTAACATATGCAAGACGTTTACAAGGCATCTTACGCATGCCAAGGCATGCCAATTTCTAAGGCATGATGCCAAGATGTGTAATATGCTAGGGTGTGAATTTAACACATGCTAGGGAGTGTTAGGGAGTGCCAAGGAAACATAAGGGAGAACTAGTTTCAATTACATGGAACTGAATGAATAAGAGTTTTTGATAGGCCAGAGTGTTATCGAGTTCCAATGTGCTAAGGAGGGGGTGAAAAGGTATGCTAGGTAGTGACAAGGCATGCTAGAGGGCTAGGGAAGCATGCCAAAATGTACCAAGTGCCGAGGTGTGCCAATGTGTGCTAAGGACTCTTAGTGAGTTCTAGGGAAACTCAAGGGAGAACTAGATAAAAATGCATGGAAATGAATGAATAAGAGTCTTTTATAGGGAATGTTAGCGAGTTCCAAGCGTGTTAAGGAGGGAGCGCCATGGTATGTTAGGTAGTGCTAAGGCATGCTAGAGTGTTAGGTAAGCATGCAACCAAGATGTGCCAGGTGTCATGGTGTTCCAACACGTACTAGTAAGTGTTAGGGAGTGCGAGGGAAACACAAGGGATAAGTAGGTAAAATTAATGCATGGAAATGAATGAATAAGAGTTTGTGATAGGAAGTTTCATTGAGTTTCGGGTGTGCTAAGGAGGGAGCGACGAGGTATGATGGGCAATGTTAAGGCATGCTAGAGGCTAGGGAAACATGCCAAGATGTGCCAGGTGCCAGAGTGTGCCAATGCATGCCAAGGATTATTTGGGAGTTCCAGGGAGAAACAAGGGTGAACTAGTATCAAATGCATGGAAATGAATGAATATGTGTGTGTGACAGGGAGTGTCAGTGAATTCTAGGTGTGCTAAGAAGGGAGTGACATGGTATGCTAGGTCTAAGTCATGCTAGTGTGCCAAAGTGGCATGCAACCAAGATGTTCTAGGTGTCAGGGTGTGCCAACACATGTTATAAAGTGCTAGGGAGTCCTAGGGACACACAAAGGAGCACTAGGTGAAAATAATGCATGCAAATAAATGATTAAGAGATTGCTAGCAGTGAGTTCCAGGTGTGCTAAGGAGGGAGTGACAAGGTATGCTAGGTCGTACTAAGGCATGCTAGAGGCCATGGAAACATGTTAAGATGTGCCAGGTGCTAGGGTGTGAAAATGCATGTCAAGGAGTGTTATGGAGTGCCAGGGAAAAACAAGGGAGCACTGGTTTAGAATGCATGGAAATGAATGAATAAGAGTGTGTGACAAGGATTGTTAGCGAGCTCTAGGTGTGTTAAGGAAGGAGTGACAATGTATGTTAGGTAATGCCAAGGAATGCTAGAGTGGCAGGGCGACATACCAAGATGTGCCAAGTTCCAGGGTGTGCTAATGTGTGCCAGGGAGTTTTAGGGAGTGCCACATAAAAAAAAGGGTGTACTAGTTCAAAATTCATGGAAATTAACAGATAAGAGTGTGTGATAGGGAGTGCCAATGAGTTCCAAGTGTGCTAAGGATGGAGTGATAAGGTTATATGCTAGGAAATGCCGAGGAATCCTAGAGTGCCTAGGCATGTCAATGAATGGTAGGGTGTGTTAGGGAGTTCCAAAGCATGCATAGGAATGTAGGGGATGCTAATGCATGCCACATAGTTACAATGGATTTTTAGACGTTCTAGGTGTTATGGCATGTCAATATGTAAACTATGTTGCTTAGTTGTTTTATGGCCACGGTTGGACGTGAGCCTTGACTTGGTAACTTGTTAAGTTGAATGAGTTAAGATTGGACACGAGTATCCTAAGATGATTTATAAGCCATTCTTATCTTAACAAGGCCTAGTCTAGTTGTAGTAAGTGAAACTTGGTCAATTTTTTATAGTCGAGGCAGGACTTGGTTGGGTTCCCAAGTCTAAAAAAACATAAGGGTAGTTATGAGGACATGAAAGTTAAGGAGTGTCAGGGCATTTAAATGAATGAAAATGTGTGCTAACACATGCCAAATAGTGTCAATGCATTTGGAGGAGTGTTGGGGAGTGTTGGGGCATCACAAGGGAGAACTAGTTCAAAGTGCATGGAAATGAACGAATAAGAGTGTCTATCAGGGAGTGTCAGTGAATTCTAGGTGTACCATGGACGAAGTGTATTAGGATAATTTCATAATAGGACTTGCAGGTGGTAAGCATATGATTTTGATAAGGGGATGGAAAAATCAGTTTCAGACAAAGGGAGGCTTTGAGCTAGACACAACTCTATGTTTTCAATGACTTGGTTGGGTTCCCAAGTCATAAAAAAATCAAGGCTATCTATGAGGGAATGAAAACTAGGGAGTGCCAAGGTGTGCAGGGGAACCCAAGAAGTGCTAACACATGCTAGAAATTTCCAAGGCATGTTATGAATTCCAATATGTGCTGGGTGCTAGGGTGTGGCGCCAACACATGCTAGGGAGTGTTAGGGAAACAAAAGGGAGGAATAGTTTCAATTGCATGCAAATGAATGAATAAGAGTGTGTAATAGGGAGTGTTAGAAATTTCTAGGTGTGCTAAGGAGGGAGTTACAAGGTATACTAGGCAGTTCCAGGGCATGATAAAGTGCTAGGAAATCATGCCAAGATGTGCCAAGTTCCAGGGTGTGCCAATGTGGGCTAAAGAGTGTTATGGAGTGCTAGAGAAACACAAGGGGGTACTATGTCATAATGCATGGAAATGAATGAATAAGAGTGTGTGAAAAGGAGTGTAAATGAGTTCCAAGTGTGCTAAGCAGGAGTGACAAGGCATGCTTGGCAGTGCTAAGGAATTCTAGAATGCTAGGGCAGCGTGTGGCTAAGATGTGCCAATGCGTGCAAGGAAGTGTTAACTAGTATTGCCAGGGAAACACAAGGGAGCACTACGTCAAAATGCATGGAAACGAACAAATAAGAGTTTGTGGTTGGAAGTTTCAGTGAGTTCCATGTGTGCTAAGGAGGGAATGACAAGGTATGCTAGTCAATGTTAAGGCATGCTAGAGGCCAGGGAGACATGCCAACACGTGCCAAAGAGTGTTAAGGAATGCTATGGAAACACAAGGGAGCACTAGGTAAATATGCATGGAAATGAATGAATAAGAGTGTGTGACTAGAAGTGTAAATGAGCTCTATATTTGCTAAGGATAGACTGACAAGGTATGCTAGGTAGTGCCAAGGAATGCAAGAGTGCTACGACAAAATTCCAAGATATGCTAGGCGTTAGGATGTGCCAATGTGTGCTATGGGGTGTTAGAGAGTGTAAGGGAAACACAAGGAAGCAATATATCAAAATTCATGGAAATGAATGAATATGAGTGTGTGATAGGGAGTGTCAATGAGTTATAGGTGTGTTAAGGAGGGAGTGACAAGGTGATATGTGAGGAAGTGCCAAGGTATTTTAAACTACCAAGGTGTGACACGAAGTGCTAGGGTGTTTTAGGGTGTGTGAAAGCATTCCAAGGAATGTATGGGATGCTAACACATTCCACGTAGTGCCAAGGAATCTAAGACATGTCAGGTGTTATCGAGGGTCAAGATGTAAATAGTTTTTCTTAGTTATTTTACGACCACAATTGGATGTGATGAGCCTTTTCTTGTTAACCTTTTAGAGGGGATGAGTTGAGATTGGACATGAGTAGCCTAAGATGAGATACAGGTATTTCTTACGTGAAAAAGGCATATGTTAAATTTCCATGACACATGAGAATTTGGGTTTGGTCTTAGAATATTTGATGCAAACACATTCAAGTGTCAAAACACATATACTTTTCACAATGAAATCTACACACATCAGGGAATCAACTAGTGCACATGAAAATTTTTAACTTTTTCAAATCGTTCTTCGTTAAATTACAAACTATAATAGAATAGGCTAGAGCTCTCATACTAGGGATCATCACCCTTTACAATCATATTGATACAAGGAATACAACTAGGGATTGGTGTTAAGTCCTTTGAAAACCAATATACCTTGAACAAGATAACACTTTACCCACTTTTTGATGGTGGCCACATATAGTCCTTTCAGTCCACATGTCCTGAACACATCTAGTAGGTCCTCTTGCCTCCCATTATGAAACTCCTCAATCTTCCTCTATCAATGAACTCAACTCCTTTAGGTTACTGAACTAGGATCAAAAAATGTTTACCTCTATCTACCTATTTTTTCCTTTAAGGTCTACAACACTTAAGGTTTTTGATTAGTTTTTCACAAGTTTGTTTGTGAACAACTCTTTGGTCTGCCTACCTTTTCCATGTTGCTGCTCCAAGATATAAAGTCTAGGGCTATGGAGGTTTCCCTTAAGTCTCACTAACTCAATCCTCTACAATACATTGAACTAGGGATAGTTAGCTTGCCCACTTGGCTGCTACTTTAGTCGTTCAAAGTTTTCATGTTCTTAGGCCCAATACACCTACCCTTCTACCAGTCTTGTTTTCCTTCATAAGTACAAGACTGAGGGCTCTTCTTTAACAGTCACCTAACAACACTCCAACTCTACTTGGAATTCCATCAATTTCCCCAACCATATTCAATTCTTTTATTGATCTAGTGCCCACAACACTAACCTCATCTAGGGCTCTTCAAATCTACCACCTAATAGTGATTTGAGTCCTCTCGAAATCACTATTATTGTGTACCAATTTATTTTTTGTCCAATATATGAAAAAATATGAAATACTACTCTTATCATCCTTCTAAAAATTTGTATATGAATGAGCTAGGGTCACAAATCGTCCACTAACAATCCATTGACTAATTTTTTATAGGTTTCTTAAGTTCTCTCTCCAAAACTTTATGGACAGTCCACCAAAATCAACTCCTTTTCATGTCAATCCATTCCTCATATGGTGCATTTCTTTTGCTCAATATTCTACTCAGGTTCCACCTTCCTTTCGATTTTATATCTCCGTGCATACTTCTGCAAACCATCTTCCAAATATGTGGTATATATTATAGAGATAAACCTTCCTATAAGGGTCACAACCCCTCTTCTTCTACACAGATTTGTCACAGTCTTAAGGGCATACCTTATGGATTGAACATGCTAGGAAACTTCCCTAACTAGGGCATTATACTTCTATTATAATTTCTTTAGAACAAACCCTATCCACCCATAACAAAAACAAAAACTCTTGCCTCCATAAGAGACTCAGACTAGCTCATATGTATCCATAGATTCTGGGAATTTCTTTGACTGAATCTTGACCTGAAATTTAGATCTATACAACCGTCAAACTACAATTACCTTAATCAATATTAAACATGTGGCTACTTCTGTTCTAGCCCTAAATTATAGTGTAGACCCTCCTCCATTTGTGTTGGTCTTTATTACAGAACTTGAAGCCTACTAACCACCACAAGATAGGGTCTCAACCCTCTCTACTACTTCAAAATTTGATGTGGCCTTCACACAGAAACACTACTGAAATCATATGCCCAAAATCTCATGAGTTGCCTCTCTTAAGTTCGATCTACCATAATAGAACCAACAATATGCCATCCTACTTCCTATCTCAAACCCATTAAGATATGTGACATTCTTGTGACCACTCACATGATGATATTGCTCATGGTGGATGATCATGGCCTCCCTTTAGAAACCCTTACTCGTCCCTCTAACTCGACCTACTTTAGGAATACATCTCTCCTGGCCTCCTTGATCAAATGAGCTCCTTCTCTCTTTATTTTCTTGCTTTCATACTAAGGACTCCTTAAATAGATTTTCCTAGGCAGGCCTCTTAAGAACCCTCTAGAACTTACGGGTTTTATCCACTTAGACCTTAGGAAATATTATTTTTCCTTTTTAATTTCCAAAACCCCTTCACTTGGGTTCCTTTCCCATAAAGATTTTGTGACCATACTCACACAAACCCATCTCAGTAGGCTTGTGGAGTACCTCCCAAGCTACACAATTCAACAACATAGTCTAGTTGTATTAATCGTGACTTGGTCAAGCTCTTGTAGTCAAATGAGGACTTTTTTGGGTTCCCAAGTTGAAAATTAAGTAAGGGTAATTGTGAGGGCATGATATCTAGGTAGGGTTACAACATGTCAAGGAATGAAAAGGTGTGATAACACATGTTGGACAATTCCAATGCTTGCCAAGGAGTGTTAAGAAGTGTCAAGGCATAACAAGGGAGAAATAGGTTGAAATGCATGGAAATGAACAAATTAGAGTGTGTGTCAGCGAGTGTCATTGAACTTAAGTGTGCCAAGGACGAAGTGTGTTAGAAGAAGTTCATAACAAGATTTGCAAGAGGCAAGCGTATAGTTGTGATAAGGGTATCGAAAAAGAATTTTTAGAGAAAGGGAGACTTTGTGTCGGGAAAACACTATTTTTCCTTTATCTATTATTTGTATATGACATGTGGCACACTTTGGGCGAATGCTCATGTTTTAAACTATTTTAGACAATTGAATATTGCACATTGTTATGTATAAATTTTGGGGCACTCGGCTTCTGCCAACTTATATCTTGTGTATCTTGTGGTTCTTGCAAACTCTCAGTTAATGAGCTACTTTTTATATGAACTTGACATAAATGTGAAATATTGCCTATGTAAGCTATGTTGCTTAATTTTTTTATGGCCATGGCTAGATGTGATCCTTGTCTTGGTAAGTTCTTAAGTGGGACAAGCTCAACTTGGACATCAGTGGCCTAAGGTGAGGTATAGGTATCTCTTATGTGAATAAGGTGCAATCTACTTATAGTAGGCGTAATTGGTCAAGTTGTTCCGGTTGAAGCAAACCAATGTCACATGAACTGCAGTAGCTAAGGACTTGATTGGGTTCCGAAGTCATGAAAAAATGTAAGGCTAGTTGTGAGGGCATGAGTGCCAATGCATGCTAGGGAATTCTAACATGTGCAAGATAGTTTGAACACATGTCAAATATGCTAATATGTGTCAATTTATAAGGCATGCAAATATTATCAAGGGTGTGACAATATGTGCCAGGGACTATGAAGGAAACAAAAAGGATAAATAAGTTAAACTACAAGGAAATGAACACATCCTAGGATTGATAATTCACAAATTTACATTTTATAGGAGTGGCATGCTAGGCACACCAACACTAAGTGGAAATAGGTGCCAAGTGCCAAGCGTTATTAAATTCTAAGTGCCAAATCATCCTTTGTCACTTCTCATCTAGTTTCCAATAATTTATCTCAAATAAATTTAATATTAAACCATGCCAAATCATACCAAGGCATCTTAATGAATGTTATACATGCTAATACTTGCCAAGCACCAACATGTGCCAAGTGCCAACACGTGTTAGGTAGTGATACACATGTTATGAAGTGGAATGGCATGTTGAAGAGTGCTAAGGTGTGTCAAAGTGTGCTAATTCATGTTGAGGAATGTTATGGAGTACTAGGGAAACACAAGGAGCACTACGTCAAAATTCATGGAATTCAATGAATATGAGGGTGTGCCAGGGAGTGCCAATGAGTGCTAGCTAGCATGCCAAGGAAGGAGTTACAAGGTATGTCAAGCACTATTAAGGCATGCTAGGGAATATTAGGTCATGCCAAGAAGTGCCGGAGTGTGCTGGGTAGTTCCAGTGTGTGTTAACATGTGCCAAATAGTGCCAAGACATGCAACATGCTAAGTCATGCTAGGATGTGCAGGGTTCCAGGGTATGCCAATATGTGTCAAGGAGTATCAAAGAAAAAAAAAGAATAACCAACCTAAATTTCAAGGAAATTAAAACATAAGAGGTTTAAAAATTTAGGACTTTATCTTTTTCAAAAGGGGCATGCTAGACACACTAATAATAGGTTGCAATACATGCCAAGTTATAATGTGTTCCAAGTGCTCATGTTTGGTAATGCATGCCAAAGTGTTCCAACGCATGCTAGGGGCTACAAGGAAATCCAACACACGCTAGGAGAGTGTTATGCTATTCTAGGACCTGCCAACATGTGCTTGGGTGTCCCAGTTATGGCAAGATGTTATAGGTACAAATATGTTCTAGGACATGTGAGGTGCCAAGGAATGATAGTGTGTGCCAAAGCATGTTAATATGTGCCAAGAGTGGTATGAAGTGCTAGATCTCTCTCATTAATAGAATTTACAAATCTTGGTTATGTATTAAATAATATAGTTTCTACACACAACAGTGGAAATTTATCTAAAGGGAATGTGTTACATAATAAACCTAATAGATATGAATCATGTATTGACCCATAGAAAAAATATATTCTCATTACTGGAGTGAAATGATACACAATAATTACTTCTTAACAAATTTACTGACTCTAACCACTATATGGCATTGGACACATAATGAAAAAGACTCCACAACAATGGTCTTAAATCATTATATTTTGAAAAAAAATATAGTAACATGCACATAGCGTCACCAAAAAATCATTGGAATGATCAATGATGACGAACATTTTTCTACTGTCACCAAAAGTAACCAAAAAAAAAAATAGTGAGGATCAATAAAAGATCGTCACTAGAAGTGTTACCAAAGAGAGAATTAGTGACGGGCCTTTAACAACCCTAACAAAAAGTGTCACTGAAAATGGTTTTGGTGACAAACCTTAAAGGACCTTCACTATATGCACTTACACCAACATTTTTTAAAGGACCGTCACCATATGTGACATTGGTGATAGACCTTAAAGGTCCGTCACAGGCATGACCCTCACCAATGTCATTTTTTCTTGTAGTGTATTTAAATTTTTTTAATAAGAGTCTAGTATTTTTATGTTATAATGTACATTCAAACTAGATAAGCAACTTGATATCCAAGTTTAAAAAAAGTATCATAAGTTCAATGGATATGACCCCAATAACAATAAATTTAGATATGCATGAAAAGTGAAGTCTTCAACTAAAGAAAATGTGTAATATACTAATTAACCAACACTTATCCTTACATGTATTCTTCATAATGTTTATGACCTAGCTATAAGGCCACTCTTATTTTGGATAATATTTAAATATTTGAATTTAATTCTATATGAATGTGATTATCGTATATAACCGTAAATATTCTAATCAACTCTATAACTCAAATCATTTATTGATCCAATAAATAAGTGTTTAAGGAAGTATAACCTTTTGGCCAATCTATAATTGCCTTTCAATATCCTATCACTTGTAATTTTAGATTACTAGAGTGGCACAATTAAAATGACTAGAGTGGCACAATTAAATGGGTGATTCATATTATTGCAATAATTTTTAGCTATTAGTTTTTTCCTAAGATAAATTAGGCATTAAAGTTAGTCATTTTTAGTTGTACTACTTATTAGGTAGTCGTATATTTTAATCTGGGACCAAATTAGTCATTTATGTTAGCCGTTTTTAGTTGGGTTATTCCAAATTGCTCATTTTGGTAGTATTTCATTTGGAAAAGATATCGTGGCTAAATTTTTTAGTCACCTAGTCACTAATTTTTCATTTTGTACTAGTGATATCACATCTGGTTAGTTCAAAACTCAACCATCATAAATCAAAATTCTATATTATGTTCATAATTTTGAAATTAAAATTTGAAATAAAATACTGATACTTATCTTTCAAATGGTTCTTGGATTTTTCCTTTGTTCTTTGTCCTTTCCGTACACACACCAGATTAGTTCCCCAAATCATGCAAGCACTCAGTGCCTAATCTTCTCTTCCACATGTAGTAACAGTAACAAGGGAATCTAGAGACTATACCTCCTCTACCCTCAGTTATTGGTCTCTTCCCAAGTTTTCCAAGGATCGAGGGAACAATATATCAAACCGCATCCTCTAGGGTGTTATCACTCTCCCCAACTTCCTAGGCTGAAATTAGGAGTGAAGAATGGTAACCACAAACCAAATTTTATCTAGGTAGCTAGCCCTACCCAACTAGATATGGCTCTATCAATGTCACTTTAAATATTCAATTTTTGGGTTGAGTACCAAATTTTAGGCTAGATATAAATTAATTTTTTTAATAATTTGTTTAATGATTTTTTTGCTGGATAAAAATTATAATCAGTGAAGCTAAAATTGATTTCAAAGGCTGCAGAAAACTGAGCAAGGAAATATAGGAAAACTATTTGAGCATATTTAATTTTTCATTTGTGTATAGTGGTAGAAAAAAGAGAGATATGAATGAGAATTTTACTGAATTCATTCATTAGAAGAAGAGACACATTATAAAAATCTTAATAAACAAAACATTTGAATGATTTCTGCTTATAAACTGATAAACAATTTACACAGAAATTGAAATGGAAATGAAATAACAGAGAAAGGCACAGTGCTCAATAAAAATACCACATCAATGTCACACAATTGCTGCAACTCCTTTGATTTTAATTAATAGAAGGTCCACAGTAATACACAGAGTTCAAAAAACTTGATTATCCAACAGTAATACTTCGTATAGTGAAGTTTTTATAGAAAAATCAAATACAACAGTTACATTAAAGGCTATCCTAACTGATAACGCTTTACTTGCTAACTAAATTCTAACTGCATCATGGAAATAAATTTAATCTGATGTGTTGGTGTTGCTAGAAATGAAAACTGTTGTTGAAGGAGATTTTTTTGGGCGGTGCTGGCTATCAGTTGACTACTAATCTGGCAAAAATTGACTTTTCTTCTTTTTCTAATTACTCTTAAAACTCACATAACTTTTCCCGGCGCTCTTCATCAAGGATAGCTAATTTTATTACCCTACAGTAAATTTCACTTGCTTCAGTGTATTTAGAAAAAGTGGGCTTCACCAAAAAGACATGTTTGATCCCATACTAAATGTAAATGTCATTGCTTAATGCTCCCAACAGTGCCTTTCCTATTAATGTGCCTTTAATATTTGAAAACTTGGCAGTATCCCTGGAAATTTCCTGAAGTCTTTTTCCATAGCCATCTCTAGTCATCAATTTATCATTAATTACAAAAATAGAAGGCAATCCTTTTTGTGTCAGAGACTCTATCCTGCTAAAAAATATCTAAACTTTAACCTCCAGACTGTGAATTTTTCTTCAAGACGAAGATTCAAATTCTTCTTTGTTAGCACTGTCTTTACTTCTAGGATGGTTTCTGTTATGTCATCAATGCCCAATTCATCCATTTCATACATATCCTTTTAATTCAAAAACATAATGATATTGTTAGCTATTGAAGGCTTATCTCCCAACTGTTCTTTGCTTGTTGTAATGGCCTCATTTTCCTTCTGTACCAGTTTCTTTTTCTCAAATATGATCTGTATACTTGGCCAAATTTCAGTGATAGACTTTGTGATGTCTTCCCATATAATCTCTTTCACCTAAACCAAAGTATTACCAATGGTTGACTCCTTTTCCTCTTTTTGCAGCCTTTCAATCAACTTTTTGGCCCTCTGTGCCTCAGTTGCGTGGGAACTATCAGCATTATATTTCTATAATTGCAATAATTTTACCTGATTCTACAAATTTTTTATCTCCTCTTCTTAAATGGACGTGTTCTGAACTGCTTTGGTAAGCTATTCAGCTCCATCTGTAGTGCTTGTTGTAGAAGTTTGAGCTATATGAATGGCTACTAGAGGCACTGCCTCTAAAGGAAACTTTGATGTTTTTGTTGCTGCTTCCTTTTCCGTTATCATAATTTCTAATTCTGATTCCATCTGCTTTAATTGAGCATTCTGCTCCATTATCAACTTCATCATTTTTGTCTTCTGAGTTTCATTTTCTTCAATATCCTTTGCCAAAGGATCTTCTGTGGTTGGGATTTTCAATTTCTTCCTCAATGCTACTATATCATCATTTTTCTTCTTTATGATTTCTTCAATGGAATTGACATTGGATGGATCATATGCATTAATCATTTGTCTAATATACTCTAGTGCAAAAATCCTCATGGGGAGGAACTTGGGAAACCTATAAGGGGGAAGTTCACATCCATAAACTCTAATTTCTTTATAATTTTGTTAAAGATACCAATCCCCTGTTCTAGCTTCATCTGAGAGCTGAAATACCTTTCTAATATCTTCACTAATTCTTGGCTTTGGAGTGCTATTTAACAGAATTAGTGCTAGCTGAAGAAACAATTCCACAAATTGTTTATAAGAATATTATTTTTGTTCCTTCATGACTAGTGAAGTCCAGAAAATGATTGACTATTGGTTTCCTTCCTCATCCAATTTTTGTAGATAAAAATTAAATTTGTCTCCCTAAGATTACAAGAACAATTAAAATAACATAGAGGCATAACTGAAAATCTCTTCAGTTGTGAATTTCAGAAACTGATTATTCATAGAATCTGCAATAAACTGACTAAAGGTGAAAATGATGGAGGGTTTGAAATCTACGGAGAATATGGACATGAATCCTATGATGGTTTCATCTACCCATTGGTATGAATAATAACCAAGAAGGTAGGAAATAACTGCAATGATTTGTTTGGACCTTTAAGGGAAAATGGATGATGGAAATGGAGGTTTTTTCTTAGGTAATGGGTCATTTTCAATCTCATGAATAGCTCAAGAGTTTGAGCTCTCTTTGCAAAATCTAACTTTTGGTATATTTATATCAAGGCTTCTTGGGAAAATGGGGTAGCATTCTCTATGGTTTGGGCTTGCATCATTTGTTCAATAGTTTTGGAATTAATAGTCACAAAAATATCTCTTGTAGGAGTGATAATAGCACTATGGTTTGGCATATACCAGGCTTGGCATCTTCTAACAAACTCCGGGCACTATGGGTATGTGGGAGATTAGAATCCCATAGTCCTATGTCATCTGATTATCCAAGTATTTGTCTTCTAACTAGCAATATAGCTTGAAAATTTCAATGTTAGACAAGGTTTCATGTATTCTTTAATCTTTGTCTGCTAAGGGAATGTGATAAAAATCAACTGGAGGATGTAATAGCAGACTTAATGGTTACTCAGGTCCTTTGTTTTTCGGAGGCATGGTTGGCTCTATTGTAATGGTTGAAAATATGAATTCTCTAATGGAAAACATATGATGAGACTGAGGAAAATCTTTGCAACTAGAAGAAAATCAGTAGCTCTAAGAGAAAGATTCAAACAATGGCAAGTTTTGATCTCTGTAACTCTGTTAATAGTTGTAAATTTGGAATCATGTGTTTGAGAAGGGAAAATAGTAGAATAAAGGTTTGAAATAGGTGTTTAATGGTGAATTTATGGGAAATTTCATTATTTCCCATTTGAAAAGGGCGTGGGTTTGTTGCCTAACGGTTAGCAATTACATTAATTGGCTAACGGTTATGGTAAACTCGGGAATTAAGTTGATTAGATGGTTCATATTCCACATCAGAAATGACATCATTGGTGAGAGGAAATAATGATTTAATATCAGCGAGTAAGTAGGATTTCAGAAGGGTTTTACAGTGGTAAGTGGTTTCGTGTGGTGGGGGGGGGGGGTGCGAAATCATCTGCTCATGACACGTAGCAGTGGGGTCGGTCTTCAATACCACTTTTTTCGGATCCCCCCCGACGTTAAGTCTAGGACGATGAGGTGGGGGGGGCGAAGTCTAATAAATTTCATTGGATGGAATGGATATGTGACAGATGATCGGAAAGGTGGAAGGGATTTAACATATGGCAGATTTTAGTGATTGGTGGGGTAGGGCTATGATGAGAGTGATGTAATATGAATGATAGGAGAATACGTGAATGCAATGTGTCACGATGGTACTGGATAATATGGGAGTGGAGAATGATGGTGGAAAAGTACAACTCATAGGATTTAAAACCTATGGTTTCGAAGGTTTATTTTCAAAATATTAAAGAGAAATATTTAATAAAATGCAATTTCAAAAATGATTTTTTTAGAAAAAAATTTCATTTCTTTTCAAAATATAGCAACGAAGCATAGAAATTCTATGACACATAGTTTATTTAGGACTATAAAATAGGTTTTCTCCTTCAATTAGACCTTTATGGATGAGATGGATATTTGACTGCCCTTTTTAATAATAAAAAACTGAAGGCTTTTCATAGAAATTTATACCCTAGACTTAACCTATTTGTGATGAAATGACATGACTTTAGACCTTTGAATGGAGATGAAATAGTGTGAACGAGAAGCATATCATGAAGGGACTCATTCAGTGACCAAAATTATTGCTGAAAACTAACTAAAAAAGAAAAACAATTGATTGAAGACCTAATGGAAAACACGTAAAAGAGCTATCTTTGATCACTAAAAAACTGACTCTAACATTGCTTCCAGCTAGGGATGGAAGCTCTTTAAGAAGGTGTCAAGAAAACTGTATATCAGATAGCCTTACCCATTGAGCTATGGAGTCAAATGGACTTTTAAAAACTAGGGAAAAAAAAATACACTAAAAACTAAAAACTTTTGACTAAAAGAAACTGATTTGACTCTGACTTGACAAAAGACTAAGACTTGAGAATTTTCTTTTTTATAAGAAAAGATGAACTATTTGCATAAATCTCATGGCTTTCTCCTCGGCCTTCAAACTTTTGAAAAAATTTCCTTATTTTTGAGCATCAAATTTAAACTGGTATATACAATGAATATGAATTTCTTTGTAAGGATTTCAAGAAACATAGTGCTTTAGAAACCTACCATTGATAGGTCCTCCCATCACTTCCTGTCCTTCAAGATCTTCTAGAAAAAAATTTTGTTTCCTTTTAATTCTACAAGCTTGTAAGTTCGTTTCCAAATATTGAAGTATTGTTGAAAACTTCATCTATTGATTGTTGTAAATGTATCATCTGGTTTATCCTTCTCTAAATGTCATTAGGCTCACTGTCAACTTCATAAAAAATATTCATTACTGGAACAACCAAAGAAGTAGGGAAAACAGTATCAATTCCATAAACAAGCCGAAATGGAGACATATTAATTGATCTTTTTGTGCTCACTATATCAGCCCCCAGAGCATTTGTAAGCTTCTTGTTCCAATTCCTTTTACTTTCCTATAACATCTTCTTGCTAATATTCACCAAAGAATTGTTAGATGATTCTGTAAGCCCATTTCCCTGAGGATAATATGCAGTAGAATGACCAAGTCTAATGTGATATTTATCACAAAAATCAATCATCTTGGATTTGAAAGCAGCTGCATTATCGGTGATCATCTTTTATGGACAACCAAATCTTGAGAGAATATTATTTTCAAGAAACTGAATGATAATGAAATCAGTTGCTTGCCCAATGGGAATAACCTCAACCCATTTGGTAAAATAATTTGTAGCAGTCAAAATCCATTTGTGTTGAGCTGAAGATGGAGGATGAATTTCACCAATAGAATCAAGTCCCCATTGCTGGAATGGTGCTTGGACTTCAATTGGTTTAAGAGGCAAGGGTAAACGTTTCCTTTTTCCTTGAAATATATGACACTCATGACAACTATTAACTATTTTATGCACATCATAAAACACGGTATGCCATTGGAAACCTTCTCTCAAGATCTTATTTGTTGTGGGTTTCCAATAAAGATGACCTCCACAGTCACCCCTATGAAAATCTGACATGACTTTCTCAACTTCACTTTCAACTAAGCAATTTAGCTATATTCCACCAGGATCTTTCCAATATAAGGCACCATTCAGAATGAAGTATTTCAGAGCTTTTAACTTCAGTGATCTTTCTTTACTACTTGGCATGCTAGGAGGAGGATTCAGCTGTTGGAGAATATATAAAATACCAGTATACCAGGGAGATAAAGAAAATATCTCAACTATCTCAGGTAATGTTTCAGCAGTTTGTTCATCAGACATTGCAGCAATGAAGTTTATATCTAAGGCATGAATATTAGAATCTACCATCATCTTTGCTAGGCCTTGTCCTTTGATTAATTTTTTCACGTGACTTAATCTCCAAATCATACTCTAGCAAGGTTGAAATCCATTTTCCTGTACGACCTTCTGGATCATTCTGTGTGAGTATTTATTTAACAACAACATTTGGCACATAAGCAATGACATGAGAATGTAAAATGTACACTCTGAAATATTTCAATGATTTGACTAAAGCTAAAGCTTGTTTCTCAATGATATTGTACTTTAAAGTAGCATCTCTTATTGCTCTGCTAAATAAAGCAATAGGTTGTTATGTATTTTAATTTTTCTTCTTCATTAAAACAACTACAAGTGTATGATTTAAAGCAAATGAGAAAATAATAAAATCAAGTGTATAGTCTAGGATAATGAGAATAGGAGAATGAGATAGAGCTAACTTGACTTGAATAAATGACTTATTTCCTTCCTCAGACCATTTTACATCAACATCTTTCTTCAACATACCAGTGATTTGCCTCAAATGTTTAGCAAGATTGGGAACAAATATCTTAGAAAATTAATTTTACCATTGAAATATTGAATCTCCTTTTTTCTCCTGGGATAATATAAATTTTGAATTGCTTCAATCCTTGAAGGATCTATTCGTATGCCATATTTTGATATAATATGCCCCGGAAATTTTCCATCTTCCATAGCAAAGAGACTCTTCTTTGGATTTAATGAAATTCCAAACTTTCCGCACTTTTCGAAGACTGTCTTTAAATGTTGCAAATGTTGTTCATCTGTCTTTGCGAAAACAATGATATCATCAAGGTAAATAACTAAAAATAGATCCTTTTCATTAGAAAAAGTAATTTCCATTGCTATTTGAAAATTTTCTCTTGCATTCTTCAAACCAAAAGGCATTTTGGCATACATGAAAGTACTGCAAGGTGTGGTGAAAGTTGTCTTTTCTTGATCATTTGGGTGGACAAGAACTTCACTATATCCTAAGTATCCATCTAACAAATAAAGTCTAGATGATCCAACTACCCTTTGCAGAATGTGATCCATTTTTTGTAGTGGATAATTTTCCTTTAAGGATACTTTATTCAGATTTCCAAAATCAATGCACAATATTATTTCTCCTGTCTTCTTTTTTAGAGGTACTATATTTGACGTCCAGATAGAGAAATGAACAGTACTATTATTCCAACAGTGAATAGTTTTTTTACTTCCTTTTGAATAGAAGGCAGCAATTTAGGATTCATCCTTCTAAGCTTTTTTCAAAAGGATTTTTGATCTGGCTTCAAAGGAATAGTGTGATGAATAATTATTTTATCGCAGACCTTCAAATCTGAATAATCCCAAGCAAAGACATCTGAAATGGAGAAATAAGTATTGCATACTTAGCTTTCATTTCTGGACTCAAGGATTTTGAAAACTGCACCATCTTTGGCTTTTCTGAAGTGCCAAGATTTAAATCTTCCACTCCCTCCTCTATTGGTGACATAGTAGGCTTTCTTGCAACATAATCCTAGTCAAAAAGTTCTTCCAAAGGCACTAAACCTCTTGGAATAGAATTATCCTTAATTTGTTGTACTTGCATCTTTGTATCATGAATTTATTGGTCATCTATTTGAAAATTTATGAATTCTTCTTCAGTCTGCAAGAAGTTTTGATTTGCTCATCATTTTTAAACACTTGCCAATATTGAACATTGTTAAGGACAGCAGGACGAGGTTTGACATTTTTTTCATATTTTTTATTTAAATACAGAGGAATTTTGAACATACTAGTGGAAGTGGCCAAATAATCAGCAATAACATTGTTCTTTCCAGGAATTAATGACGGAGCATATCCAAGAAATTTTTTGAGGATATCTAGGACTGAATTCATGTAAGCTCTCATTCTGGGATGTTTGGCTTGATACTCTCCTTTAAATTTCTTAATTTCTAACTCGGATTCGCCATATAAAGAAATTTTCTTTGCACCAAGCTTTTTAAAAAAATTTAGACCATCAATTAAGGCTTCATATTCAACTTCATTATTTGTGTAGTCAAATGTTAGTTTGCAGGAAAAAATTCTAACATTTAGAGGGATATCCAATGATTTATTAATTGGGCTGTGAATCCATATTCCAATACCAACACCTTCTTTTCCCATGGTTCTATCAATATCCATAGTCCAAAGACTATTTTATTCATCTGGAAGGTGTAAATCAGATGGCTGATTTTTTTTCTCTTTTTGAGATACCTCTGTTATATCCAAAATTTCAATTTTTTCTAATGTTTTCTTATTTTATTCTTAAGAATATGTCTTCAATTCCAAACTGTTTGGAACTATCTTACAAAAAATTTTCTCTACCAGTTCTAAAACAAAATCTGAATTTTTTGAATTTTCTGATTTTTCTTCAATCAACAAGTCTGAAGATGCTGAGCATTCTTCATTGAATAAAATAAAAGACTCTAAATATGTATGTCAACATGATTGGATGATTTTTAGTCCTTTATTTTGTACTGATCATATACTTATTCTTACTTTCTCTGTAAAGCTTTATGAATTGTCCAAAAATAGGAATTGTTGCATATGAAAAGTTAAGCTGGAAAGTTTCTCTAAGTTTTTCTCCCCATGATCTAGAAAGTAGTTCCATACCTAGGTGGAATATCAGCCACAACAACATCCATAAGGACATTCTTCGCTAGAATTTGTTCTAATGATACCACTAAATCCTTGATAAGACCAAGACATTTCACCCTCCCTGAATCAAATCAATAGAGGTCATGGTAAGGTCTTGTAATGTCAAGTCATAACTTGTCCATAATGGCTTTAGGAATGAGCTTGTGGGATGCTCTAGAGTTAAGAATGACATTATGAAGAATGAAATCATGGATCTTAAGACTTAAGTAAAAAGGATTAACTTCACTATCTTCTGATTTTCCATCAAAAACATGACCAAAAAGAAGCTCAGGATGATCATCACTCAAGTTAACCATATCAGACGTTTGATCAACTCTAAACAACTTAGTAACTTGAAACCTGTATTGATCATTCTTCATTATCTCAGTTAGAGGAATATAAACTTTTTGTTTAGCAATTTCATTTTCAAGGGAAAAATGTTTTCTACCTCTTTTAGTGACGTGTCCTTCTTTTCAGGAAGTTATTTGGGTGAAGAATATTTCTTTTTCCCTCCTTCTTGAACTTATTGATATTTTCTTTGATTGTTAGTGGGTTATTCATTAGCTTTAGGAGAAGTATAAAAAACAGGTGCTTTTTCTTTGCCTCTGTTTGGTGCAGCAACTTATTTTTGTTGAGTATTAGTTTGAGAGCTCTGTTTATTTTGATTAGCAACTATAGGAACATTTATGCTCCTCAAACCATACTGTCTTTGTACTTGGGTGAGGGAATTTTGATAACCTCTCTAGTAATATTCAGTGCACATTAAATATTCGTTTTACATGGCATATTGATGGTCTTCTGATGCACAAATTTCTGCAGAATATTGATATTATTTAGTGAGGAAAAAAAGTTGTTGATTTTCCTCAAATAAATAGTTTTCTCCATAAAGTTCTTCTTCATCATCTTCATCAGGGCATTCAGTTTAATTCTCTTGGAAAGGTGTCCTAACTTGCTATTGAATTTGTGGATCCTAACCCCTCTATTCCCTTTGTTTAATCTTGTATTGGGGTTGTTGATTTTGACCCCTGAAATTTGGATTTCTTATAGAAGGTTCAACTTGTCGATCAACACTAGAAATTTTATCCATCATTTTCTCCATGGCTTTAATCAAAGTATCAATTTTTCCTTCTAATGAAGTGGATGTTTCTTCTTTTACTTTGACTCTTTTCTCTATTTTTACCTTGGACTTTTTAATAATAAGATTGGCCTCTACACTCACTGCATTTCTTCCAAAGTTGATGGGTTTCTCTCCCTCAGATGATAGGCCATGTCAGGGTCAAAACCATCAAGATAATGGAGTAAAGCAAGGCCTGGGGGTGGTTTAATATTATCAGGAATTGAATGATATATCTTATTAAATGTAGCTGTGAATTCTTGGACAGACTCATTTGTATTCCTTCTTAGTGCATTACATTCAACTAGGATCTACAATGGATTTTTCTTCTCTTCCCATTTTTCCATGAATAAATCGATTAGTTGTTGTGAGGTTCCAATTGTACCAGCGCAAGAGAGAGAAACAATCTATTTACTTCTCCAGAAAAAACTTTGAACAATAATACACATCTTAGCATCATCATTGTCTACTTCTTCAATATATATAAAATCAGTTACTTTAGCCACATGCTGATAGGCTATAATTTCTGATGTTCCATCAAATAGAGGCAACCTCTCACCATAATTTTGAGGTAAAGCAGTAAGATGACCTGGTAGAATCAGTGGAGAAAATATGGCCATGATTAATGGAGGAGGTGATGGAGGTGTGAATTGTGGTGTGGATTGAATAAAATTTTAAAAAGGTAAATATGTAATGAAAGGAGGAATAGATGATGTAGCTGTATGAGATGGTGAGGTAAAAGTAGAACCAAAAGCCTATTGCTGATATTGAAAATAGGATTTTTCATAGGTTTCTTGAAATTTGTCTACTAAGCCTTTAATTTTATGGAAATTAGACAAAAATTCAGTATCAGTTTCAGACTCAAAGGTTTCAGAAAATGGTGAAAAATACTCAAAATCAAAAGGTTCAAAAGTAGCTTCTGAGAGAAAATTTTCAGACTTGGTTCTAATTAAAGATTTTTCAGGTGATGGATAAAAAGCCAAATATTCAGAGCCAAACCTCGTAGGCAGGGAATTTGACTTAATTAGTGGAGGAAAACTCTTCCTAATTGTCGAGGCTTAGTATTATTTTTTCTCATAATACTTTCAGAATTATATACTAGGGGTGATGGATTAGGGTTAGGGTTTGACCTGGTATATCTTTTAGGAGCTAACTTAAGATCAAAATTATATGTTTTGGCTTAGGTTTTGACTTCATCCTATTCAGAAAATCTTTCTTAGGGAATATTTAACAATTGTTCCCTGGCAACGACACCAAAAATGTTATCATTCTCCCCAACTTCCTAGGCTGTAATTAGGAGTGAATAAAGGTAACCAAAAAACAACTTTTAGCTAGGTAGCTAACCCTACCCAACCAGAGATGACTCTATCTATGTCACTTTAAATATTCAATTTTGGGGCTGAGTACCAGATTTTAGACTAGATATAAATTAATTTTTCTTAGAATTTTTTTAATGATTTGTTTGCTGGATAAAAATTATAATAAGTGAAGCTAAAACTGATTTCAAAGCTAAATTGCAGAAAACTGAGCAAGGCAAGATAGGAAAAATATTTGAGCACATTCAATTTGTAATTTTTGTATAGTAGTACAAAAAAGAGGGGTATGAATGAGAATTTTATTGAATTCATTCATTAGAAGAAAATACACATTGTAAAAATATTAATAAATAGAACATTTGACTGATTTCTGCTTATAAACTGATAAAGTTTTTACATAGAAAGTGAAATGGAAATGAAGTAACAGAGAAAGGCACAATTCTCAATAAAAATACCACATGAATCCCACACAATTGCTGCAACTCCTTTGATTTTCATTAATAGCAGGTCGACAATAATACACTAAGTTCAAAAAAATCGAGTATCCAACAGTAATACTTCGCACATCGAAGTCTTTATAGAAAAATCAAATACAACAGTTACATTAAAGGCTATCCTAACTGATAGCGCTTTATTTGCTAACTAAATTCTAACTGCATCATGGAAATAAATTTAATATGTTGTGCTGGCATTGCTCGAACTGAAAACTCTTGCTGAAGGAGTTGTTTGCAGGCTGCGCTGGTTGTCAGTTGACTATTGATCTAGAAAAAATTGGCTTTTGTGCTTTTTCTAATTACTCTTTAAAATCACATAAATTTTCCCAATGCTCTTCATCAGGGATAACTAATTTTATTAGCCTACGGTAAATTTCATCTTCTTCGGTATATCTAGAAAAAGTGGGCTTCACCACAAAGACATGTTTGATCTCCTATTGAATGTAAATGTCATTGCTAATGCTCCCAATAGTACCTTTCCTGCTAATGTGCCTTTAATATTTGAAAACTTGGCAGTATCCTTGGAAATTTCCTGAAGTATTTTTCAATAGTCTTCTTTGGTCATCAATTTATCATTAATTACAAAAGGAGAAGGAAATCATTTTTTTGTCAAAGACTCTATCCTGCTGAAAAACCTCTAAACTTTAACCTCCAGACTGTGACATTTTTCTTCAAGCTGAAGAATCAAATTCTTATTTGTTAGCACTTTATTTAGTTCTAGGATGGTTTCTGTTCTGTCATCAATGCCCAATTAATCTAGTTCATACATGTTCTTTGAATTCAGAAACTTAATGATATTGTTAGCTATTGCGGGCTTATCCTCCAGTTGTTCTTTGATTGTTGTAATGTCATGATTTTCCTTCTTTATCAGCTCCTTTTTCTCAAATATGATCTGTATACTTAGCAAAATTTCACTAATAGACTCTGTGATGCCTGCCCATATAATATATTTCACCTGGCCCAAATTATTACCAATGGCTAACTCCTTTTGCTCTTTTTGCAACCTTTCAATCAACTTTTTGGCCCTTTTTGCTTCAGCTGTGTGGGAGCTATCCACATTATATTTCTGTAATTTCAAAAATTTTACCTGATCCTACAACTTTTTGATCTCCTCTTCTTGAATGGGCATTTTCTGAACTGCTTTGGTAAGATGCTTAGCTCCATCTGTAGTGCTTGATGTAGAAGTTTTAGCTATAGGAATGGCTGCTAGAGGCACTGACTCTAAAGGAACCTTTGATTTTTTTGCTACTGCTTCCTTTTCCCTTATCATGTTTTCTAATTCTTATACCATCTTCTTTAATTGAGAATTCTGATCCATTATCAGCTTCATCATTTTTGTCTACTAAGTTTCATTTTCTTCAATATCCTTAGCCAAAGGATATTTTATGGCTGGGATTTTCAATTTATTCTTCGATGATGCTATATCATCATTTTTATTCTTGATGATTTCTTCAATGTTATTGACATTGTATGGATCATATCCAATTTTTACCACCAGATATTCTAGAGTCTTGATTCTTGTGTCTTTTGCAAATGAAGACACCTCCATTTTCAACTGTGACTGTACATTTGCCAATGAAACCTGCAGTTTTGATAGGCTCAAAGCAGTATTAGTGAGATTTGATAAAATCATCTCACTAGTTTTATTATGTAGCTCCATTTGATCTATTGGATGAATCTCTTTTGTGTAAAACTCAAATATAGCCCTCTTATAATCTGCTTCTGATTTTGGTTGTGGGATTTGTGCTTGAATAAATGCAAAATGCATTTTCCCTTTTCAGAATGAAAGCATCCTACTTTGTGAGCTGGGATTTTTTTTCCAAAATTGGTTGTATGTACTTGTATTTAACATTTCATTCTCTAGCTCTATCTCTTTGAAAGTTTCAAAGACAATATTCTCCTTTTCCCCTATAGCATTTGTGCTAGTCTGAATGGCCTTTTGCTGATCTTTAGGATCTGTTGTTTGATGATATTTAGAAACAATGGAAATATCTGAAGTAGTATAAGTACCTTTATCACCTGCATATGTAGAAGGAGGTGTCTCTTCATTAATGATGATTAATTCTTTCTCTGACTCCTTACTGGGATTGACCTTAGGATTTAGCTTTGTTTTCTTCCTGTAGTGAATTTTGAACTCTTTGCTAGATGAATCAGTCATTGGAGATGACTGATCTTCTCTAACTCTTTTACCTGCTCTTTCCTGTGCAATATGAGTCTGCAATGCTGATGTAGACAGTGTATGCTCTCCAGCCCCTTATAGTCTACCTTCTATCCATTCAAGTTGATTCATGCACTTTTCAATATCTGGTCTAGGTGTATGAAAATATGGTATAGATTTATTTTCCACCCTCAGTTTTGAAATGACACCAACTGGATCATAAGGCCATGTAAAACTTGGGATTACCTACATTTCTTTCAACAAATTATCTGCCTCCTCTCCTACCGTCCTGCTATTATAGACAAAAGGACCTATATGTGTTTTAATTTTAAACTGTGATTTCTTTTCAGCAGAGACAAAATGCACTTCATTTGCATTAATCATTTGTCTAATATGCTCCAATGAAAAAATCCTCATGGGGAGGAACTTGGGCAACTTATAAGGGGGAATTTCACATCGATAAACTCTAAGTTCTGTATAATTTTGGTAAAGATACCAATCCCCTGTTATAGCATCATATGACAGATGCAATACCTTTCTAATATCTTCACTAATTCTTGGATATAGAGTGCTATTTAACAAACTGAGTGTTGGCTGAAGAAACAATTCCAAAAATTATTTATAAGAATATTCTTACTGTTCCTTCATGACTAGTGAATTCCATAAAATGATTGACTTTTGGTTGCCTTCCTCATCCAACTTATGTAGAGAAAAAATATTTTTTCTCCCTGAGAGTACGAGAACAAGTAAACTAACAGGGAGGCATAACTGAAAACCTCTTCAGTTGTGGATTTCACAAATTGATCATGGATAGTATTTGCAATAAACTGTCTGAAGTTGAAAATGATGGAGGGTTTGGAATCTATGGAAGATATGGACAAGAATCCTATGATGGCTTCATCTACCCATTGGTCTGAATAATAACTAAGAAGGTAGGAAATAACTGTAATGATTTTTTTGGACCTTTCATGGGAAATGGACGATGGAAATGGAGGGATTTTCTTTGGTAATGGGTCATTCTCAGTCTCATGAATAGCTCAAAATTTTCATATCTCTTTGCAAAATCTAACTTCTGGTATATTTATATCATGACTTCTTGGGAAAATGGGGTAGCATTCTCTGTGGTTTGGGCTTGCATCATTTGTTCAATATTTTGGGCATTAATATTCACTAAAATCTCTCCTGTAGGAGTGGTAATAGCTCTCTAGTTTAGCATATACCAAGCTTGGTATCTTCTAACAAACTCTGGGGCACTATGGGTATGAGGAAAGGTGAAATGTGGGAGATTAAAAGCCCATAGTCCCATGTCATCTAATTTTTCCAAGTATTTGTCCTCTAACCAACAATATAACTCGAAAATATCAATGTCAGACAAGGTTTCATGTATTTTGTGATCTTTGCCTACTAAGTGAATCTGATGAAAATCAACTGGAGGATGTAATCGAAGACATACTGGTTGCTCATGTCCTTTGTTTTTCGTAAGCATGATTGCCTCTATTGTAATGGCAGAAAACATGAATTCTCTGATAGAAAACATAGGCCGAGACTGAGGAAAAGCTTTGCAAATAGAAGAAAATTAGTAGCTGTAAGATAAAACTTCAAACATTGGAAAGTTTTGATCTCTGGAACTTTATTAATAGCTGTAAATTCGAAATCCTATGTTTGAGCAGAGAAAATAGAAAAATAAAGGTTTGAAACAGTCTTTTAATGGTGAATTTATGGGCAATTGGATTATTTCCCGTTTGAAAAGGGCATGGGTTCGTTGCCTAATGGTTAGCAATTACATTAATTGAATAACAGTTATGGTAAATGCGAGAATTAAGTTGATTGGATGGTTTATATTCCACATCAGCAATGACATGATTGGTGAGAGGAAACAATGGTTTAATACCAGTGAGTAAGCGAGATTTCAAAGGTGTGTTAGAACGGTAAGTGGTTTCGTGTGGGGGGGGGTGTGAAATCACCTGCACTTGACATGTAGTAGTGGGGTCGGTCTTCAATACCACTTTTTTCAGACCACCCACCCCCCCGCCCCTCGCAACATTAAGACTTAGACGATAAAGGGGGGCTGAAGTCTAATAAAAGTCTTTGGATGAAATGGAGATGTGACAGATGATCGAAAATGTGGAAGGGATTTAACGTACGACGAAGTTTAGTGATTGGTGGGGTAGGGGTATGACGAGAGTGATATGATATGAATAATAGGCGAATACGTGAATGCAATGTGTCACGATGGTACTGGAGAATATGGTAGTGGAGAATGACGGTGGAAAAGTACAACTCATAGGATTTAAAATCTATGGTTTCGAAGGTTTATTTTCGAAATATTAAAGATAAATATTTAATAAAATGCAATTTTGAAAATGATTTTTTAAGCAAAGTTTTTCATTTCTTTTCGAAATATAGCAACAGAGCATAGAAATTCTATGACACATATTTTATTTAGGACTATAAAATAGGATTTCTCCTTCAATTATACCTTTATGTATGAGATGGAGATTTGACTGCCCTTTTTAATAATAAAAAACTGAAGGATTTTCATGGCATTTTAGATCATAGACTTAACCTATTTGTGACGAAATGACATGACTTTAGACCTTTGAATGGAGATGAAATGTTGAGAATTTTGTAGGGCTTGAGATGAATACAAAAAATTATCCTCTAGATAATTACTTGTGAGCTTGCTTATGTATTCCTTTTAGTTAATCCTTCATCTAGTCAATTATCAAAGTACTTAAAATGTAGAGACAGAATTGATTTGTAACTGAATATCTTACAATTATTTAGGAAGGAAAATCTCTGATTTACCTTCATAAATTTCTATCACCTTTAATTGATTCCACAAATTGTAGCCTTCAATTACTTCCGTAGTCTATCCTTTTAGTTAATTCTGCAAACTATAGCCTTTAATTAATTCTGCAGTTTATTCCTTCAATCCGCATTCTGTTCTTCTCCCTAGATATGCTCCTTTCAACGCTGTACAACCTTTGACTTATCCGCAGTTCAGTTCTTTCTACAATGTTGTCCACCTCAGACTTGACTGCAATCTTATCACTGATATCTTGACCGAAAATCTCAGACATGTCTCAATTCTGTTGACTGTAATTTATGCGAATTTTTCTGGTCTATTTATAGTTATTCGACCCTATAATTAGCCGACCTATTTAGTGAACTACTGGGACATAATTTGAGCCGACCTTTCCAGCATTTTTCAAGCCGACTTTACAAGGTTTATCTCCAGCATCTTGTCCACTTGTTATAGGCTATTTATGCTTGACTTTAAATGTCTTTTAGAGCTTGTCTCCCATCTTCTTTGAGGACTATTTGTGAGCTTCATTACAAGGTCTTTGGAGCATAATAAATCCTTCATTTCTATATGACTCTTAAATATATTTATTCCTAGATTTCATAAACCTAATAGACATCAAGAAGAAGTCTATCTACATAATAAAAACTTGCTCATGAAACCCATGAAGCAAGTACACCAAAAATGCATTTTATTATCTTTGAAATCTTCTTTGAATAAATATATAATTACATAGTCAACATGAAGACCGACCTACTTACACTTTTTCAACATGAAATAGTGTGAAGGAGTAGCATATCATGATGGGACTCATTCAGTGACCAAAATTATTGTTGAAAACTAACTAAAAAATAAAAAAATTTGACTAAAGACCTAATGGAAAACTCTTAAAAGAGCTATCTTTGATCACTGAAAAACTGACTCTAACATAGGGAATCCAAGCTGTTATAGGGCTCCAAGCCACAACCTGTAGGGAACCCAAGTTATTATAGGGATCCAGAGATCATGTTCCATCCCAAAACCTCCAAGGATCCTAAGAAATAATCGCTTCACAACACAAACGCATAGATACAATGTATAACATAAAACGTACACATACACATAGTAAAACACAAGGTATACACATGTCACAAAATAATGACTACACAATACAAATGGAAAGGTATAACATGTACAAAACACAACATGTACCCAACAGTAGTATTACACATCCAGAGATCACACAATATCTAATAGGAAACCATGCCTCTAGCATCTTTCCCATGCCTTAGTGCGTGCATCCACAACCCTAGTCCTGAATTTGTGGCTCTTTCCACTATCCATGTTTGTCCTAGCATGTTGTAGATCACACGACATTCATTCTATTGATGTGTCCCTTCAACTTTTCCTCTCCATATCTTAAACATAGGCATAGTTATAAGCACATAATATCAAAATCATATCCACATGATACTAACCGCATAGACCTTTCAGTGCTACTTTCCTGCATGATTCTTCATAAAACCAAGAACCTTTTCATGTTATTCACCTGCATAAAGCAATCATTCTTCAACAAAAATGACCCCTGACAACCCTATCATACAATGGCACACACACACACCCACACACCGACACACACACACACACACACACATACACATATAAACATTACCATAATCATGATCACAACATAATTACTAGTGTTCATAAGGTAAAGGTTAAGAGAACTTCCTTTATCCGTGAAATGGATGCACAATATTGAGAAAAATAGTTGCAAACATAGCCAAGGAATTTGATACCTCAAATCCATTTACTTTACCTTTCTTGATTACCTTTCTCATGGTTGTCCTAAAACACTCCATTTACCCTAATGGACCCAACCAACCCAACTGGTTGTCGTATTCATGCCTTCCGCTTCCCTTTATTCATGCACTAGGCTTCATTTGAGCCCTATATTACCTATTCGGTTCCACTCAAATATTCCTAAGCTCTATTATTTTACTTCTTTCCCCAACACATTCCCAATACCCTCAAAACATAAAAGGTAATAATAAGAAGAAAATATAAAGAAAACATAGAAATCCAAACAACAGTACAACACCAAAAACAAAGTGGCATGGCCATGCACCAATCACATCCAAAATCATAAATCAAACACAAATAAATCATGAAACACCAAAATCCAAAACTTTCAACTAACACCATGATACAATCCCCTTTATTTCCCATTACTTCCCAGGGTTCATAAGTAAAAGCTTAGCTCGATCCTTCTTCAATATTTTACAACAATTTATTTTTCCATGTGATTCCATGTTTCACGTAAGATTAGCTCATACCTTTACAATATTAAAACTCAACCTCTTATCTAAAATATCATGCTTAAGATAAAAATCTATCAAATACATGTTCATGAATATAGCACATATCCACATAATGTCAAACAAAATCAACGTTAAGAAAATTCTATGTATGCATGCAAGACATTCATTCATTTGGAATTGTGGTTTTCAAACGTAACCAAAGGAATTTTCACCCAATTCCTTCCTTTTACCTTTTTACATTGCTACAATCGAGTCGTATTATGTTCTATTACATTTACTGATCAATTGTTTGTTATATATACAAATCAATTGTTACCTTTTCATGCTAATACCAAGCATGTTTCCCTGAAATTGGTCACACATGCCAGTCACATGTTCCAAATATCTAGGAATCATGTATATTAATTTGAAATCAAAATTTACCAAGACTAAAAACCATTTCATAGTCTACAATCAACTCACATTCATTACTCATAGTGCTACAATTAACACCCACATGCACTCATGTGCATATCAGTTTTATCAACACATATTGTGCTAATACAAATGTCTTAAAACAATATCATTCTTTCATGCAATATTATAATCACACACTCATACCCTGCACTAAATAAAGCATTCAAACAACCTGTTAACATACCAACTTACCATCCATGCTCCACACTAATGTAGAAGGAGGAAACTACTATAATTGCCCGATCTCCAATGCCCAATTATAGAAATGGGATCTCCAAATCTCTACTAAATTTAACCACATTTTCCAAAAATTTATTTTTATTTATCATCCATTTTGTATGAGATCAAATCAGAAACATTGCACTTATTCCACTAGCAACATACTAATTGAAAACATGCCACATAATCATGCCACTTTTCCATTCCTTTTCATGCAAATATTCAAATTCCTTGCATGCAAATATTCAATTTATTTTCATGCAAATAGGCATAGATCAACTACAACCATATTATCACACAACAACACTATCCCATCCAAAAAAACATTTTCTTCAAACAATTACCGTACTATTACATTTTCTTCCAACAACCACTATACTATTACATTGTCATTTAAGAATTTATTAAAACACTTTGCATGAAAACTAATATAACAAACTCTTTACATACGAATATGCATATATCAGCTACAAAAATACTATCACACAACAATACTATCCTCAACCACAAACAACATACTCATTGGGGAATTTTATGAAACAATTTGTATGCAATGAATCATTGAACCATTTAAGCCTTTCATTGAACACTTTGCATGCAAACTAATATGATGAATGATTAAATGCATATCTCCTAAACTGTAGTAGTAAAAGTAATGTAAACTGAACCATAGGATCAGTGGGTGTTTCCCTTGCTATGTTTCAAGTTTCAACTTCTGGAACCTCATATATGAAAATTTATAATAAAATAACCAACACAATCATATTTTGTGCACATTTCTAGGAGAATTCTGGAAGCTCTACTTCCACTAATCTTATTTCCTAAAATATAGTGGCCCAAAATCTGAAATGTTTACCACAATATTAGTGGTATTTCCCCTCACCATGGAAAAATTTTCATCTCATAAGACCGCCAACAAGAAAGTTTATAACATAAATTCCAACATGACCTGGTTGAGACCTGATTTTAGGAGTGCTCAAAAGGCATGGCACCCTCTCCTCATATATCCTAAAATATTGTGACCTAATTTTGGAAATTTTTACCACATGAACACTCCCCCTCAATGTTGAAAACTTTTCACCTTTTGGAACCTAACATAAGATAATTTTTGGTAGAAATTCCAACATGACCTATTTAAATATGCATTCTGGAAGGTCATCTTCCTCATCTCATAATACCTAAAATATTGTGAACAAATATGTGAAATTTTTACCACATTATCAATGGGATTTACCCTCAATGTAGAAAATTTTCCATCTTCTAAAACTCCACAGAAGAAAATATATAAAAAAAATTGAAATTGATTGTACTCATTTATCCCTGCATGTCCACATGCACATATTAACTTTCACAATCCTATATTTTAAATAATTACTAGTAAATAATTACTAGATAAATTCAACAAACATTAACCACTTGCACCCAACAAACGGATCATACTCAAAATAACACAAATATCTAAATTTTAATCTCCAAATGTCTAGTTGAAAACCTTTTCTCTTCATTTCATCTATGATAGTTCCCATCCAGTCCAAGTTTTTGAACCTGGAAGCTTTGATATCACTTTGTAACACCACACCCCGCATTTACCCATTTTAACATACTTACTAGGGTAAACATGATATGGGAGTTACTATGAATGACCCAAATTCCAAGATGAAATTACAGAAATGGTGTCTAATTTTCCAGCACATGCTATTTATTTTTACAAACATGTTGTGATCATGGTACCTGTAAGTCATGGATGCATAGTTTGTTCATTTTTTACATTATTTTCATAATATGTTCATCAATAAGGATTACTTCCCTCTTTTACTAGTTTCAACAAACACATATTATCTCATGATAACCAAGAGCCTATCAAACCATGGAATGGATCCATAACAAGAGCACACCATATAATTATAAGAAATACATCATACATGTACCATACACTTAACCAACAATGAATCCATGACAAACCAATCATATAATCAAAACAATAAATCAATACTTGTGCTCATTGATCTCATTAAAGAATAACACATATAGACATATGCATAATACCAACCAAGTCAGGGACTTCCACATACCACCCTACCATATATTGGGATGAACCAATTCTTTCTTTCAGCCAACCAAGCACGTTTGATATTCCAAGCATGAATGCAGGATAACATGGGATAAACTGAAATAGAACAAAATCGGGCTTCCAGAGGCTCAACCACCTCGACCCTAAAACATAGTGATTTCACCTGAACTGTTCTAGAAATCACTGACACCAAAAAGAGCTTGCATGCCTTTGAATTTATTCACCATGCCTAGAGGAATTTTCCTATTTCCACCCATGTGTCAAGAGTTCTAGGAGAAATCCCATCTCCACCCTTGACCCTTTGGATTTTCCTGATACCACCTCAATGAGGATCCAAAGTCTATTGACCATCCAAAACTTAACCAAAATAGGGAACCCACTACATCATGGTTATCTAAGAAATGGGAAGGAAAATGCTAAAACCATTGTTAATATAGGAAAATACCATGCCAATGACAAAAAAGTAACCAAATAACCAAATGCATGTACCATGAATTCAAATCTCAGCAAGGAATTCACAAATGAAACCTATTACCTACAACGATCTCCTGTTGTAGCTTATTTTACAACCTTCTTCTTTGTCACCCATGAGTTCCTTTTCTTGCATGATTTATTTTGTCCAAGTTCTCTCTCTCTCCAAGTCCAAGTGATAATGCCTCAATGTCCAAGTGAACACTAGAATTCTCCAAGAGTAACCAAGAAGTGATCAAGGCTGCATAAGAGTATCTAAGAGAGACATATACTATTCTCCCTCTCATTTTGTTTCTTTTTCATGTTATTTTTCCTTAAATTTCCTTCATTTTCCCTTGCATGCATATTCTCATCTCTTCATCTTCCTTTTCTCCTATTTTCATTTATTACTTTAACAAATTGTCATTTATTTCCCTTTTGATTTTTCCAATTCCAATTCCAATTTCCATATCCATTAATTAACCACAAGTAACGCCTAATGTGATGTTTTCCCCTCATTCAGCTTAGAATATATGTCCCCGAGGTTGTTACATATTCACACCTAATACCAATGCATTCATACATCACTTGATATCTATTAATAATGAGTAACTCGCACTCTACCAAACATTACATTATGCTTCATTTATAAGCATTAAAAACCACAATTTGAAGTATCTCAAATAAATATAGTGTTCGGTATGTGTTAAATACTTTGCAAGACTAGTTGCATGAATTTTTACATTGTTTCAAGCATAGTGGGGGGTAGTAGCCACTCTTGTCAAGGGGTTTGCAAGGGGTAAGTAGCCTCAATTCATGGGGTTCAGGTAGCACCCAAAGTAAAATTTGGGTGGAACCAAGGATGGTGGAAATTCCCACTCATGGTTTTGCGAATGGTTTTATGCATGATGGTTTTTCCCATGGTATTTTGTAGATATTGTCAAGGAAATTTCAATTAAATTCTACTCTAGGATTAATGGATTAGAAGTTTATGAATGCATTGGCATGTATATAATTTATTGTAACATTGAAAGTTATATAATGAAAAAGAAGTCTGGTTTTCTTAGTTTTGGGTTCAAAGAAAAAAATCTTTGTGTATATTTTCTATTCTTTCCCTTGTATCTTTTCTATTTTGGACAATTTGTTTGTAGTTAATTTATATACAAGGTTATGTTATGAAACCAACTCCAAAAATAGAAGAAAAGAGAGATTAACACCTTAGAAATCAGCCACTTCGAGGGGGAAACCTCCTTTAAATTACATAAATGAAAAATTATCGGATGATACAAATGAAAAAACCTCCTTTATATATATAGGAGTCCATGGGTTCACAATATAATCCTAGACGACCTAACAATAATAATGTAAGGGCACAAAAATAACAATAGTGGGCTATTATGGGGAAAATAAATAACAATATGGAGACCACATGGGTAAAAAAATAACAATAAGGGGGCTATACTAACAATAAAAATAAGGGGATACACTAGTATTATAGGGACCTAACATGCCCCTTTCCTTCAAACAAGTGTTGTCCTCAACGCTTGATTATTTCTTGATGCTTATGTATAAAATTTTCATCCTCCCATGTGGAATCTTCAATGGGTAAGTTCTTCCAGTTGTTGGTATACTCTAAAATTTATCGATTTCACATTTTTCGAGTTCTTGTTTCTGTGACTATTTCAAAATGTCTTTCATTGCAATGTTGATCTTCCTATTGTTTCATTCGATTCTGCACCAAAGTTAGGTTATCCTTTTAGAGTTGGAGAACTTGTTGTTGATGCTCGATGTGATCTTCCACTACTTTTTCATCCATATTAGCTTTAATTTTATCCTTAAAACCTCCCAACTTAGCATTCATTTATGCTTTTAAACAATCTATGTCATCTTTGATTTCTCTTTGTAAGATCGAAATTTGTTGCACTTGGTACCATAATTTTGATATATCATACTGCAATTATTCCTCTTCATGTGTAATAGTAGAGCCTTTTTAGGGCTTAATGGGTGTGGAATTATTTTTGGGAGGGACTATATAACTCAAGGTTGATATCTATGCTTCAATATTCCCTTGGAATCACTTCAAATTGATTTCTCAAACAAATGTTATGCAAACTTGTTTAAAAAATACACACTTTTTTCTTGATTTTTAGGAGGTCTATATTGAACCTAATTTATCTATGTTATTTCGGATCTTCAAGATATGAATTTCTATCCTGTATTAGCCCTCTAAGTCCTCTTTCCAATGGCATAGATCAGACCTGATTTTGATTCTTCAAGGCAAAGTTATGCCCAATCTCTCATAATGACCTAATTATGGGCTAGTTCAGTAGAGGGAACTTGTACAATGTGCCGCATGTTAATGTTTCCTCCTTAAGCTCTGAAATTTCTACAAATTAAACTACCATCTATGTACTTTCAGCCACTTTTTACATAATTCCAATCCAATGCACAGTGAGAGAGTTATGAAGGTTTTCCCAAGGTCACATCCTTGAGATGAAATTCGGGAGCCTGCAAAAACCCTAACTTCCATAGATCATATCTCCGAAAATATTGTGAACCAAGATCTGAAATTTTTACATGAAGTTCCTTGGGATTTCTTGGAAAATGGGGGTTTTTTTTAGCTTCCGAACCTTCATAGAAAAAAAGGTTATAGCGAAAATTCCACGATGACCTATTTGAAGCAGTGAAACTCTAGAATCAAAGCTCTGATGCCAAATGTTATGAAACCATCTCCAAAAATAGAAGAAAAGAGAGATCAATGCCTTATAAATTAGCCACTTCGAGGGGGAATCCTCCTTTACATTACATAAATGAATAATTATTGGATGATACAAATGACAAAGCCTCTTTTCTATATATAGGAGTCCATGGGGTCACAATATAATCCTAGCTGACCTAACAATAATAATGTAAGGGCACAACAATAACAATAGTGGGCTATCATGGGGCACAATAATAACAATATGGGGACAACATGGGTTCAATAATAACAATAAGGGGGCTATAATAACAATAGAAATAAGGGGATACACTAGTATTATAGGGACCTAAAAGGTTAAAACCTTCATATAGGTGGGTGACTATCATTAGTTAAGATCCCAAGAATCTCAAGATTCATAATAATTTTCAAACTAGTCCATACTATAGTTGATTCTCTTCGAACACTGTTGACCACCAATCTAATTTAACCATGTTTTTGAAGTTTGCAACAAGAAATAATGAAATTGGCATCCAGAAGCAACATGAAAACACCTACACTGGTGTGGATACAAACATATGTATATCAATGGATTCAATCCGATCAAGCAATGTACTGAAGCTAGATACTGAATCCTTCTACAAATCAATTGTGGAAAATAGACACAATCGACAATCACAACAAGTAAAGAAAGAATCAAATCAAACCACAACACAGATGGTTTTCCTAGGGAAAACTTGCTGCTAAAAAACACTCTATATATATATTGCACTCTTCTCATAAGAGTCTCCTGCAAACGTTGCATATCGTCTCACACTGATCCAGACAAATCGGGCCAACAGTTAGCCAATTCTTAGCCTGTCCTCAGCCTGCCTTGCTCACGCAATTCCTGATGAATGAAATCCCTATTCTTTACGAATTTCAACATTCCTCAACTATGCAGAGTATCATGGACATCATGTCATGTTTTAACTGCATCTGGGCAGTTTTCTAATATCACAACTGATATTCAACTTCCCTTTAACCTTTGTCTCAACTGGGTCTCCACTGGAACTGACATGCATGCAGCTAATAATAGTAAATCATCAGTTACATGGAAGATCACTAATTGTGAATTAAATGTGATTTAATTCACTTGATCTCTCACTAGTGCAACAAATAGTTACAGCTAGTTCAACTGACTTTAAATCACCTAACTAATTTAACTGATTACTCATGCACTTAACTGCAACTTGAACTCTAAAACACATAGAATCACTCTGCATGCCTCACCAACTACTCTCAAATTGAAATTCATGAGCTAACTGAGTTTATCACACTCATTTAACTATTACAAGTGATCATGAGATAAGATTAAATTTTATTGTCCAATTTAATTAAGGGAAAATTAAATTATACACTGCACCAATTTAATTAATTAAATTGGCCTTCACACTAATGTATCGATAGGACCTATCACTCCGTGACCTGTGGTCCCACACTAGTGTAAGTGCTTTCATTTTTCTTCTGGATGCCAAATTCACTGTTTCTTGTTGCAAGCTTCAACACTCCCTCTCAACAAGAAAGGAATGTCCTTGCATGCGCACATGCACCCCTTGCATGCGACATGCAACACTTCTCTAGTGTTTCTCACACATGCAACACTTCGCTATTGTTTCTCACACATGAAAATTTTGCATGAAACACTTTTGAAACTGAATAGCCTCCAACCAACTGAATCAATATAATTCATCTATCATCAGATTCTTCTGACTATTGGTACCTATTGCACATGTATATTGGACTCTCTGCACTATTGACATCTTCATCCATGCACTCTGCACTCTTTCCAACTCTGATCTGTGCTCTAGTATTCGACACCTGTCACTCTAATTTTTGTCTTCCTGACATATGACTGCATCAATCTAACTGATCCTGCTACTGTTGTATTGTGGGCTCCTTGTAGCTAGGTTTGATCCATGAGACACACCATCTCTAGGACCCTACCCAAATTTCTTCTTGGGATTAATTTTTCACATCGCCCCACCTTACACCTGGAGGTATAGCTTCATGTACTCCCTCTGCCCATCTAGCTTGAAATTTCTCTGCTTGAGTATTTTCTGCCACTCCATGATCCTCCGCATGTGGCTGCTCCACATCTTGAGGTTCATTCTTTGGAACCAAGAGTTCCTCATCTGCATGCAAATATAGCTCCCTCTCAAGGGACAATCGCATGGATTTCTCACACTTCCCCATGGTACATACCTTGCATGTGTCTATCTACACAAGAGTACCTTTTGGAAGCCCCATAGAAAGTTTTTGCATGACCTTCAATGCTCCGTGGTGTAGATGGCCCAATCTCTTGTGCCATAACTTAACCTCAGCCTGGCTCACCACTTTTTCTGATTTACCCATCAATGTTGCGCATCCATCTACATCAAGTTTATAGATAATCTTCACATGAATCCAAATCTTCTTAGCTTTTCATGTTTCTTTGTGTCGAATGAAATCTTTTCCTTCACTAAAAACAACATCATAGCCTCTATCCTCCAACATTGTGACTGAAACTAAATTTTTATTCAATCTTGCTACATGCATTACATATTTTAATAAAAATGGTTTACCTGAGTGTATCTGGAAAGTAACTATACCAATCCTAGTAACGCTATAGCTTCCTTCATCACCCATTTCGATATGCATCTAGAGGTCCTTCTCCTCCAAGCTACTGAAAAGTTCTTTGTTTCCCGTCATGTGGAAAGATGCACCACTATCCATGTACCACATTGATCCCATTGCACTTGACACCATGCATGCAATGACCAAGAAATCCAACTAAAATTGCAAGTCCAAAGCCTCACCAACTGCAGATCCTAAAGCATTATTGTTCTTCTTCTTTTGTGGACAATTAATGGCATAATGTCCATGCTCGTGATAGTGAAAAAAAATTCACACTGGAGATGTCATGCTCCTTTCCTTCTTCATTGGTCTCAGATTTGGGATAGGATTTCTTTCCCTTCCTTTTATTCACCTTACCATCCAAGGTGAAATTTTCCTCATCATCCGTCTTGGATGACGATCCATCCCTGTTATTCTGCCTAAATTCTTCTTGCACCAAATCCGACCAACATCGCTCCCAATATGGCAGCTTCTCCCTCCCATTGACAGAGTCCTGATAACTATGCCAACTCTTGGGAAGGCCTAGAAGAGCTAGGCTCACCAAGTCATCATCCACGACAGTAATTCCGATGCTCCCAAGCTCATCCTGACATTGGAAAAACTTGGTCAAGTATACCGAAATAGTGTTGCCTTTCTCCATTTTGATTTTCTTGAGCTTGTCCTTCAATGCCAATTTCATATGAATACTACTACTCTGAAATAGATCTTTCAAATCCTTCCATATTGCATATGGTGTCTCTTTTCCATGGAGACTTGAGACAATGTGGTCTCATACTCCCTCCAGTAAGATCATCCTCGCCCTTGCAACCTTCTTTTGCCAAGCATCAGTATTTGCGGCATATATTGCAGTGGGTTTGGGAACATCATTATCAATGAATTATTTCAACCCATTGTCCTCCAGTACTTCCTCCATCCAATATTTCCATGTAATATAATTGGAACTTCCCTTGCGTGTATACTCCAATCTCAAGCCATTGAAAGCCATTTCGATCTCAGTTCACATGTCGCACCAAGAATACTTTTGGAAATTTGAATTCTATTCAGTCATAAAATCGGCTTCTCCTCCACTATAGTGATTTCATGTGCTCTGATACCATGTAGAAATTATAAAAACATATTTGTATCAATGGATTCAATCTGATCAAGCAATGTACTAATGCTAGATACTAAATCCTTTTACAAATCAATTGCGGAAAATAAACACAATCGCCTATCACAACAAGTAAAGAAAGAATCAAATCAAACCACAACATAGACGTTTTTCCTCGAGAAAGCTTGCTTCTCAAAACCATTATATATATATATATATATATTCCACAAGGAATCATGAAACAATTACAATGCACTCTTCTCACAAGAGTCTTCTACAATCTGCCTATCATCTCACATTGATCCAGACAAAATTGGGCTAACACTTAGCCAATTATCAACTTGTCTTCATCCTTCCTTTCTCACGCAATTCCTGATGAATTCAATCCCTATTCTTTAGTAATTTCATCCTTCCTCAACTGCGCAAAGTATCATGGGTATCATGTGGTGTTTTAACTGCATATGGGTAGTTTTCTAATATCACAACTGATAATCAACTTACCTTTAACCTTTGTCTCAATTGGGTCTCCATTGGAATTGACATGCATGCAGCTAATATTAGTAAATCATCAGTTGCATGGCAGATCATTGATTTTGAATTAAAAATGATTTAATTCACTTGATCTCTCACTAGTACAACAAATGGTTACAACTAGTTCAAAACTTTAACTCACCTAACTAAGTTAATTGATTACTCATGCATTAAACTCATGAACTTAACTGAAACTTGAACTCTAAAACACATAGAATCACTCTGCATGCCTCAAAAACTACCCTCAACTTCAAAAGCATGAGATAAATGAGTTTATCACACTCGGCTAACTATTAGAAGTGATCACGAGATAAGATTACATTTTATTGTCCAATTTAATTAAGGGAAAATTAAATTAGACACTGCACCAATTTAATTAATTAAATTGTCCTTCACACTAATGTATCGCTAGGACCTATCACTACTTGACCTATGGTCCCACGCTAGTGTTGGTGTTGTCATGTTGCTTCTGGATGCCAGTTTCACTGTTTCTTGTTGCAAACTTCAACACATGTGTGTATGCCTGACTATGATCCTTTCAATTGTTCTAGGTTATTATCCACTTTTATTTACTACTCATCCACCCATTTACTTCAGCTAAGGTAACTACTCTCCACTTGACTACCGGCCTTTCGACTCGACCATTGACTTGTTATCCCTAATCGATTTTTCCTGGCCATACTCACTAAGGTTCATTCCTAATAATCTCATCTAACCAGACCATTGAATGAATGAACTATATTTGATTGAGATTACCTGCAAGAAGTACATCATCTCAACCTTAGCAAGATGCATTAATATCAAGATGAAATTAAAATATTACTTAAAAGATTTATGGTAGTTGAAAGTCCCACCTATGTAGTTTACATAACAATCTCTCCATCCTCTTGAGTTACATCTATGTAACTTGCATAGCAACTTCTCTATCCCAATAAAAATATTTTGTGCATCACATTACCCTTTCTCACTACCATTTCCATTGCAGTATCTTAGGAACGTTGTTAATTTTTCATTTAGCACATTTGAATATGAATTAGTGATCAATTTTAGTTTCTTAAATTTATTTATTCCATACAAATCAGTTAAATTTGTTGCAGTCTAGAATTGTTATTACTATTATTACAACTATAGAATTGTTGGTGTATCACCCAACTGTAGGTAATTTTGACATATTTCATGTTAATATATGAAATTCTCTTGAGAATAAGTGTGTTGGGTTAAAAATATATATGGCTATATTTTAATGCTTTAATAGTAATGTAAGATTTGTTATGAATTGAGTGTAGACAAGATCAAAATTGTGTTGTTATTTTGAATGTTGCAACATGATTGAAAAATGTGAGAATTTGGGGTTGTATTGTCCACTCCTTTGATGTTGGCAACCAAATAGGTGCATTGGTAACTTAGGCAGTTTGCTCAATAGTTAGGTCTATGGAAGTGTCCTTTGCAACTCTTTATGAATGGTACACATGCACTCTTGCATCTCGTGCATCCATTAGTTAGTCTCTCTCAACCTAAACACATTTCCCAAAAAATGACCTGGATAACATATACACCGAGAAGGAAGTGATATTTGCACATAGAGATGTGCATGAAACTCAAGTTTCATTGTTGGACACATTCTTCATCGAACTAAGCCTTTTCTATTGGCCATGTAACAAATAAAAGAGGCAAATTGTAAGAGTATTCTATTACTGACAATTTTATGTTAGTGTACATAGAAATTCTTCATTATATAAAAATGGAGAAGGCCTAGTGTCGTTTAAGGATAGCTACGTCAACTAGACTTATGAAAGTCCCTATGTGAACTTACAAGTCACGGTACTTATATCATAGGGAAATGAAGTGTTGGAAAGGAAAACTCTAACACCCCTCATTAAGAGAAACATAGGGAGTAGATAAAGATGAAAGAAAACAAATAATGCGTCCCTGCAACAAGGCTTGATTAGGTACCCTTGTAAAAACTATCATAAGTAGAGAAAGAGAGAAAACCCATAGGAAACAAATCTCCCCCAAAAAAGAGAACGATGCCAGTGCTCAAATTATCATGGTGATGAAATTGTAGATCCCATAAATATCCACTTAATGGAAAGAACATAGGTCTGCTCCAATCAAGAAGTAAAAAATGTTGAAGTAGTAAAACTCTGAATATATGTGCCATGAAACCTCAATGAGGTCGATCGATCTCTAAATTAGGATTGTTGTAGAGGCACAAGGATGGAAAATACTGTCAAATTCTCAAAAATATGCTTCAAATAAATTGTGTGCCGGTAAAGAACTAGGACAAGGGATTCAAATAGAAGAAACATCATCAACCAATAAACAACCAATGAAGGTTGTAAGTATGGAAAATGTCATATAACAACACGCTTGAATTTTTTTGAACATCGTCACCATCACACTGATCAAACACAAAAGATTAAAATTTTCAAAAAATAAACGGAAAAAATATCTATCACCATATAATTTCCACCCCAAAACACAACTACAGAAGGAGCAAGAATCAACAGTATTTATTTTCAACAAATTTCCCTCCCTTAAACAAAACTGAGAGAACAATGGAAATAAACAATTAACAAGTGATGCAACTTGAGGATATGAAAACTTCAAACATTGTTTCAATTAACGCCATGACCATTCATCGATCCATCCACAGTCGATCCAAATGGTTGACATTTGTCCACAATTCATTATTTAATGTCTCTTCCATAATGATCTAAATGCAGGACTAGTAACAGACCAACAATGTTGATGCTTGAGTAATTTCTTTTGATGAGGATGTGTAGATGGTTCATTTGTTGCAGACTCAAGGTTGAGTGCAACAACATTATCATTTGGAATGACATTTGGAGCCATGTAATCAATATGTTTATCACAATTAATAGAATTATTTTCTTCAAGCACCTCACAGTTGGATGTAGGTGACGAGGTAGCAGCAAGATCGTATCAAAGACCTGATCTTGATGTCTGCACTATAGGGTTGATAGGAGAAACAATTCCTTGTCCATTCTTACCAAGTCCACCTCCAATATATCCCATTTTACTCAGTAATCGGGATCTAATACCAGTAGTATGCTTTTCAAAACTGGGTGTGACAAAGGCATGTGTTGCATCATGATCATTAACTTTAGTATTTTGACAATCAACGTCATCAAGTTTGGAACAAAGAGAGCTTGGAACCTTAAGTTTAGTTATTTGTATCTAAAATTTCTGAACACGACTAATTTCCAAATCAAGTTCCTACTTAGACTCTTACATCTTTTGAATGGCCCCATCCTTCTCAATTAGTTGTTGAGACAAGGCATCATAATCTTGTTTCAAAAAATGATATTGCTCCATTTTTTATTTTAAAAAATCAATCTCTATATTGTGTTGATTATTTTTCTCTTTTAGTTTCTTCTTCAAATTTGAGTCATAAAAAGGCACAAATTCCTCCTCCAAGTCATCAAGGAGGTCAATCTTCTCTTGAAATTCATCTGCAAGAATTTGGACATATTTTTCCATGGTTGATTCCATATGATCAACCTTTTGGATTTTCTTAGCTATGGATTTTTTCAAGCTATTCTTAAGTGTTGCATTTTCAAGTTGCAAAACATATACCACTAATTGCAATTGAAGGACCTCTTTGCGAATTTCATCTATTGCCTTGTTCTCATGAAGCTCATGCAATATTTTATCCATGTTGAAAGAACCAGGTTATAAAAAACAATACTGATGATGAAAACAAAATATGCTTTACCCTTCCAATCAGGAGACAAATAAGACCAATCCTCTTAAAAGGTTCCACCACTAGCCAAAAACTAGTATTTCATAACCACTAATCGAATATATGGCTACTTTTCATTGGGCATCATCCCAAAAATTTCAAAACTTTGCCTAAAATAATGGTTACTTCCCAAAAATTTAACGAAGGAAAAAAAGGAAGAAACTTGGTCAGTTTACTTTTCCTTTTAATTCAAAGTATTTTTATACCCACCTTTTCTTTAACTGGGAAAAAAAATAATATTTTTTGGGGCTTTTTAACCCAAAAAAAAAATTCCCATCATCAAAACACTTGAAAACCTTATTATAAAAAAAAGTTATTTTTTTTAATAAGCCTTTGTTCTCCTTAAAATTAATTGCGGGAAAATTTTCTCCTTTCTAAAAGCCAAAAACAACATATTCATAAATTCCTTTATCCATTTCTAAATGCCTTTCCTCCTCTTTAAAAAAAATCACGGACAAATTAATTCTGCCAAGTATGAATGGAGCCTTTGAGAACTTAAGATAAATTCATACATTCGTTGAACGTGGCCTCAACAACCTCCATGCTATTCTTGCTTCAGATCTGCAGTAGATCCAACAAACAACTTCATCAATTGTCGGATCTAGGACCAATGATGCAACAATTTCAGGGAATGAAACAAAACTAAAAGCATGATCCAAAATAGGTCAAAGTTGTGACCAAAAAAGTGCAGTCATTCATAAGCTACAAGACATTGTGAGTAACTTGACCATTGAATGACTAAACTATATTTGATAGAGATTAACTGCAAGAAGTACATCATCTCAACCTTATCAATATTCATTAATATCAAGATGAAATTAATATATTCTTTAAAAGAGTTATGGTATTTGAAAGTACCACCTATGTAGTTTACATAACAATCTCTCCTTCCTCTTAAGTTACATCTATGTAACTTGCATAGCAATTCCTCTCTCCCGATAAAAATATTTTGTGCATCTAAGTACCCTTTCTCACTACCATTTCCATTGGCAGTATCTTAGGAATGTTGTAAAATTTTGATTTAGCTCATTTTCATTTGAATCAGTGATCAATGTTAGAAATTTTGATTTAGCACATTTGAATTTAAATCAGTGATTAATGTTAGTTTCTTAAATTTATTTATTCCATAAAAATCAGCTAAATTTGTTGCAGTCTAGAATTGTTATTACTATTACTACAACTATAGCAGTGTTGGTGAATCACCCAACTATAGGTAAGTTTGACATATTTCATGTTAATATATTAAATTCTCTTGAGAATAAGTGTGTTTTTCTAAACATATCTATGACTATATTTTAATGCTTTAATAGAAATTTAAAATTTGTTATGAATTGAGTGTAGACAAGATCAAAATTGTGTTGGTATTTTGAATGTTGCCACATGATTGAAACAAGTGAGAATTTGGGGTTGTATTGTCCACTCCTTTGATGTTGGAAACCAACTAGGCACATTTTTAACTTAGGTAGGTTGCTCAATAGTTAGGTCTATGGAAGTGTCCTTTGAAACTCTTTTTGAATACTACATATGCACTCTTGCATCTCGTTCATCCATTAGTTAGTGTCTCTCAAGCTAAAAATATTTCCCAAAAAATGACCTTGATAACATATACACCGAGAAGGAAGTGATGTTTTCACATAGATATGTGAATGGAACACAAATTTCATTTTTGGACACATTCAGCATGGAACTAACCCTTTACTATTGGCCATGTAACAAATAAAAGAGAAAACATTGTAAGAGTATTCTATTACTCACAATGTTATGTTAATGTATATAGAAATCCTCCATTATATAATAATGGATGAGGCCCAGTGTTGTTTAAGGATAACTACGTCAACAAGGCTGATGTAAGTCCCTATGTGAACTTACAAGTCACCGTACCTAGCTCATAGCGAAATGAAGTGTTGGAAAGGACAATTCTAACACCCCGTTAAGAGAAACATAGGTAGTAACTAAAGAAGAAAGAAAAAAAATAATGGGTCCCTGCAAAAAGGCCTAATTAGGTACCCATGTAAAAACTCTCATAAGCAAGGAAAGAGAGAAAACCCATAGGAAACAAATCCCTCCCAAAAAAGAGAAAGATGTCAGTGCTCAAATTATCATGGAGATGAAATTGTAGATCCCATAAAGATCCACTGAATGGAAAGAGCATAGGCTTACTCCAATCAAGAAGTACAAAAAGTTAAAGTACTAAAAATCTGAATATGTGTGCCATGAAACCTTAATGAGGTCAGTCGATCTCTAAAGTAGGATTTTTGTAGAGGAACAAGGATGGAAAATACTGTCAAATTCTCCAAAATATGCTTCAAATAAACTGTGTGTCGTTAAAGAACCAGGACAAGGGCTTCATATAGAAGAAACATCATCAACCAATAAAAAACCAATGAAGGTTGTAAGTATGGAAAATGTCGTATAACAACACCCTTGAAGTTTTTTGAACATTTTCACCATCACACTGATCAAACACAAAAGATGAAAATTTTGAACAAATAAATGGAAAAATATCTATCACCATCAAACTGCCACCTCAAAACACAACTACAGAACGAGTGAGAATCAATAGTCTTTGTCTTCAACAAATTTCCCTCCCTGAAACACAACTGAGGGAACAATGGCAATCAACAATTAACAAGTGATGCAACTTGACGATATGAAAAGTTTAAACATTGGTTCAATTAACGCCATGACCATTCACCGATCCATCCACAGTCGATCCTAATGGTTGACAATGGTCCACAATTCATTCTTTCACATCTCTTCTATAACGATTTGAATGCGGGACTAGTAATTAACCAAGAATGTTGATGCTTGAGCAATTTCTTCTGATGAGGATGTGCAGATGGTTCAATTCTTGTAAACTCAAGATTGAGTGAAACAACATTATCATTTGGAATGACATTTGGAGCCATGTAATCAATATGTTTATCACAATTAATAAAAGCACTTTCTTCAAGCACCTCACAGTTGGATGTAGGTGATGAGGCAGTCGCAGGATCGTATCCAAGACCTAATCTTGATGTCTGCACTACAGGGTTAATAGGAGAAATGATTCATTGTCCATTATTACCAAGTCCACCTCCAATATATCCCATTTTACTCAGTAATCGAGATCTAATACCACTAGTATGCTTTTCAAAACTGGGTGTGACATAGGCATGCAATGCGTTATGATCATTACACTACAAGGAAAATACCCTCTAGTGGAGGTTATAAAAAAGGTTTTTAGTGTTATAAAATTGGTCCAAAGTGTCAAAAAAACATTTTCTACAACATCTGTTCTCGATAAAGGAGGTTTTGGCAGAGCTTCTAACGGAATTTCAACACAACTAAAAAAATTTGGGCGGTCGGAGGTTCTTACAGATGTTTTTCTCATCGATGCGTTAATCAGGTGTGAATTCACTGGTATGTTGTACCGTTAACGTACTGGAACTATGAACCTACCAAGCACCGAGACGAAAAAAAATTTCGGACAGCCCAAGGTATTTAGCAATGACCTAATGCGTGTTAAAGGAACACAACACTGGTGCATGCAATGCCTATTGGATCGCTCGGGTGGTAGTCATCGCTAAAGCGCACCGGACATTCTAATTGGTATTGGTATTTGTGTGATGCCCATAGGTCGTAGAAACACACTGGGTGCGCAGTATCACATAAATGCACCGGTGCGCAGTATCACACAAACACACCTATGTGCAGTATCACACAAACACACTGAGCGTTCTAATTGGTATTGGTATTTGTGCGGTGCCCATAGGTCGTAGAAACACACCTGTGTGCAGTATCACCAAAACGCACCAGTTATCAGTCTCAGACAAACACACTGAGAGTTATAATTGGTATTGGAATTTTTGCAGTGCCCATAGGTCATATAAACACACCGTTGCGTAGTATCACCACAACGCATCGGTGCTCAGTATCACACAAATGTACTGAGAGTTTTAATTGGTATTGGAATTTGTGCAGTGCCCATAGGTCATAGAAATGCACCAGTGCGCAGTAGCATACAAATGCACCGGGGCATAGTAAATAAAACGCACCGATGTTCATTTTGTATTTTTTAGAAACATCGACCTGTGATGAGGCAGCATCGGTGGGAAGTATCACAGAAACAGACCGAGCGTTCTAATTGGTATTGATATTTTTGTGATGCCCATAGGTCGTAGAAACACACCAGTGCACATTATCACAAAAACGCACTGATGCTTAGTATCACACAAACACACCGAGAGTTTTAATTGGTATTGGTCTTTGTGCGGTGCCCATAGGTTGTAGAAACACACCGGTGTGAAATATCATCAAAGCGCATCGATGCTTAGTATCACACAAACAAATCGACAATTCTAATTGGTATTGGAATTTGTGCGATGCCCATATGACGTAGAAACACACCGGTGTGCAGTATCACCACAATGAGCCGGTGCTCAGTATCACACAAACGTACTGAGAGTTCTAATTGCTATTGGTATTTGTGCATTTCCCATAGGTCGTAGAAACACACCACTACACAGTATCGCATAAACGCACCGGTGCGCAGTATCACACAAAAGCACCAAGGGTTCTAATTGGTATTGGTATTTTTGCGTGCCCATAGGTTGTAGAAATGCACCGGTGCACAATATCACCATAACACACCAGTTCTAAATATCACACAAACACACTCAGAGTTCTAATTGGTATTGGAATTTGTGTGGTTCCCATAGGTCGTAGAAACACACCAGTGTGTAGTATCACCAAAACGCACAGGTGCTCAGTATCGCACAAACACACCAAGAGTTCTAATTGGTATTGGAATTTATGCAGTGCCCATAGGTCGTAGAAACACACCGGTGCGCAGTATCACCATAACGCATTGGTGCTCAGTATCACACAAACGTACCGAGAGTTCTCATTGGTATTGGAATTTGTGCGGTGCCCATAGGTCATAGAAATGCACCGGTGCACAGTAGCATACAAATGCATTGGGTCATAGTAACTAACATGCACCGATGTTCATTTTTTATTATTTAGAAACATCGACCTATGACAGTGCAATTATTGTGATTTTTTAAAATTCATTATTCATCAAAATATGACACATATTTTAATAGTATTCATATCAATTAATTTTTTATTAGTGCATTTGAATGTGATGTTTGGATTAATTTGTTATATCATATCATCAGATTTCGCATCTCTTCATTATAATATTTAATCATCCATATATTTACTCAGTGGTGTAACATTTCACAACGACAATGGAGAACACAATAGAATAAATTAAAACATTTTATATATATATATATATATATATATATATATATATATATATATATATATATATATATATATATATATAAGACATTCTTTTTCATACAAAATGGGAGATTTATCGGTATCCCTCTATCTTTCAATTGGGACACCATGTCCATTACATTAAACAAAATGTATGATTTCAGAGACAAATATTTCAAAAAATACAATGCCTTGCTTTGATATCCAAACATATTAATCATCATTCTTCGCTTGGACTGTTGTCACTTCTCGTGCTACTTCCATGACTTGGGTTATTTTGAGGAATGTTTTGTTCATGATGTTGATTGTTTACTTCTTCTTCAAATTCCATCTACAAACATAAAAATAAACTGTAATGAGTGTATATACATTGGTGAGAATAATGAAAATTTCAATATTAAATAATATACATTAAAGTAAATCGAAAAGAAATGGCGTACCATAGAAAGAATTGAGTCATGAACTATAAACATTCTTTCAAAACCAAATTTCATGCCATATTTCAACATTTCATTTGTTGGCGCAGTTCCATACTTTGTTTCCTGCAATTTTTATACCCCATAACAAATCATATATTTAATATAAAAGCTTTTTTTGTTCTGTTAATTATAGACAGAACTAAGTAAAACAAGATCGATAGATGCTTACAAATTCCACAATTAATTTCTGATATGCCAACATATACTCACAACCCATATTTAACCCAATGTCAATCAATTCATCTGACGGTTCTTCTTTGTATGTTAGCACCTGTTTGAATACATGCAATGATGATTGTTTTAAAACAAATTAAAATATACAAAAATGAAATCTAGTTAAGTTGTTATAAGTAAGTAACAATTACTCATAAACTTAGATATCAACCCTTTTCGTCCTTCTCGTCCTATTTTATGTGCTGAATGGGTTCCATTTTCTTTTCTTTTCTGCAAGAAAATACTTGAAAATTACTTTTTAATGCTAAATTGTTTATTTATTGTACCTAATCGAAAAATTCAATGATTACATATTACATTTGAAGCACGTTGTTGTTGAGATGACTTCTCATGCGATGATCAGGAGCTCAGGACCAAGTGTCGTAAAATGGTCAAAAATAAAGGTGCTCAGAACTGGTTTGAACCTGAACAACCGGATAGAGCTCGTCTTCCTGATTCCGGCGCCGCGAACGGTTCGGAAAACGGTCGCCGTATGAGGAAGTTGTTGCACTTTGAAATCGCCCAATAACCTCCAATGTTGAATGGGTAATGATAAATTTATGTGTTGAAAATTTTTTACTTCTAAGATTTAATTAATAAATTAAAATATATATTTATTAATGTTTTATATGATTTTAATTAATCATATATTATATTATTATATATATATTTTTATTTATATTAAAAAAAACCTTATTATTAAAAATTTTAATATTACACATTCATTTATATTAAAATCCAAAATCCATATTCGGTTTAAAACCCACAATTCTAAAGTTTATAAAGGGCACATGGGTTAAAACGTGTGTTTGGATAACGTGTCTAATGGGCACGTGGGCTATTCACAAAGGTTGGAGCGGATTAAAACAAACTTTGGTTATGCGTTTGTTGGTGGGTTTTAATTAAAAGCCTTTGTATTAATTCAAAACGTTTGCAAAACGGTTACAGCTCCGACACATATGAACGCGCCTAACCGTAAAATTTAATGCCATGTTTGGTGGATAATTGGCAACTCCGCCTAGTTTTGGCGCCACCTCCCCATGTGGCGGCCTTATCTGCAGTTGCTCCACATTTAGTGGAGGTTTTGTTGGTGAAACAGGCAGTTTACTAAAGAGGCCATAACTTTTGATAGGAGAGGCTTTTGAGGACGAATTTTTTTTTGATTTTGGGTCTCTTCGACCTTCTGAAGCCATTGGCACAGGTTTCATAGCCATCTGAGGTCTTTTACAGGTGATTTTTCTCCGTGGAAGTTCCAGGAGTCACTAGGGCCAAATCAGTTTGGGAGCTGCATTGGGAATTGTGCAGCCAGTTTATGTGGAACGAAGGTCATTCCTGAAGTTTTTCAGCATTATGAATCCATTTCTACATCTCGTTTTTCATTTTGAGGAATTCTTCTCACTGTTTAGCTTCAGGGAAGCTTTCAGGGCCACCAGGGCCATTTCAGTGTTGGAGCTGTTTGGGGACTATGTTCTTCCATTTTTGGTGATTCAAAAGTCTGTTTCTGATATTTTCGACCTTCTGAGTTGAATGGCAGAGGTTTCAGAACCAATTGAGGTCATCTTCACCTCGAAATTCTCCCTGCAAGTCTAAAGGGCCACCAAGGACAATTGGGGAAAAGTACTGTAGCAGGTACAAATTTCACTGTTTAGTGTTTGGGAAAGAGCATGTTCAGCTAATTCCTATCTTCTGATTCTGTATTTACAGTCAGATCTGTCTTTTGAGACATTCTTATTCTTGTATTAGCCTTTGTAGCATTTTTAATACAAGAGGACAAGCCTAGTTTGAGAGGCTTGGTCCAGCAGATGTAGCCCAAAGAAGGGGGTGAACTGCTTATCATTTTGATGTCTTTATTTGCTGAAGATGATATGCTAAACAAAACTGATATAAATTGTTAAACAGCATATATACATAACTTTCATATACACATAATCACCTACTCAGCTGCAGAAAGTTATTTGTCTTATTCCGCAAGACATCAAATTTCAAGTATGTGAATGTCAAAGACTTCTAAGTGTTTACATATTATTTCCTTAGGCAGAGTCTGTAGAGGGCCAGGTAGCCTCCGGATTCATCCTTTCCTAGAAAGGTGAAACATCCGGTGAATGCCCCTACAGTCCATCTCTGTATAAGACATAGTTTGTTCTCACATTTTCAGAGGTCACTTGGAGTGTATAGCTCAATTTGAAATTATGGGAAATGGATACCTTGCACCCTCAAACAAGTACATTCCATTTTCAGATCAGATGGTATCGGAGCACCAGGTTTGCTTGACTGACATCACTAGCTTGATTGTGTAGCTTGAAAGGTGTCTTAAGCAGTGTTGAAGATTGACTGCTTTATTATTCTGCAAACTACTTGTTGTTTGAGTTTGCTGAAGCTCTTTTGTTCATTTTTATAATGACAACTTCCATAAGCAAGGACATACTGTTGAAAGGTGCTGGACTTTGAATCCAACAATGCTTCCACAAAAGTTGAAGAAGTGGGAGAAAGAGTATGGCAAGAATGGGAAGGAAATTTCCATCATTGATATGTGTCAGGATGATACACATGTTGATATTGATGTGCAGTTAAAGGAATCACCTTTGAAATGGATTGGTAAGAAATGGTTAGAATTCTTATCCAATTAAGTTGCATGTCTTTTGATTGAATGCATTTTCTTTGTTAAGGAATGCAAGTTGCAGGATGGAAAAGCTGAGTATGAGACTCACTCTATCTTAGCGAAAGTTATGTTCATTTCAGCTTTGAAAGTACATGTACATGTGATTGAGGATCTTGTACTTATGATTGTACTTAAGAGAAAGTTGAAGGATAAATTGCATGCATGAGAATGAGATGCATGAGCACAGGGATCATGATGATTTCCTTGTATTTTTAAACATGTATGTGTGATTAACTTGAAGGGTTGATTACTTTGTTTTTAACCATGCATGTAATGTTATATTGACTTGGAAAAAGTTAATTTGATCTCCAAGATTGTAAACAGGAGAAATGATGAGTGTTTCATCTTTGTAAAAGCCTTCTCATTTGGGAGGCAGTTCTTCTTCTGGAATGAAGGTGCCTTGGATGGGCATCGTGACAGTTGGCAAGTCCACATATTCAGGAGAATATTTCAGCTCATATATCAGCAAGTTTCATTGCTGGTTCCTGCAATTTCAGATTTGTCTGGCGAAAGAACTTGGTCGGGATTCGACAAGTACTTGGCGTATGCAGCAAAAAGTCGCCATGACGACATTTAGCAAGGCAGGACATTTTTGGCATTAGTATGCTCTTTTGGCTGACTGGAAGAGGATATTTCTGTTCCTCAAATGCTATACAGTTCAGATCAGAGATTCAGTAAGCTTTTGGGGACCAAAAGCCTCTCATTTGGGAGGTGTGATCAGGAGCTCAGGACCAAGTGTCGTAAAATGGTCAAAAATGAAGGTGCTCAGAACTGGTTTGAACTTGAACGACCGGATAGAGCTCGTCTTCCTGATCCCAACGCCGCGAACGGCACTCGAATCCGACGCCGTATGCAGAAGATATTCAACTTTAAAGATTTGTCAATTTCAATTAAAAAAGGCAAAATTGACTTATGAAATATTTTTATTAAAAAAATAATATTCCACAGAATATTTTGGGAATATTCCGTGGAATATTCCACAGAATATTCTGTAGAATATTCCAGGCGCAACCAATGAAAGGGCGCCACGTGGCTAGCCCGGAGGCCGCCACGTGGCCCCAAATCGGATTGGATTGGAATGGCATTTCAAAAAATTTATATATGGACTCGGCAGGATTTGAAACGCGGTCGGCCGGATGTTAACCCGGCGACCCGACCGTTAGGCCAAATATGTTTCTTGTTTACATTGGTGGCAAAGTTTTTTAAAAACCGTGCGGATTGTTTGGGTGGGCCCGGAAGGGGGCCAGCCCCTAAGGCCCAGCCCCCTCAGCATAAAACCGCAGGCCTGAACTGTGGCGTTAATTCATTGGCGCGGAGTGGTGGGACGTGGTCCCGTGCCAATAGCACCAATGGCAGAGATATATTTAAACATATGGTTATGTATTAAGTTCAAACGGTAATGTTCCACTATTTATGCAACAAACAGCGCCAATGTTCAGTCTTATGGATAAGACCCTTATCTCTTCAGCCCCCACGTCTGGCGGACTCCCCAAATTCAGCGGTTACTCCATTTTAGTCGGATTATCTGGCAGTTAGCCAGATTTAGTGGAGTTTTGTTAGGGAAAACTAGCAGTTGGAGTAAAAGTGCCATAACTTTGGCTAGGAGATGCCTTTGGATACGAATTTATTTATTTATTTTGGGTCTCTTCGACCTTCTGAAGCCATTGGCACAGGTTTCACAGCCATCTGAGGTCGTTTGCAGGTGATTTTTCTTCGTGGAAGTTCCAGGAGCCACTAGGGCCAAATCAGTTTGGGAGCTGCATTGGGAATTGTGCAGCCAGTTTATGTGGAACGAAGGTCATTCCTGAAGTTTTTCAGCAGTCTGAATCCATTTCTACAACTCGTTTTTCCTTTTGAGGAATTCTTCTCACTGTTTAGCTTCAGGGAAGCTTTCAGGGCCAAGAGGGCCATTTCAGTGTTGGAGCTGTTTGGGGACTATGTTCTTCCATTTTTGGTGATTCAAAAGCCTGTTTCTGATATTTTCGACCTTCTGAGTTGAATGGGAGAGGTTTCAGAACCAATTGAGGTCATCTTCACCTCGAAATTCTCCCTGCAAGTCTAAAGGGCCACCAAGGACAATTGGGGAAAAGTACTGTAGCAGGTACAAATTTCACTGTTTAGTGTTTGGGAAAGAGCATGTTCAGCTAATTCCTATCTTTTGATTCTGTATTTACAGTCAGATCTGTCTTTCGAGACATTCTTATTCTTGTATTAGCCTTTGTAGAATTTTTAATACAAGAGGACAAGCCTAGTTTGAGAGGCTTGGTCCAGCAGATGTAGCCCAGAGAAGGGGGTGAACTGCTTATCATTTTGATTTCTTTATTTGCTGAAGATGATATGCTAAACAAAACTGATATAAATTGTTAAACAGCAAATATACATAACTTTCATATACACATAATCACCTACTCAGCTGCAGAAAGTTATTTGTCTTATTCCGCAAGACATCAAATTTCAAGTATGTGAATGTCAAAGACTTCTAAGTGTTTACATATTATTTCCTTAGGCAGAGTCTGTAGAGGGCCAAGTAGCCTCCGGATTCATCCTTTCCTAGAAAGGTGAAACATCCGGTGAATGCCCCTACAGTCCATCTCTGTATAGGAAATAGTTTGTTCTCACATTTTCAGAGGTCACTTGGAGTGTATAGCTCAATTTGAAATTATGGGAAATGGATACCTTGCACCCTCAAACAAGTACATTCCATTTTCAGGGAGGTGTGATCAGGAGCTCAGGACCAGGTGTCGTAAAATGGTCAAAAATGAAAGTGCTCAGAACTGGTTGGAACCTGAACGACCGGATAGTGCTCGTCTTCCTGATTCCGGCGCCGTGAACGGTTCGAAAAATGGTCTCCGTATGAAAAAGTTATTCAACTTCAAAGTTTTCTCAATTTCCATTAAAAAAGGGCAAATTTGGCTTTGGAAAATTTTTATTAAAAAAAGAATATTCCACAGAATATTCTGGGAATATTCTGTGGAATATTCTGCAGAATATTCTGAGGAATATTCCATATTCCAGCCAATGGGATGGCGCCACGTGGCTAGCCCGGAGGCCGCCACGTGGCCCCAAGTCGGAATTTGAAATGGCGTTCAAAAGTTTTGTTATGGCGCGGAGGGGATTCGAACCCTGGCCGCCTGGTTGAAAGTGGAATGTTTTTACCGTTAGACCAAGCGCTGTTTGTTGTTTAATGAGTCGGACGGTGTTGTATTTAAACCGTGTTTTTGTTTCGGGCGGGGCCCGAAGGGGGCCAGCCCCGAAGGGCCAGCCCCCGTAGCACATGACCCATCGCCCGGAACCGGAGGCTATTTCATTGGCGCGCTCGTGGGCGGATAATAAACTTTGGATAACTATTACAAAGGGGGTTTGTTATTGTTTAACGGTTATGTAATGGTTGGTTAATATAAATTAAATCAAACCGTTTCACATTTATAAACCCGCCGTGACATGTGAACGCAACAACCAACATTTATTGCCAACGTTTAAAACGGCGGATTAGATTGGCGGTTCCGCCTTTTGGAGCGCTTACACCTATTTTGTCGAGTTATCCACAGTTCCTCCACATTTAGTGGAGTTTCCTAAGGAGAAAGAGGCAGTTCAGTAAATGTGCCATAACTTTTGATTGGGAAAGTCTTTTAAGTCGAATTTGTTTTTGATTTTGAGTGTGGAGAGCATTCTGGAGCTGTTGGAGGTGTCTGCAGAGCCATCAGGGCATTCTATCTGCGAATTTTACAGCGCTTTTGACAGAGACTCCATTAGAGCTAAGGGGAAAGATTGCTGCATTGGGCTACCTTCCTCCAATGGAGGTGAATTTGTAGTCTATTTCTACTGTTTTGGACCTTCTGAGTCTGTTTTAGCAGTCTATTTTCTCATTAGAGGAGTTTATATAGATGTAATCTCATTTGCACCATTTAATCAAAAGAGCACTGAGCCTAATTAGAGGCTTTTGGAGCAGTGGAGGTAGCCCAAGAGAGGGGTGAACCGCTTTAACAAATATCTGCTGTTCATGTGTGTATTATGGCTGTTTATTTCCAGATTTTGATAGTATAAATAGTAAAATTTCATGAGCATGCTTTTCTAAAACAAGTTTATACAGGAAGCAAAACTTGTTGTTTTAACTTCAAACCTCTTCACACAAATTGCAGAACATATGCTCTTGCTTATTCACATTTAAAACAGATCATTGAACACTTTGAATTTAGAAACAAAAGACTTTCATTGATCTTGTTATTTGTGTTTATATCTTATTTCCTTAGACAGAGTCTGTAGAGGGCCAGGTAGCCTCTGGAACTCATCCTCTCTTTAGAGGTGACATGTCCAGTGAATGCCCCTACAGTCCATCTCTGTATGGGAAATAATTTATTCTCACATTTTCAAGAGGTGACTTGGAGTTTATTCTCTGTATGGGAAATTTAAAATTATGAGTATTTGCACAAACCAACCTATTCAGTCAATTTGAAATTATGAAAATGGATACCTTGCACCTTTAAACAAGTACATTCCATTTTCAGATCAAGTTCCATTTTCGGATCGAGATCGAGGTATCGGAGCACCGAGGGTTTGCTTGTCGACATCACTAGCTTGATTGTGTAGCTTGAAAGGTGTCTTAATAGGTGTTGAAGATTGTTGCTTTGTTAATTCCACCAAACTACTTGTTGTTTGGGTTCCTTTGGAAAACCATACGATGCGAAAATGGAATGTACTTGTTTGAGGGTGCAAGGTATCCATTTCCCATAATTTCAAGTTGAGCTATGCACTCCCAAGTGACCTACGAAAATGTGAGAACAAACAACTTCCTATTCCGAGAGATGGTACAGCAAGGCATTCGCCGATGTTTCTGCTTTCTAGGGAAAAGGATAGTCCGGAGGCTGCGGCCTCTGCGACCACACACAGAAATGTGTAAACACTTAGGGGGTCTTTGACATTCACATACTTGAAGTTTGATGTCTTGCGGAATAAGACAAATAACTTTCTGTAGCTGAGTAGGTGATTATGTGTGTATGCAAGTTATGTATATTTGCTGTTTAACACTTTATATCAGTTTTGTTTAGCATATCATCTTCAGCAAATAAAGACATCAAAATGATAAAGCAGTTCACCCCCTCTCTGGGCTACATCTGCTGGACCAAGCCTCTCAAACTAGGCTTGTCCTCTTTTATTAAAAATGCTACAAAGGCTAATACAAGAATATGAGTGTCTCGAAAGACAGATCTGACTGTAAATACAGAATCAGAAGATAGGAATTAGCTAAACATGCTCTTTCCCAAACACTAAACAGTGAAATTGTACCTGATACAGTACTTTTCCCCAATTGTCCTTGGTGGCCCTTTAGACTTGCATGGAGAATTTCGAGGTGAAGATAACCTCAATTGGTTCTGAAACCTCTGCCATTAGAATCAGAAGGTCGAAAATATCAGAAATAGACTTCTGAATCACCAAAAATGGATGAACATAGCACCCAAACAGCTCTAACACTGAAATGGCCCTCTTGGCCCTGAAAGCTTCCCTGAAGCTAAACAGTGAGAAGAATTCCTCAAAAGGAAAAACGAGCTGTAGAAATGGATTCAGACTGCTGAAAAACTTCAGGAATGACCTTCGTTCCACATAAACTGGCTGCAAAATTCCCAATGCAGCTCCCAAACTGATTTGGCCCTGGTGACTCTTGGAACTTCCACGGAGAAACATCACCTGCAAACGGCCTCAGATGGCTGTGAAACCTATGCCAATGGCTTCAGAAGGTCGAAGAGACCCGAAATAAAAAAAAAATTCGTCTCCAAAGACCTCTCCTAGCAGAAGTTATGCCCACTTTACTGAACTGCCAGTTTGGGCTAAAAAATCTGTCCATTTCTTTGACCATCTACTTGTACACCTTTTTGGAAATTCCTACTGGCATATTTATCATATCATCTCGTTCATCCTTTGAGATTTTCATAATCTTCCTAAAAATGTAACATGACAATAAACAATTTAATTTTTATATTGATATATGAAAAATAAATATAACATTAAAAGTGATATTTATAAATGATTGCTTTCTAGTAGTATATACATATAATTCTAGAAAAACATTTAAAGGAATATTAATTTTTCATTCCTTTTTTTTTTTGTTCATTTTTGCTATTAAAAGTCTGACATGTCTCATTGACCAATTCTATGGAAAGTCATCTTGTAGTTTAGATAAAGTTTGGTTCTTGGAATCATTGGATTGATTTTTGTATTTTAAGTGGAAGAGCGTCTATACATTCATTCCACTTGATCCCTAAATTTTTTGTAAAAGTTCCCCCCCTTTCGTTAACCTCCAACGCCACTCCAGATGAGCTAAGGAGCAATTCATTTTTATTTGCATGTTCCATTTTTTTTTCTTTTCTTAGAACAACATTCCTTTTCGAAGTTGCTAGTACATGTAAAAAATTAAACATATGTGAATTAATAGATTTTTTGAAACATGTTATCTAATATTTTTAAGTATATTATTAGTGAAAATAAAAATAAAAACTCACATTGGATCGATAGTATTTTTTCATTCACCTAATTCATCCTTCTGCAATTTTTCCATCAAGCTTTTACGCTCTTCTGGTCCTAGATCAGAAATAATCTTATCAAGCTTCGTCATTTTGTGGCTCTACATAATACACAATAAACAATACATATTAGTTAAACTTACATATAGTTCAAAAATAATAATTTTTGTAAATAATTTACAAAGAACTTGCATTTTTTCTTTTCTCGGTGTGCTCTCAGTATTTTTGTTACTTGATCTCTTATCAACCATTTATTTATCAATATGACACATGTACCATACCATTCATTAATATATTTTATAAATAAATCACAATTTTTTCAAGTAAAAAAAAAAGCAAGAAAACAGTGTGCCTTTCAAGAAGTATGTACCAACGTCGATGCAATGTGCTCTTATAAACACACCGCCAAAATAGTAGAAACACCATACAATGCTCTCTATCAACCAAGAGAATTAATGTGTTATATGTTAACCAGCGCACCGATTAACACAGAAAAATTAATAAAAATCCTCTAGTGTTAGTTTTTGTAGCATATGATGTCGTGGAGGGGGCAGTGCGACATGTTCTTACAAAAGCACCGAGAAAACTAGGGACCAGCAAACGGTGCTCTCTGTCAAAAAGGAGACTTAATGCGTTATATGTTAACTTGTGCACTGATTAACACCTAAAATAAAAAAATCGGTTTTATCAAACCTTACGTCCACAGTGTGCTATAATGAAATAGTGCATTGGTGTGCTAATTTACACAGGGTGCACGGATTAAAAAAAAAATCTATTTTCAATTTTTTTTATCAAACAGTACATGTGTGGTACACTGTGATAAAATAGCGCACCGGTGCGCTATTGTACACAAGGCACACCGGTTAAAAAAATATTTTTTTTTAAATTCACGCAAGGGCTGACATGGATTAAGATTCGACTATGCAAGTCGTCCTACGGGTTAGATGTCATAAGCCTATATATATAGCAATACAAACCCTATAAATATAAAATGAAAAGCCCTAATTCTAAAGTCACAGAAACAGGAAGAAGCAAGGGCAGAAAAAAAAAAGAATCAAGGGTTTAACATAAAAATGGTTTTTTTTTTTTGCTGAAAATGAACAGTAAATTTAAATTTTTTACTTACTATGTAAAAAAATACTACAAAAAAGGAAAAAAAAAACAATAAAATTAATCACCGGATGGTCTTAAATTCTATGTTACATGGTTTGAATCACTAGAGGTTTGGAATTCTGATTGTTTGAATAGTTTTGTTTGAAAGTATTTCACTGCTCCACAGTACTCTCATGCTATCTTCCTCCAGGCATGTCTCGTGCAAATCTCTCCCTGAAAATTTTTGCAAAAATAATGAAATAATGAAAAAATTTTACTATTTAAAGAATTTTTTTATGAAATTAAATTTTCGAAAATATTGTGCCGCCCATTCTTCAATTTTCCACTTTTTTTTTCACTTTAAAAAAATAAAGTTGCACTTTTTTTTTCGTCTATTCAGCATTGGTGTGTCAATTAATAACACCGCACTGGTGTGCAGTAACTACAACGCATCGGTCTGGCTATCTGTACATTAGCACAGATAAAAATAAGTCCATTTTTAAGGCATCGAAATTACTTTTAGGTGTGTACACCAAAATTTATTGTTGATTTTTCTCAAATGTAGGGAGAAAATATCGTAATTATATTGAATAGACAATTCTTCAAAATCTAGCTCGTTCCATAATATTTCTCAAAGTCCATCGCGGAGTTCTCACTATCCATATCAGGATGTAATATTTACTTCAGATTTTATTTATATTTTCATTGTCTAATTGATTTTTTTTTTTAATCCATGTCAATCATCTTAATAAAATTAATGTATACAAATTTGCAGGTTCATGCAGATTCAGAATTGAGTTCAGATGCACAAAATATTCAAACAACTCCAAAACATTGGAAGCTCTTATCTAGAGCAGCATACTCCAAAGCACATTTGGTAAATGAAAATGGATAGTCACTTCACCCTGCCAATTGTAACATTGCATATTCTAGCCACACTAATCCCGGGACAATGACGGTAATAATAATTGTTTGGTATATTAATGTAATTATTTCAACGTCAAACCAATTAATAATGCATTGTCGACGTGATTACTAATTTATATCATAGATTTTGTACTAATCATGTTCATATATATTTTTTGAAATTATTAGGATTCTAGTGATGATGAGGGACCTACCTACCATCTTCTGTTGCACCCCACGACAATGTCAAATCGAGAAAAGGTTGAATTAAGAAAAAAAATCAGAGAGGAACAATACCAAGAATGGTTGAATCAACCACCTATTCAATTCCCACAACATCCATATTCACCAATTAGAAACGACTACAACAATAGTATTTCTTCACAAGCTAGTAATGGAGCCAATCTAATAGAGGTTGTTACGGATGATTACTTAAGGGATACGACTGCCATGGAGACAATTTTTTTAGATGCATTCAAGAACGATGATCAACTAGGGGATGATGCTCATATCGCTCATACCTTTTTGTAAAGCCTTAAATTTTCTTCCACCATGCCTCTTTTTGGACATGGCGATCAGTCAAAGTCTACCTAGTTGGGAACAATGATGTTACTGTACAACTTGAAAGCAAATTTTGGCTTGTCGAATGCATGTTTCTCGAAAATTTTGAGGTAAGTTACCATAAAGTCCTCCCTTATATTTTGAGAAATGTAGTCACACAATGAACATTAAAAATGGTCAATTTTATGAACGTTAATAATTATATCGGCATTAATGTACATTTAATATTTTCCATGATCACCAACTATAGGTTATTCAAAGATAAGGTTCTTCCAAGTGATAATGTCTTTCTTGGTAGCTGCTAAGAGGCAAATAAATTGTTGAAAATGTTGGGTGTTGAGTACATATCATATCATGCATGTCCAAATGATTGTATTCTATATAGAGGAGAATATGCAGACAAAGAGATATGTCCAAAATTTAGGCATGACAGGTATGATAAATAAAAAAGAAGGGTAAATCACGTGGTCCTCCTTTTAAGATATTGAGACACATGCCTATAATACCAAGGATTCAAAGGCTCTTTCATTGTAAATAATTATCTAAGTTGCAGGCATGGCATGCCTCACACAGAAGTGAGTTGGGAGTTATGTGAATCCCAACAGATTCAATAACCATGAAACATATAGAGGATACATGGCCCAAAAAATTCAAGGATGAAGTATGAATTCTATGACTCAGCATAACCATGGATGGCGTCAACCCATATTCCCTCCATAACACCAACTATTATGTTTGGCCTGTAGTAGTGATCTATAACAATATCCCCCCATGTTTGTCCGTGAAGAATGAACATCTTATGTTAGCTCTCATAGTCCCTGGTAGAAGACAAGTGAAGAATATGGATGTCTACTTACAACCACTGGTAGATGAATTGAATGAATTCTGAGATGGGATAAATGTATACGATGTATCCAGACCCATCGCAACAGAGAGGATTTTTACGTTGTATGGCATATGTGCTTACACGACATATGATTATCCAGGCATAGGAGTTTGCTCTGGGGAATTACATGTTTATTGATTTGTTTATATACGTAACAATATTCTTTCACATATTAGTTATTTAATTCGTTGTAATTGTTTTGATCTTCATGATATTCTTTAACGTTTCATGCATATATATTGTATACAATGATCTCGCAGGTCTTGTAACAAAAGGGTATTTTGGATTTAAATGTTGTGGACCTTCTCTGAAATCCAGATGGTCCAATGACCTAAGAAAGCTAGTGAATGACATGCCATGTAAGAGATTATATGCATCCATACATGGAATTCCCCAAGGCATCGATTATATACAGTGTGGTTGCACAGAATATTCCATGGCTTTCACCAATTCCTGTGTGACTTTCAAAAGCCTTCGCGCGTTGCAAACTTAATCAACAATCCATCAATTAAATCTATGTGATAATACATTTGAGTGACCACATTAGTCTTCCACTTTCTTAATAAATATATATAATTTAGTACTTTCATTTTCTTGAGAATTAGATATCTATATGATATAGATTCATGATAACTCTTTATAATGAATTTTTGTTTTCTTGGTATAATGATTGAGGATTAATTTGAAGGAAATAAAATATATAGAGATTTGTGATTGGGTTCGTTTGTTCAATTATTTTACATGTTTTGTTCATGTATTTGCATATACTTTAAATTTAATATAGAGATTAAAAAAGCAAAAAATAACAATGTTATTTATATAGGAGATCAGAAATGTGATAATTATCTATTTATGATGTTAAAAAATTATATAAATGATTGATTGGGTGGGTGAGAATCATTTACAAATAATATTAAGGTGATAGTTGTAACATATTGTTTTAATAAAATATAACAAAATACGCCATGTTTCCTTTATGTGCATATTGAATAATTCAATCAATTTGTCCTTAGTTACACTGATGAAACACTTAATTTTATCATACAAATCATTTATATTTTTTTGTTATGAAATTGGTTGAGTGTTACCCTGTATAACACTCATGGTTTCGGTCATTAAATTCCTCTGGAGGCTCTGATTTTTCCTTCGAGTGGTCAGTATATGCTCTGGGACACTCATTCAATGCTCACGTGGACAAAATAATATGACCCGTGATTCAAGCATACAAGATGTCGCTCGCTTCTGTAACTAATAAGCAAATCGAACTCCTTTCTTTTTCATCATATAGAGTCCTTATCTTGCCTTTTACAATTGCTTCCATATCCTTGCATGCATCAGCGTTAAATGATTGTCCCTATTCCTCTTACCGGCGTTCCTTTGCACCTCCGGTGCAATTGCTAGTATATATATATAACAAGTCTTTTTAATTTCGAACTCATGTAGTTGCTCAAAAGGTGTTATGATGAGCATGTTTTGACAACTATTAATCTTACTGCAGATTTTTTAATTTGATAAAAAATGTGTGAAAATGTTGTTTTAAAGATTCTTCGATAAAACATTCGTGGAAATATACCAAGATTTATCATATACATCATTAATTTTCAATGTTCCATCGAGTTTTCCCGGACGGGAAATTTCGGGAATACGTATAAGGGAAACATATACAAGGGAGACTTGTATAAGCAATCTTAAAATTTAGAGAAATTTTGGGAAAAGGGATATGGGAGCCATAAAAATTATTAAAAATTTAATATATAAAAATAAAAAAAATAAATCTCAATAATATGTTAATAACTAAATTAGTAGATAGTAAATCTTATTAAATATGAAATGAACATTTGATATAATCATCTTTTCATATTAGACTATTGTAAATTAAAATTATGATTTGACATCAACCATCAAATTAAATTTAAAAATAAATTATTAAATTGAATCTATTATTTGAGATTATGCAATGTTTTATCTAAATTCATCATTTGGAAATGGGCATTAATATTATGCAAAGTACATCAAAATTAAATTCCTCATTTGACAATTGAAAGTACCCAATGTACATCAAAAATTAAATTCATCATATGAAAATGACATTTAAAATCTAAAACAACCACAGAAAATTGAACTAAAAATAAACATGGAAAGCAGTGAAATAAAAAATCTATTTTTTTTAATTGTTATTAGTGAAAAAATTCGTGGGAAGCGTCCCTCTTGCATCCCCTTGCATCTCCTCGTCCCCTATAAGAGAGACTCATTTCGTCACGAGAAAATCACCCCGTAGAGTTTCCCCAAGTTTTCCAAAAATAGGGATGTGGGGAAAGTTTCCCTAGGAGTTTCCCCATCTTGGGAGTGTGGGGGAGCGGGAAAGCGTGTCCTCCCCCGGGGACGCGTCCCCATGGAACACTGTTAATTTTAACCACTTCAATATGCTTAAAAATTATAAAATTAACTTTTAATTTATTAAAAAGAAATATGAATATGTACGAATTGTATCATCGGATTGTGCAAAAGAAAGAATATTTGGATGCTGTAAAATAATAAATTGTTTAGTAAATGGGGTATTTTCTTGAGGATGTGTCATACAAACAATAAAAAGATAAAAATTGTTGTTATGTACTTGGGAGAAAGAGCTAGGGAGAAAGAAGAAGTACTACATTGAAGAGTTTAACCCCACTCATAATTATGAGCAAAAAGAGTACATAGGGGCCAATATTTCTTGGAGATCTAAAATTCTTATTGCTTAGTTAAGGACTAATTCTAATCAACTCGGTCGTGAAACAGGGAGTTGGAAAAAGCCAAAAGAAATGTGAGAGGAAAGATCATGTATTTTTTGCTCTTCCAAAAAAGTGGAAACATAAAAACATTTCATTTTAGAATGCGACCTCTTCAAAGACCGTAGGGAAAATTATGCAGGTATTCTGACAACTAGCTCTTGGGATAATCTATTAAGCAAAGAGTTTGTTGAGAAATTTTATTGTAAAACTCTACAGGAAAATGGAAAAATACAATAGCCTCTTGGGATAATCTATTAAGCAAAGAGTTTGTTGAGAAATTTTATTGTAAAACTCTACAGGAAAATGGAAAAATACAATAGCCAGATAGAAAATCTAGCAATCTGTCTTATAGACTATTTTTTAGCCTCATGAACATTAAAAATACTTTCTTTCTTTCTCTCTTTCTATATTCATAAACCAAAATTCATATTATTAATTTTTGTTGTAAATATAAAAAACACAGATTTTTTAAATGAAAACTGGCTTCGTTTTATTTTCAATCTTGACCCCACACGAAATAGAAAGAAATAAAAAAATCAAGTTTTAATTTGGAAATGAGGTGACATTAGTTTTATTTCGATTCGTCTTAGCGTGCAGATTGGATTAAAAATATATTGGAATCGATTTAATTTGTTTATCATCAAAAATGTCAATAGCTCTATTGTTTGAATAGAGTTTAGTTAAACCTTAAAAAAAAGTTTATTTTTCAATATTGACAGCACACGAAATAGAAAGAAATTAAAAAAACAAGTTTAAATTTGGAAATGATGTGACATTAGTTTTATTTCCATTCGTCTTAGCCTGCAGATTGGATAAAAAAATATATTGGAATCGATTTAATTTATTATCATTAAAAATGTCAATAGTTGTATTGTTTGAAGAAAAGAATTTAGTTAAATCCTTCAAAAAAAAAACTAAAATAATCCGAAATGACATCGAAACTGACCTATCCAATAAAAAACAACCCCACTTAGTTACCAAAAGCCAAGAAGCTTGATCGAACAAACTAGAAACTCAACAAAACAAATCAAATACAACATAAAGCTTGATCGAACAAACCAGAAGCTCCGCATCCTTGAAGAGTTGTCTTATGTGATTTTTTTAAAGGTTTTTAGGTATATTTTACTTCCATCAAATTCCAACACCAAAAAAATCCAAAAAGTCTTACTAAAAACATCTCCTCTCTCCTCTCTGGAATGCCCTTGTTGGCGTAATCAACGGACCATCAAAGCGGTCCCGATTCCCGAGATTCCCTCCTAAGGCGCCGCCACAATTTACTGATCATGGCCTTAAATATGAACAAATCTCCATACACCGCTGACCCCGTGAGACGGCCGCTTTTGCGATCTGCGCCTATATACTAATTCTTTTCACTCCACCTGCGCCTATTCATAATTCATAATCGACCTCCCCCGATACGAAGCACAAACGGGCACATGAAAGAAACGAATTACGCGCTGTTCGTATTTCTGTTACTGATGTTGGTATCGGCATGGAAGATTCTCCATCCCCCTCAATTCTCGATGCCTCTCGTCGCCGATAGTTGCAGAGGCCAAAGAATTTTCATGTACCAACTTCCCACGGAATTTAACGCAGATATCTTGAAACAGTGCAACTTCGGGCTCGCCGCATGGTTGAACCTCTGTCCGCGCGCGGCGAACAATGGCTTCGGGCCGTCGTATAAGAGCTCCCTGGGCGACGGCTGGTTCGACACGGATACATACATGCTCGAGATCATATTTCACGAGAGGATGAAACAATACAGATGCCTGACGACAGACTCTGCCATTGCCGACGCCGTGTTTGTGCCCTACTACGCGGGCCTCGACGCTCTCAGATATTTGTATCCACAACCCGACAAAGTACCCATGTCGTCGCACGGTGTGGGGATAATGTCGTGGCTGAGAAAGAGAGGCGAGTGGAATCGCAGCGGGGGAATAGATCATTTCATGGTGATGGGTCGCACGGCCTGGGATTTCGTTGCTGGCAAGGGCTGGGGAACTGCTTTGCTGGAGGTCCCTGGGGTTCCTAACATGACGTTGCTGACGATCGAAAGTCTCCCGTGGCAGCCGAACGAGCAGGCCATCCCATATCCGACTTCGTTTCACCCTTCGTCTGGTCAGCAAATGGAGCAGTGGAGAAGGCGGGTGCGTGCATCCACGCGGACTCGGCTTTTCGCGTTTGCCGGGTCAGTCCGCCCCTACGTCAGCGACGGCAGCTTTCGCAACTTGCTCATGCGTCTCTGCGCCCGCTCGCCAGATAGCTGCCGCCTCGTGGACTGCGTGGCGGCGCGGTGCAGCCACGAGGCTAAGCCGATCATACAGGCGTTCATGGAGTCGGTCTTCTGCCTGCAGCCCCGCGGCGATACACACACGCGCCGGTCGACATTCGATGCCATCATAGCAGGGTGCATTCCTGTGTTCTTCGACAAGGATTCAGCATATACACAGTACACGTGGCATCTTTTATCAGACGGAGAGAACGGCAACGAGGGGTACTCTGTGTTTATCCCGCAGGACGACGTGGTCGCCAATGTGTCGATCGTGGAGCGAGTGCTTATGGGTTTCAGGCGTGAACAGGTGAGAGAGATGCAGGAGAAAGTAATGACTTTGATTCCGCATATCATTTACACGATGAAGAAGACAACGAGCGATTCAAAGGCGACGGGATCGGTCGGGGATGCGTTCGACATCAGCGTGGAGAGGGTGGTGGAATCGATTTCTCAGCAGCGGAGGCCGCCAAATATGAGGAGGAGACGAACACTGTAGGCTTGATGATGATACTGATACGGATTAAAGTTTAGTGTAACGGTTAAAAAAATGATAAATTTGGCGAGCTGCTTGACACGCAATTTCGTTGACTCTGGGAAGAACAGATTTAAGGTTTGTGTTTTTTTAGTAGAAGCTCAGAGATCTCTCCAAAAGACTGGCTCGTAATGATCCCGTGTGTATGTAATCCAAAATGTCGGAATCCATGACTACGACCAAAATGCCGATTTCTAGTACGCATGCAGATTTTTTTTTGGGGTGATCTTCTGTACAGATCTGTTTGTTATTTTTCAGTTTTCTTATTGAATAAAGTCATGTCTAAGCTAATAAACAGAACTTACTTAATCAATGTTTCATTTCAGTTTTCATTCAGAAACCATTCAGCAATGTAACAAGGTTTATAAAATTACTTATCTATTTCCACCATTTCAGTTTTCATTCAGAAACCATTCAACAATGTAACAAGGGTTATAAAATAACTTATGTGTCTCCACTTGACAACCACTTAAACTTAGCTGATCCTCCCAATCGACCAATCTTGAGAATGGAAATCACGTACACTTCTCCCCGCTGTTCTGCTCTTGAACAACGACCGACCACAGTTGCTTCACAGTTGAATTCTAGGAATCACATCAAAGTACTCCACTAGCTCCTAGTCCAGCTCAAGACTGATTCCCAGAAAAACCTCTGTCTGAGAACCAACCCTAGATTTCTTATAAATCAGTGGAAAGGCAGTTGTAACTCTGCAACTGTCTCAAATGTCAAAGGCTAAAAACCGTCGCCACTCATTTTTTTTTTTAATTGGTAAAATGAAATACTTATTCATAACAAAATATAAAAGTAGAATTCATATATTTACTTACGTTATCTCACTGAATTGTTAATAACAAAATTACCATAGTAATATTTTCAACAAACTTTTAACAACCATGGGTGGGAGTTAAAGGACACCTTCAAAGTCCAACGAAACTAGTATAAACAATTTTGTATATCATGCAACTTAACATAGTTTAGCTTTTTGGATTGAAATGAGGATACCGTTATATTTTATTATTACAAAAACCAAGGAAAAAGACTATGGGCCGAGATGTGATGATGTCTAACGATTTATTTAGTGGGAGTTCAAAATTACCTTTTTAGGATGGATTTGTAGAATTAGCATAAATTTATTTTAAGTTGAGATTTGTTCAGGGTTTAGATAAATTTATTTTAAGTTAAGATTTATTAAGGGTTTAAAGATCAAGTTTTTTTTGAAAAATTTTGTTGAGTGTAAAATTTAAAGAAATATTTATATTTTAAATGATTTTTTTTGTTTTTTAATTTGGTAGATTTTTAATTAAAATAGATTTTTGTTGGTTTTCAATAATATTATTTATTTTATATAAATTTGACATTTTTATAAAAAAATATTCTTATTTTTAATTTATTGAAATTTTGATTGTAGTTTCTATGAAATATTTATAGTGTTAATGAGGATAGAAAGTTTAGATATATCTCAAAAGTAATTGTAAACTTTTTGTTTTCAAATTTTATTAAAAGTATGTTATCAAATTAAATTAAAATAAAATGATTTGATTGTGAAATGAATTATGGTTTGTAAACTTGTGATATTTATAAGCCATTATATTGTTAATAACATGTATGGTAAAGTGAAGGTGAATATTTGTAATTAAGAATTTTATTATGTTATAAGTATTAATTTTTATGTGTTTATTAATTACATTTTATTATGGTTACAAAATCATTGTTTCAATTTTTATGGTAAAATGGATCTTAATTTATAGCTCACTCGTTGTTTTCCCGGAGGTCAAGAATCCTCAATTATGCAAAGAAGATGTGGTGGCGAAAGAGCAGTGTTTGCAAGATTTCAGAGTGGATGTGAATGTTGATGAAGACCAGTCAGAGAGATATCATATTGTTGTTGTAATATGTATTTTTTAACATTTTCCTTGTAACCATTAAAGGAGCATGTCAGAAGTAATGCTTCCATGTCATGAGTAGTTGTCATGTTAAGTCCCTAGGTGTCAGCCTTGAAGCTCTTCTTTACTAAGTATGAATTGTACTAGTGATCTAGATGTCTTGAAGTCAATGATTTGTGTCCTATATATGTGTAACTATTGTGATCAATAATATATTAAGTGTGATTTGTTGTGTACAACCAATCACTCTCTTATCTCTTCAATTTTTATCTTTTAGTAATGGTATGCCTTTATTAAAAGAACTAATTTGATTACTGAATGTTGTTTCCCAAGATCTTGAGACAAAGAAATGTGATGTTGAAGGTATTTAAGCAACCTCTTAGAGGAAAAAGAAAATTGACGTGGGTATTGAAAAGGGAATAATTTTTTTTTTCAAATTTATATAATAATAATAATAATTTATTTTCAAAGTTTAATTAAATTAAATATATGGAATAAGGAATTTGTATCTTACATATAAAGGTGTACATACATTAACCTCTACATTTAAATTTGTAACATATTAAGAAAAATACATATTCTTAACTATTAAAAGTACATATATGTATAAACATGGAGTTAGAGTTGACATTAGTTCTTTTCAAAAGAAAAATTAAATATATTTTAAATAAAAAAAATTGTAGAGATCATAAAAATAGAAATGAATATACATAGTTTTAATTAAAAACATTATAAAACATCAATAATATCATTCTTAATTTGCTCATTCAATTCCTTGTCAACAACTCATAATGTAGGAGATGGGGTAATTAATATTACCAAATGGTTTCAATTTTCAATACGAACTTCATATATTTGTGTGTGTGTTGAATAAAATACTTTACTGTGCAAGGTTAAGTAATATTGACCTGTATTTAAAATTATGTTAATAATAGAAAATATTTTTAATATGAACAATGTGCTCCATAAATAAAATATTGGAATGCCCTAAAATTGTGTCTACTTCTATCGTCTCAACAATGGAGCCTAACTCCAAGAGTGTTGAGAGAATTGAACCCTTAATCTATTAATAGCAGAGATGCTTTAGTGACAAGAACCTCACGGTTGCATATATGTATATGTTATATAAATAAACAAAAAAAAAAATGTATTATGGTTAAATCATTATAAAACATTTCAAGAAGTGATACTACTTTACATTTTAGTCATTTTTCAAGTATATTTAAAAGTCAATTTAATTTAAAATATATCAAAGATTTGTTAAAATTTCTCTCGAAATAGAAATAACATAAAAGCATTGCTAAACACGATGGGGTTGAACCAAGTGGGGCATACACCTAAGCTAATATTAGGTATTTGACAGGGACCACATGGATATCACAAAGGATCCCATTGATGAGGTGGACCCAATAAAGCTTATGTGTCAATGCCACATGGCCCATAGGCGGATGCCATGTGGTAACGGCTTGTGGATTCCACATGGCATTCATGACTTGGTTTGGAATTGAATTAATGTGGAGGAAGGACCCTTTTTTATAACTTTTCAGAGCGACGTGGAGGCCACTTAGGAGCCACATGACCTTAACATTTCCCACAACTAGTCACCATAATTGATGTACAATGTAACACTGAACGAGCAGTGGAAATAGAGAGATCATGGTAATTATCAAACAAATTCTCATTTTTCGAGGTTTTCAGCAATGGGACTGGTCACTTCTTATTGAATCGACCTTTTGACCCTATGTAATTGTTTGACCAAAGATCAAACTAAGAGGGTGGGTGAATCAGTGTAATGGAAAACTTTTCATTTCAAAACATTTCATCAATAAATAATCATTTAGAAGTGTATCATAACAATAAATGAAACCATGGATCAAGAAGTCATTATCACATGAACACAAGTGGACACCATATTTTATGTGGAAACCCTTGCGCGAGAAAATCACAAATCCTTTTTTTCTTTTTCTTCAATTTATTTACATAGATTTTCAATCACCAACTTTTTGGAGGCACCAATCCCCAAGTGTGCGAGCACCCACTTACAATAGGATACAACCTGATTGAGGCACCAACCTTGAATAATGTGTAAGCACCCATTTGAAATAGGCTAAAACCTGATTGAGGCACCAACCTAAAAAATGTGCAAGCTTCGACTTGTTGTGAGCATCAAACTAATTGAGGAACTAGCCTTGGTGGAGGAACCCACATCCTTCTTCAATCTATTGTGACCACCTTTCAAAATATTTCATATTGGATCCATAAGATTAAACCTTTTCCAAATCAATTTATCTTATCTTCATATGTCAAAAATATATTCACATTATTATATAACCAATAACCATGACCTCCCTATGATCAACATCTATTTGTAGCTTCCCTTTATCAAGTTGAAAAATATTCCAACCAAAACCCTTTTTCAAAAATCAGTTTTCACTCATTTTGACCCATAAAAACATTATAAAATGTCATTGTTCAATATAATTCCTCCTTCTCGCGTGCATTCAACAAATTTCCTAGAGTCCAATAGTTGTGCTACAAAATGGACATCATCCTTTGGTTAATTTTTCAACAGTTTTGCATTTCGTTTGCGTAAATAAAATAAAAACAATAATCCCCCTTACACCACTTTTTGAACCCTTGACCTCACAAGGGTTACACCATTGTCGAACCAACTATGCTACTGAGTTCTTTATTTGGACCAAGATACTATGACTATTTAACATCACAACTAAGGCCTATACTCCACATTAGGATTTCTCAACCAATACTAACCAAGTTTCATTTCCACAAGAGAGATTCTATGACAAAAGCCATATAGTTAAAACATTTTTTTTTCATGACCAATTAGAGAGGTCCAGAGTTTCCACATTAGAGCACATAGATCCAAAACATTTTTTTCCATGACAAACCTTCCTTGATATAGAATAGAACAAGTTGTCACTACCAATCAAAGAGCTTCAAAACAAGTTATTCTGCCACAAGAAAGTGTCTATGTTAGAGAAAAAAAAAAGCTAAAACATATGTTTCTATGATATATATCCCACATTAGAGCACACATAACTAGAACAATTTGTTGGCTCGACTAATCAATGAGCTTCCATAAAAGTTTCATTGCCACAAGAGAGCTTCAACTTCAAAGCACATAAAGTCAGAACATTTGTTGTCAAGAACAATTAGAGAGCTTCCAAATAAGTTTTGTTTCCACAACAAAGCCTCTATGCTAGAACACATAGATCCAAAACATTTACGACCACACAAGTTTCGTTGCCACAAAAAAACATCCACATAAGAGCACACAGAGACAAAAAAGTTGTTTCCATGAAAAAGCCTCCATGTCAGAGCACATAGAGCCAAAAAAAATTATGACCACAAAAATTTCATTACCACAATAGAGCTTCCACATCAAATGACACAGAGCCAAAACATATTTTACCACGATAAATCATAACATTGCTCATGCAACCAAAATAAACATGAACCATAGGGTTTTGACCCTGTAATATTCTAAAATACACTGCCTTAGACTGGGCACAAAGGCCGTAACCTCACTCTATTATATACTAAAATTATAAATGCTTCAAGTATTATTTAAATCATAGCAGTTGGGCGAGTACTTTTATGTTTCCTATGTGGAACTGCGCTATGTTGAGCTGAATTTTGGGGCCAATAGTTGGATCGAAAAAGTTGGTGATCATATGACCTCTCATGTGACCTTCAACGAAACGAAAATCCAATAGGGCTTAGCCCTATTTTACCCATGCAACCATGCTATAATATTTGGTGGTTAAGGGCCATTTTTCAGTTTCTTGCTGATGTCATTATGATGCCATGCCTACCATGTGGTTCATTTTAAGTGGGTGACATGTCATCAATATTTATTCTCATTGGTTGAGCAAAAGATCCATATTGGCATGCCACATGGCATCATGATAGGATGTTTCATCATCCTCAATATCCACATCATCATGTACTTTCATGTTTTCATCTTGGTACAATCACCAAAGGCCACAAGTCACTACTGCTATTTTTCCATATGTGATTCATCATTTCCATGCCATCAACAATAGAGGGGTCCACATAGCTCCTGATGGAGGGGTCGATTGAATCGTTTCCATGTGTCATGATGAGACTAATGCAACCTAGAAGGGTGGACCCTTGTTAACCCACAAGCATGTATACATGTCATCCATAGTATATTAGATTTTCAATGGCCAGATTTTATAGAAGATGATCAAGCTTTAATGGGTTAAACACTATGTATGATGATGAGACATCCATCATATTTTCACCACATGACTATAGATCTTCCTAGAAGATGCTCATTTTTTAACAAATTTGGTGCTTTTCAATAAATTTGGTGTTTTAGGTTTTCATTACAACTACCGAATTCAAATGATCATAACTTCTCATCTATGAGGAGTTTCTCCAAGTGTGACAAACCACTCGAAATATCTCATAGTGTACTATCCAACCATGCCATCCATAGATTCATTAGGACATCTTAACTATGAAAAAAACTCTATGAGCTTCAAAACTCTTTCACATCACTTTATGAGGGCATGCAAGAGACCAAGTTATCATATGTTTCTTTTGAGACACTGCTACTTTCTTTGGTATCCATTTGATATCAATGACATGGTTTGTCATTAATGAAAAACTATGTGCAACAATCTCCCCTTTTACATTCATGGAAACAACACCAGACTTTGATGGTCACTGAAGGGTAATGCATCGAACTCCCCTTGAGATTTTGTTGGGGACTCCCCCTTATTGACTATGAATATTATTCCTAGATGATCCTACTTTTATTTTTTCAATATCTAATTTGTCTCTAGAGTCCTCCTATGACTTCAATCTCTACCTTCAATGTTTGTATTAACTTCCCATTTTACATCAATTGCAAAAGGATGTCGTTACCTACCAATGCTCCATGATTGTTCTCAATCCTTAATATTGTGAACTTGATCTTGTTGTTGATGGAATCCCCCCCTGATAACATGCCTCTTGCTATGTGAATCTCCCCATATTAATAAATTCTTCTCCTAATGTACATCTTGCTTCTATCAAGGGCTAGAGGACAACCCATTTTCATCTTGGTTGAAGTTAATGACATACTCCTTCCTGTGAGGAAGAAATTAATCCCATCATTTGACCTAGATATCCCTTTAGATAATTTTTATTTTCCTCTATTTACAGATCAACCTATCACCAATAGTACAAATTCAGTTGATCTTTCCATTTTCCTTCACCTCATATCCTCTGACAATAGAGATTCCACCACATCATCAAGAGTCGCTATGGTTGTTATACTCCATGTAGCCACAACTATACTATCCCATGAGTTTGGAAAAAAATATAATAGACTGGTACATGTTTCTTCTTCTATAACAATGATATATACACTCAATAGCTAACTAATTAGAATATTGAATGCATATAGGTTTTATATGACCAATTCACCCTATTTCATCCTCAAAAAGTTGAGTTTCTTACAAAGAAGTAACTTATTTACTAGTGAATTTGAATTATAAGTTTCCTAACTATCATGTAGTTTCTTTGTAGTTTCTGCTTCTGAGAAATTCAACAACAGTGAATCTAAAAGACACACTTGAATTTAACTCCTCACTTTTAATTCAAGTTTCTCCCAATCAACTATTTAAATACTAGTTGGAGGGGTTCAAATATGTACAATGATACATTTTTTTCAACCTATGATGATATAATCCATTTAAAGCATCAAGCTCAAACTTTTGGCCATTAAAATTCTCAATATCAATTATTGTATTATTATCCATCCTTGTTTAATTGAAATTATGTCTTAACACTCCCACTTGAATAGGATTATCTCTAATCTAATCAGGAATAACGTTCTTGAGTAAATCTAGGTTTAATATCCTCAACCTTTTATAATAAAGATATCCCTTTGTAAGAAAAATTAACTTTAATACCATCTATTGGGCTTAAGTCACCTAATTTATAATTAAAATAAAAATATCCCAAAAATAAAGTTGACTAGAGGGTGAATGAATATGGGTTACACTTTTGTGCAAAATGTGGCAATGAAATTTCAAAAAATATATATTTTATTGAATTGAAGCCCTCAAAATTTAGATAAGCGTTGTGAATTTTGATACGAAGCAAAATATAATATATGAAAAATTATGCTGTTTTCCTAGTGATATTTTTTCCAAAAAAAGTTTGTGTCATATAATCCGTCAATTTTCTATTAAATCAAATGCTTGTCCTTTCAAAATTTAGCACAACTTAAGAGGTATTTGTGTGTCTACGTAGCATAATTTAGTCTAAAATGTGTAATTTTTAAAATATGTATGTGTGTGTGTTGAGATGTGTCTATATATATATATATATATATATATATATATATATATATATATATATATATATATATATAAGCATGATCTACACACAAAGAACTAAGGTTTTCACATTAAAAAATGAATTTTTATGAAAAATTATATATTTTTATTTTTTCGAAGTTGGCGAACTAATATTTCAGTTGAATTTTGTAAACATGTGTTCATGTAAGATTTTTTTCAATTGTTTAAAGAAATGGCATACCCAAGAGTACCCTTTTGAATAGGACTCATAAACGAAGATAGTGGTATTTTTTGAATTATTTTCGTTCTGTATATTTTATGTTATTTATTTTGTATTCTACCCCTTTGAAGTTGTCCAAAAAAAAATCAAACATTTTGTTTGAAATAAATTAGATGAAAAATATCATATGAATTCGAAAGTTTCAAATTCATATGCCATTGGATAGAGGATTCTTTCACAAATCCAACATGATCAGCTCCACCACTTAAGGTCAAATTATGCCCTAATTCTGCTAGGCTACAAAATGGTGTTGCAGAGAAATATGCAAAAGGGGAGCTAAAGCTCTATTTTTTAAGGGTCTCAGTAGCTCGATCGAGTACTTAAAATCCTCGATCAAGGTTTTAAGGTAAAAAATCAAATAACTTGATCTAGCATTTAAGAAACCCTCGATTGAGCACTGAACATGGTTAAACAATGACTTGATCGAGTCGCCTTTTTTATTTTCGTTGTCAGGATTTATTGGTGTGAAATTTAAAAAAAAAAAGGCTCGAAAAAGACCATTTCTCTAATGAACCCCTAAAATTAGGTTACACAGGAGCTCGATCGAGAATTTGTTTTAATTCTTGATAGATAAATATTTAATTCATCAAATAGCTCGATCAAGGTATTAAATACTGCTCGATTAAGGGCTTAAAAAGGCTCAATCAAGATAATTTTTTTCACCCACAAAGTTCCCTCGTTTGCCAAAAAGTATAACCTAACTCCATGCATAGACCCTAGACATATAAATTAAACTAGAAGCTCAATTAACACAAACCTTTAAATATGATGAGAGGGATGGGAAATAACCCTTACAAATGGTGAGATGGAGTTGTGTGTGCTCCTCCTCCACTCTGAAGTAGGGTAAGCTCCCTGGAGGGTTAGGGTTTCGGCCAGCGTGTAGCTTCAGCATTGGATGCCCGCAACTACTGCAGTTGCTTTGTTACCAACTCTATAACCATCTGGGGAGGTCTCTATCGAGTCTGTTGCCAATTGTTTTGAGCATTTAACGGTTTGGCATATTCTCCTACTTCCAGCTATGGACGAGGAACTAGTAGACTACTCCTTGGATCCCTATGAAGGGTTATCGATCTGGACTTATCCTCTGCACCCCACACCACCTAATGCCCCACTATCATTCCAAATCCCCTCTGTAGCTTATGATGGTCCCTCTTTCCCTTCGCCCTCCACCCTCCCATTCTTTGGGCCCCCGTCCCTAGACCTACGACTAACTTCTAAATCCCCTCCCTTCTCATTGTCTGACCTACCCCCCATCTTCCCTGACTCATCTTTGCCACATGATATTACCCCTTTCTCCCTGACGACTCTACAGTTCCTATCTTCCTACCTTAAGGACGCTCCCATACCGCCTTTACGGGCTTTAGAAGTGGTTCCCCCACCTGGATCTGAAGTCCCATCGTCCTCTGTCCCTCTCGACATCCCCATCTCACGATCCTGACCTATATTTTCTGCATGCTTCGTGGCACCACCCATCAGACCACCCTTGGAAGAGTCTGATCAAGCAGATGTCGATCCTGGGCTTGACAGTGGATCAGGCACCTTGGGCCCTAATTCGGCTCCCAGAGGCATTAGGATATCTAAGTGCATCAAGCGGGGAGCCAAGAACCTTGACCTCATTCTTGGGGATAGTCTTCATTTGGGGGAAGTCATGGAAACGACAGATAGGGTATTGGTCGGCCATGTCCGTGGCCGGAAGTACAATCTGGGTCGCCTCCGTCTATGGCTCAATGAGATTTAGGGTCCGATCATGGCGGATCTACCTATGGTTTTTACCCTCCCTCGAGGCTGGTTGCCCTGCATTTTTAGCGTGTAGAACAGGTGCCCTGGGTTTTATCCAAACTATGTCACATTGAAAAAGCCCCATTTATGTTTAAGAGATGGGTCCCTCTTTTAGATATGGAGCACGAAAAACTCGGAGCTGGGCCGATTTGGGTGCGACTCCCTGGTATTCCTCTCCATTTCTAGTCGGAGGACATTCTGAAGTATATCAGCAACTCACTTGGCAGTTTCCTGGACTATGACAAATCCTTTTTTTATACTGGAAATACAACCATGGCTCGGAGACTGGTTCACCTGGACACTCGAGAGGGCTTGGAGGAGGCCATTACTCTAAGATGGAGGAAATTTGTATGGGTATAGACCCTGGATTATGAAGGAGTGCCTTCCCATTGTCGACAATGTCATGCGGTCGATCACCTCTATAAGGAATGTCCCCTCCTCTCTCATCCAAAAGAGCCTGTTGTAACTGACAACACTCCAATGGAAGTCACCCCGGTAGATACTCCTCCTCTAGATAAATCAGTCGATTGACGCAAGGGGAAGAAATCTACTCCAGGGACCAGGACTGCGCTCGCACCAACTCGACGACCATCTCCTTGGATGACTTGTGCTCGGTCTGCGGCTACCAAGCTATCTTTGGGTACATCTCTCTCTTCCTCCCTTGATTTAAATTTACTATCATCTGTAACATATACTATTTCACTGCACTCATCTCCTGCATATATGTCTCATTGCTCCCCTCCGCATATATCCTGTCCAACATACCTATCACAACCCACCATATATGACTTTCCCCCCTCCATCCTAGACCATCCCACCTTAGATCCTTCTCCTGAGTCATCATCTGAGTCACGGGGCAGCCATTCCTACTTACTATGATCCTTCTCCCACCTATCTTCTGGAGCACCTAGCGTTCTAGGCATCCTTCCCACCCTTCGCCCTAAACATCGTTGGGGTCATCACTCATTCATATCCAAAGCTATTATCTAGGCTGGTCAAGAGGTTGTTGATGGTAAAAAAAAAATACACTTGAGCGGGTCCTTAGAGCACGGACGACCCATCCCCTTGTTACCTCATGAATATTATCTCTTTCAATTGTCGCGGACTGGCCAACTTCGCTAAAAATCTGGCTCTCAGGAGGCTAATGGAATGCAATCTAGTTGACATCATATTTCTTTAGGAAACCCTTGGCAATTCTGAACATATTACCACCACTCTATCCGCTATCTTCTCGGGCTGGACCATCCATGCCATCGATGCTCGGGGTCGATCTGGTGGTATTTCTCTAGGTATTAACCCATGCACCATCAAGTTACTCATTTTTCTAGGGTGGGGAGGGTTCATGGGTGCCGATGCATACTCTACTGAACTTGGTTGAGAATATAGACTGGTGAATGTATATGGTCCTTACACTGCCTGCCTTCATTTCTAGGAAAACCTTCTTAATTGATCATTCATGTCTGCACATAATCTCATCCTTGGATGTGGCCTGAATTTCTCACTGGGCCTTATGGAATCCTGGGGTCAGTTGGCCCAATCCAACCCTCTCTCTCAATCCATTTCTCACCTCATCAAGGATCACCACCTTGTTTAAATTCCCATGCCGCGTAAGCTACATACTTGGAGCAACCACAGGGTAGGAGAGGCTTCTGTGGCCAGCAAACTGGATCGCTTCCTCCTAAACGGATCATTGGTGAATAATTATCCACTGTATCGGTAATGGGTGGGATCTGGGGGTTATAGGACCACTCCCCCATTTACTTTGAACTGGCCCTTGAACATCCCAAACCCAATAGTCCTTTGAAATTTAATTCTACCTGGTTATCAAATTCGGAATACATCAACCTAGTCTCAAACTTTTGGCGCTCTCACCCCGCGGCTCCCAGATATTCCCCCTTTGCATCCTTTTCTACCAAGATGATTGAAATCAAGAAACTAACCAAGACCTGGGTAAAGGAAAAAATAAATAAAGATAAAGATACCTTCAGAAGGGTTGAAACAGAGATTTCATCATTAGGAATAGCATTGGTTGAGGGCACTGTGTCTGAAGCCACCAGATCTTAGCTCATACATCCCGAAGTAGTCAGGGCTCGGATTCTCAAAGACGGTGAGGAAACATGGCACCTTAGAAGCAGAGCCACTTGGTTAAGGGCGGGTGACAAGAACACAAAATTTTTCCACCAATTTGCTAATGGGAGGAAAGCCATAAATACTCTCTGGACTTTGGAGGATGAACAGGGGAACCAGGCTCATACTTTCCATCAATTGGCTAACATGGGGGTGGAACATTTCTGAAACCTCTACAAAGCTCCACTCAATGAAAATTTGGCAGATATTATTAAAGTTGTTAGATTATTACTAATTTGATCAAGAAGATGAGGCAAACCGGACCCACCCTATCTCTATGGAGGAATTCCAAGACACTATAAAATGGTTTTAGAAAGACGAAAGCCCTGGACCAGATGGTTGGCCAATTGAATTGTACATGGATTTTTTTGAGATCTGTTGGCTCCCTATGATTTGCAATATTGGCAAGAAAAGATCTGCAGGGAACCACATCAAACCACTTTGGAGCCCAAGGACCTAGCATTCCTAGACTCAGAGAGGGCTCTCTCTATTTATGTGTTTGTAAATGATATATCTTTATGCTCTTGTTTTCTGATTTTAGGCTAGTTATGAAGTTTAGGACTGTTTGTTTTGTTTTGATTAGTTGATAGATTAATGGTCTAATTAATTGATGGAGTGTTTCAGTTGGATAGATAGACTATGAGAAGCATTAATCCATTGGGCTATGGAGTCATAAAAGGATTTGATTATTCATCAACTCTACAAGGGTTTTCATAGGGAAAACTAACTATATCAAGTGGATCTCTTAGATTAGATGAAATATGAAATGACAGTAAGTTGTGAAAATAGTAAAACTTAAGGCCAGTTAAGAATCCTTTAACTCTACCTCAACAAGAAAATCCTTTCAGGTAATTATTTATGACAAACCAAAGGCCAGGGAAAACCATAAACTTCTTTGGCCAGAATCTAATAAGAAAACCTTAATACAACAATCCAAGAATTCTAGAATTACTTTCAGACAAGGAAAACATTTAGATAATAGTCAGTATAATCAAAGAGAAATTAAGAATTCTTTAATCAAACTGAAAAGACCTTTGTAGCAATAGTTTGAGACAAACCAAAGGACATGGAAAACCATAGACTTCTTTGGCTGAACCCTACTAAGTAAAATTCAAATAAAGGCCTTCAAAATAACATTTCAAGCTACACCAAAGGACAAGGCATACCATAGACTTCTTTGGCTGGACTCTACTGAATCATTCGCAAGGCAATAAGCTAGGTGGAACTAGAGAGCAATTAAGAATTCTCTAATCAAACCTTGTAGAAGAAAACATTAAGAAAAAGAAATTAGACAGAATTAAGGTGCCAAGACAACATATCTTAATCTAAATTTTCAGTTTTTTTATCATAGAAATAATGGACAAATCGATAACAGAAGGGAAAACATTGAAAAAGAAGGATAAATTCACCATTAACATAGCTCAAGGATCCTGTGAATGTGCTTGTATTACTGATGTCTAAAACAGTTACATTACTCCAGTGCAATAATCTTTGCATCTCAGAGATTTATCAAATCTAGCCTAGCAGGTCATCAACTAGCTCAGCAACCAGCAATCAACCAACCAGTACTAGAAATGAATAATACATGCATTATTTATCTGCAAAATGAAGAGGTTGCCCTACCGTAGGGTTTAAAATTTGTTTTTATTACAAAGTTAATGAATTTTGACCTTTGAGAAAATGCAAGGCCCAAGGAAAAATATTTGTGACTGTCTTACTGTAATAATAACTTCTAACTTAACTGTTTAAGCTAACTTTAGGAAATTTTTGAATTTTAATGCTTTTTCATCAACTTTTCAATAACCTCTGAGTAGCTGGGAAATATATCTTAATATTTCAATAACTGTTTTTGTCTTTATTGAAGTGAAAACAAGTTGTAGGTGGAAAAATGCGTCCCTGAAGAAGTAAATTTTGTTTTCTTAGACATTCGAATTTTCTCTATGTCAATCTGCTCTTGATTTATCCTTTAAACTCTGTTTTGGCTTCTAAACTTGGATTTGTCTTTTGCTGATTGTCTAATCGATTTAGTCTTCTTTTACTCCTTTGATCCCTCTAATATTTCTGCATTTGCCTTTAATCGTGATTAACCCTTTAACCCTTTATCTTTCACTGTGTTTCTTTGTTTTCCTATATCTCTGCGAAGTTATGGTGAAAAATATTATGTGCCTTTATTCTGTCTCCTGGGCCATTTGATTGAAACTTGCCGCCTTTTAGAGGGTTCTCATAATCATCAACGGTCATGATCCATTAATTTTTATGCTAATCTTGCACTGACGGTCCCTTGGATAAGAATAAGTCATCCCGGATCGTCATGTAGTGGACCTATTCAAAAGATTTTTGGACGTTGGAATTCAATTTTCGCATTCACACTACGACTACCTGCACATTAAAATCAATTAATTAATTTAAAACCTGTGTGGGAGGTGTTTCTGCATCTATTTGGGCTTTTCGAGCCTTAGGAGTGCTTGCAGAGGCTTCATGGTGGTTGTGGGGCTTATCGCAAAGGCGCGGGCCTTTGGATTTTTTGAAGAGGGCAGTGGTTTCGAGTTTTGGCGGGAGATGGAAAGGAGGTTTTCACATGGTATGAGGAGTGGTTAGTGATATTACCCACTGGGATGTGATTCCATAGGATTGACGACACGTCGCAAAGGGTACAAGGGCGAATACTACCCATTTCACGCGTTTTAGAGGCGTTAAGCGATAGGCGGCGGATGATGCGATAACGATCTTAGATCATTGGATCTTGAGGGATGGAGATTGATGGTGGTCGGGGATAGATGAAACGGCGGGTAAGTTAGACGGTGGGGCCCAGAGTTACGTGGCGGAATGTATGGTGGGGTCCTTTATGGCGTGGGGCTAGGGTTATATGGTCGCTTGGTTTGTTTATAAAGGTGAGGGTTAGTGTTTGTGTGGGGATTTTTATAATGCGAGACAATGGGTTAATAAGATAAGCAGAGATGCTTATTTGTAAAGATGAGGGCATGGCTAAAACTTTAAAGCAGGGGCTCTGAAGTATATAAAGGTTTTGTGGGTTTATTAAAACACAATTTTTAATAAAAAGGAGGTGGGGCATAATAAAAAGGGTTCGAGATTTTTGATTTAACATAGGCTTTAATTAAAATATGCGTCCCGAAAAAGAAAAACTTTGGATTAAAACAATGAGAAAGGGACTTTTTACATTGTTTTTATGGCATAAGGGAAAGTGATGAAAGAGAAGAAGTATAGTGAGGAAAATGGGGTGTTAGGTGGGGAAAAAGGTGAGAATGAGAATCTTAGGGAAAAAGCATGGAATCTCAGTAGCATGAGGGTATTTTGAAAGAGAGGCAAAACGAGATATAGTGAAAAAGGTTAAATGAAGATAATGAAGGCAGTGAGATTTTTGAAGATAGTTGAGAGTCAAGGAATGCTATCTTCAGTAGATTGTAGATAATCCATAGTTACCTAGTGATACTGTAGAATACAGGAGGATAATAGTGGCTCCAGTTGGGGAGGGCAGCTCCTTAAGGAGGTGTCAAGAACCTTAGAGTTCAGATCTCTGGAATTTGTGGATCAGTGCCTTGTTTTCATTTGGCAGAATTTTCATTCTGCAATTGATGATCTGTTGTTGTTCTTGGTAACTGCAACCTTCAAAACTTGAAAAATTCATGCTTTCTCCAACTCAATTCTACCTACCCATCATTCTACTCTAGAACGTTTTCTGCATTTTGGTGCATTTATATTGGCAAACCCTTGACATTATCTTTCTTTTGAAAGCAAAACTATCTATTTCTACCCTTATATCATCCAAAGGCTCAGATTAGAATGATGAGCTCTTTATTCTCTACCTAGTCTACTTATCTATCAAGATTAAACAGTTTGACATATTTTCATTCTATAATCTATCAACATGAAATTTAAAGCATGACCAAATCAAGATTAAACAGTTTGATTGTCATGAAATTGTGGCATTTTGTACATGCTGCACAAAATATTATTTTTGCAAAAAGTAAAACTAAAAACTGAGGGCTATGATCTGGAATTTTTCATTCATCCCTGTCTTCCTTTTTGGTTCAGATTTATGCTTTGGAACCAATCAATTTTTCCTATTTATCTACTGATAAGCCAAGTTTACATATTTTGGCAAAACTTCATTTCTAACTTATCAGCAAAAATTCAAAATTTTCTCAATCATATTTAGACTGTATGATTGAACAAGGCTTCCTTTTAAAAGTAATGGCATTTGGACTTGCACACTTTCAGAAACATTATTTTTTGGTATGGGGCTTTACCTTTGCTTTTTAACTGCCCTCTTTTATTCTTCTTTTTTGTGTTTATTTTTCTGAGTTTTTATCTAGACAATGTTATATACAATGAATAAAGATTTAAACTAAAATCTTCATCTGAAGTAATGCTTGGGCATCCTGCTATTGACATGACCTCCAAACAATTCTGTTCCATCCATTTCTTGTAGGAAAAATGCATTGTTGCCTCTTGTTGAATGGATGATGTATGGACCTTTCCATAGATTGTCAAATTTTCCATGCTTGCCTTTGTCCTCTCTTCTTGAATCCCACTTCAGCACTCTATCTCCAATGCTGAAATCATTTTCCTTGGTTCTCTTGTCAAAAATCTTCTTGATGTTTTCCTGCACTTGCTGAGTTCTGTTGTAGACTTCTTCTCTGGTTTGCTGCAGCTGGATAGTCCGATTTATTTTTCTTTGTAAGTCATTCTCTTTAGACTGCACTTCTTGGATAAGCTTCATTACTGGCACTCCTAAGCTTGCTGGGAAGACTGCATCTGCTATATATACTAATTGATAGGGGGACATACCAATTGATTTTTTATTTGTTAATCTTTTTGCCCATAGTGCATGCACCAGTTTATTGTGCCATGATTTCTTATTCTCTTCCAGAAAATTTTTAATGATGTTTATCAAGCTTTTATTTGAGGATTCAGCTAACCCATTACCTTGTGGGTAATAAGTTGTAGAATGTCCCAATGTAATATGATATTTGTGGAAAAAGTTCACCATTTTCTTGGATCTAAAAGTAGTAGCATTATCAGTTACTATTTTTCTAGGACAACCAAATCTAGACAAAATGTGGTCCTCAAGGAATTTGATAATTACTGAGTCTGTGGCAGTTCTAGAAGGAATGGCCTTTATCCACTTTGTAAAATAGTGAGTTGCAGTAAGGATCCATTTGTGATGGGCAGAGGAGGCAGGGTGGATTTCTCCAATAAAATCAAGGCTCCATTATTGAAAAGGAGCTTCAACAGAGATATGATGTAATGGAAAGGGTATCAGTTTTCCTTCGCCCTCAAATATTTAGAATTTATGATAGGCAATTACCATTTTATGGATGTCTTGGAAGAGGGTGGGCCAATAATAGCTAGCTATAAGGATTTTATTGACAGTAGTTTTCCAATAGAGGTGGCATCCACATTCTCCTTCATGAAAATCATGCATGATCCTGTCTGCATCTTCTTCAGGAAAAAATTTAAGCAATATACCACCAACATTTTTCCAATATAAAACTTTTTCTAAAATGCAGAAATTTACAGCCTTTAATTTCAAGAATCTAGCCTTTGTTTTGGACAAACCAGGAGGAACATTCAAATTAAAAAGCACATATAATATATCGGCATACCAAGATGAGTTCAGAAATGTTTCTTCAACAGGTGGAGTTGCCAGCTTCTCTTGTTCATCTAATTCATTAATCATTTTGATGTCAGTGCTTGAAAGTTTGTTTCAGCCATGAGTTTAGCCAGTCCTTCCCCTTTGATTAGATTGGTGGGATTGATCTCCAAATCATATTCTAAAATGACAGCAATCCACTTACCTCTTTTTCCATCAGGGTCTTGTGTCAAGATTTCTTTTACTACTGTGTGAGACACAAATGCAATGATGTGTGAATGTAGCATGTATACTCTGAAGTCTTTCAATGACTTGATTAAGGAAAAATCATGTTTTTCCATTAAGTTATATTTCAGAGGTGCATCTCTCAATGCCTTGCTGAAAAATCCTATGGGCTTCTCTTGTCCTTTATATTTTTCTGCAGTAAGACAAGAACAACTGTGTGTTCAAATGCAAAGGAGAATATGAAGAAATCTTTTGTAAAATCGGGGATGATTAGAACTGGTGTTTGTGTAAGAGCTTGTTTTACCAGATCAAACGATTGCTTTGGTTCTATGGTCCATTTAACTCATGTTTCTCTTTTCAGCATATTAGTAATGTTTCTTAGGAGTTCTGCAAGGTTTGGTATGAACGTTCTTAAGAAATTTGTATTCCCAATGAAAGAATGCAACTCTTTGATGTTTCTTGGATGGTTGATTTGTAGTATTCCCTCAATCTTGTTTGGTTCAATCTTGATCCCTTCTTCAAATATGATGTGGCCTAAAACTTTTCCTTCTTGGAGACCAAACAAATTTTTCCTGGGATTCAAAGACAAACCATATTTTCTACACTTTTCAAAGACTTTTATTAAGTGAGCTAGGTGTTCTTCATCATTTTTGGAGTAGAACGTGATGTCATCAAGGTATATGACAATGAAGTAACCTATTTCTTCTGAGAAAGAAATATCCATGGCTCTTTGAAAGGTGGCCCAAGCATTCATTAACCGGAATGAAATTTTAACATACATGAAGGTGCCCCAAGGTGTAGTGAAAGCTCTCTTGTGTTGATCATCTGGATGTACCAACACCTGATTGTATCCTGAAAAGCCATCTAGAAGAGAAATTCATTTGGAGCCCACTACCCTTTGTAAAATGTGATCCATTTTTGGTAAAGGGTAGTTGTCTTTTAAGGAGGCTTTGTTTAAATTTCTGAAGTCTATGCATATCCTAATTTCTCCTATCTTCTTCCTTACTGATCCCAGATTCGAAACCCATTTTTAGTATCTCAGAGGAACTATTATTCCAGCATCATACATTTTCCTTATTTCTTTCTCAACCAGTGGCAGTTGTAGAGGGTTTATTCTGCGCAATTTTTTTTTGAAGGGATTCTGGTTTTCTTTGAGAGGGATCTTATGCTGGATGATCTCAGTGTCATAGGATTTTAAGTCTTCATAGCTCTTGGAAAACACATCATTAAATTATCTGAACAACTCAAGATATTTCTGTTTTATATGAGCTGCTAGTGTTTTGGATAGTTTTATCATTTTGGGTTTTTCCTTACTGCCTATATTGCATTCCTCTACTTCAGCTTCAGTAGATTCTATCTTTGGCTTCTTAGCAACATCATTAAAGTCAAACCATTCTTCTAGAGGAACCAATCCCTTTGGAAAAGTATCATCTTTAGACTGCAACACTTCAAAATCTTCTTTTTCTAAGTTTGCACATAGTTCTGTTTTATGTGGGTGTTCTTTTTTCTAATAGATTTATATCAGCCTTATCAGGAGGTTCTTCTTTGTAAGCTTTTTCCTCTGCAGAGCAATCTTCCTCATGATCTGAGTCTAAATCTGGCATTTCAAACTCATTTCTAGACTGCGGGAAATCTTCAATCTCTTTATCTCCTTCAAAAACTTGCCAATATTTTATATTGTCAGGGACTTTTGGTCTATATTTGACTTGCACTATGTATTGTTGGTTATGATAAGGTTTTTGACAAGTACTAGCTGCAAATGCTAGAACATTGGCAAGGATATTTTGATTTCTTGGGACAAAGGTAAGCTCATATTCTTGGAATATTTTTAGGAGGTCAAGGGCATCGTTCCTATATGTTCCTAATCTAGGATGCTTAGGTGAATATTCTCCCTTAATTTGCCTAATGACTAGCTCAGAATCCCCATGGAAAACTATCCTTTTGGCTCCTAATTTCTTGAGTAATTGTAGCCCCAAGAGGAGTGCCTCATATTCTTCTTTGTTATTTGTGCATTGAAAGTTAAGCTTATATGAGTGACCCTCTGCATGGTTGTTTTTAGTGTTATGTACCCAAACACCTACTCCTGAACCAATTTTGCCACAAGAACCATCAAAGCTCATACTCCAGAGAGGCTCAATTTTAGATTTATCATTATGTTAGTCATTGTGGCTGCCACTATGTTGTCTATTATGTTGTTCATTTTCTATTTGGCCTAACTATTATGATTTTCCCTCCTCTTTTTCTTCCTCTACAATGGTTTTCTCATTTTCTGCTACTTGTTAGTTAATGTTTTCATCATTGTAAAGGATAAATGAATCAAGGTTTGTGTGAATAGAATAAAGAGGGGAATTATCTGGCTTTTCTTGACTGATAACCATGTATTTCATGTGAGTCTCCCTATATAGACTTCTTGGTTGGCTAAAGACAGGTATGGTAGCACAGGTTATGTCCATTTAGAGGGTACCTTGAAGTTTATCTCCCCATGAGCTTGATAGAAGCATGCCATATTTGGGAGGAATGTCAGCCACTACAATATCCATCACTAGGCTTTTAGCTGGTATTTGTGCTAGATTAACACATAGGTCTTTGATTAGGCCTAGACATTTAACTCTAATGGAGTCAAAAGAGTATAAATCTTTGTATGGTCTAGTTATCTCAAGGCCCAGTCTTTCCATTACTACCTTTGGCATGAGGTTATGGGAAGCACCTGAATCTAACATGGCATCGTGGAGGATTTTATCATGAATGTTCAAACTGACATAAAATGGAGGAACACCTCCTTCTTGAGATTTTCCTTCTACTTCTGGTCCAAACAAAAGTTCAGTTTTGCCATCATTTAAATTCACAGAATCAACATTTTCATCTATGTTTAAATCTTTCAAAACTTGGGATATATATACATCTTGAGTAACTAATTTAGTAAGAGGTATGGAGATTTTTATCTTAGCAATTTCACTCTCAATACTGAAAGGTGTCAGCGTTTTTGAAAGGTTCAACTCAGTCTGATCAGACAATATTTTTACAGAAACTTCAGCTTGCTAATTTTTATTTTGAAACTCAGTTAAAAAAGTTTTGTTAGGGGCACTAGCTATATTGCTAGTGCTGCTTTTGTCACCACTATGTTTGCCACTATGTTGGCTATTTTTGTTTCTATTTTCATCAGAACTTTCAACCACTATGTTTGGATATTCTGCTGTCTTTTTGGGAATATTTTCAGAGATCTTCCTAGCAGAAATCAGAGTTGTTTCTCTTAGGAGTATCTTGGGTTTTCTTTCTTCTGAGGTCATACTATCTATGTACTTCCATGATGGAATTTTTAAAGCCTTGTTTATAGTCTTCAGAATCTAGGATTTCTTCTTTAAATTGAGTTGGGGAGAAAATTACTTGCTCTTCCTCAGTGAGGAAAACAACATCCTCATTATTTACTCCCATTATATTGATGCGACTTTCCTTTGTTTCTTCAATCACCCCCCCATCCTCATCAACACAATTTTCTTGGAAAGGAGGTTTGATCTACTGATCAAGAACTCTTTGTCTTATTTGAGGGGGATTTCTCCTAAAGTTTTGGTTTTGGTTCTGATTTTGATTTATGTTTTGAGGAGCTCTTTGGTTTTCTCTGGGGTTATCTCTCTCATTCATGTTTATTATCTCCATCATTCTCTCCATGGTTTTAACAAGGCTATCAATATTGGTATCAGATGTGGAGGCTACATCTTCTTCCCTATATGTGACTCTTTTCTCATTTTTCATTCTAGCTCTTTTGGCAATCAGATTTTCCTCTACACTTACTGCACCCCTCTACATATCTTCTAATGTAAGAGGGTCTCTTTTTCTTAGTTGGTAAGCCATTTCTGGGTCAAACCCATCTAGAAATTTCATTAGAGATAGACCTTCTGGCGGTTTCATGTGGATAGGTAGGGCATTATATACACTATTGAACCTAGTGCATTATTCTTGGACACCCTCTCCAACGTTTCTCTTAATGTTTTCATACTCTGATAAGATTTGGAGAGGGTTCTTTTTGACTTCCCATTTGTTTAAGAATAATTGATTAAAAGCAGGGAGGTCATGTATACTATTAGGGGTTAAGCCTTTAAACCATTTTCTTGCTTCTCCCCCTAATATTTGAGCAAACATTTTTAGTTTAACCGTTTCATCATCTATTTCTTGTCTGTAAAAATAGTCATTCATTTTATCCACATGTTGTTGAGTAGTAGTAGAACTACTTGCATCATATAAAGGAATATTGTACTGATAGTCCTGTGGTAGAACAAATAAAGGCAATGGTAGAACTAATGGAGCATGTTAAGTCCCTATATTAATAGTGTAGCCCCTTATTATTGTTAGTGTAACCCCCTTATTGTTATTATTGAACCCTTGTAACCCCCATTTTGTTATTATTGTGCCCTTAAATTATTATTGTTAGGTCGGCTAGGATTACATTGTGGCCCACTAGGATTACATTATGGCCCCATGGACTCCTATATATAGAAAGGAGGTTTGTAAATTGTATCATCCAAGAATTGTGCATTTATGTAATGTATTGGAGGTTTCCCCCTCGAAGTGGCTTATTTCTAAGGCGTTGATATCTCTTTTCTTCTATTTTTGGAGCTGGTTACACAACATTTGGTATGAGAGCTTTGGATTCTAGGGTTTATTTTATAATAGTCTATCGTGGAATTTTAGTTATAATTTTTTTTCTACAGAGAAGCTTCAGAGGATGAAATTTTCGTGCAGAGCTCAGCTGAAATCTTGAAGGTTGTCTAAAATTTGAGCTTGGTTCTATCTTTTTCGAACTATGATACGTGGAAGTTAGGTATTTTTTTCGGATTCTAAAACAGGTCATCGTGGCATTTTCGCTATAAAAAATTTTCTACGAAGTTTCAGAATCTGAAATTCATATGGTGCGAAGCTGAAAGCCTGAGGAAATTCGTCAAAAAATTTCAGAGCTTAGTTCGCAATATTTTTGGAGATATGATCTGTGGAAGGTAGTGCTTTTTCAGGCTCCTGAATTGCATCTCAAAGAGGTGATCGTGGGAAAACTTCAATAACTCTCTCTCTGGGCATTAGATTGAAGTGCCGTAAAAAGTGGTCGCAAGTACACAGACTGAAGTTTCTGGGCTATCAATTTCAGAGACAAAGGACAAAACAGTGACACGTGGCAAGTCGTACAAGTTCGCTCTATTGAACCCGGTCCATAATTAGGTCATTGTGGGAGGTGGACACAACTTTGTCTTGGAGAATCCAAATCAGGATGGACACAATGGCATTGCAAAGAATTCGGAGGGCTACTTCTATGATAAGATGGTTATGTGAAGATCTGATCCATGAGAGATAATACAATTTCAAATATAAACTCTATTAAGTAAAAGGTGTGTATTTTTTTTCTGAATTGCAAAAGTCTTGTTTGAAGAATCAAGTTGAATTGATTCCAAGGGCATATTGTAGAATAGATATCAATATTGGATTCTAAAATGGCCCCTAAAAAAAATTCAACACCCATTAAGCCTTTAGAAGGCTCTACTATGACTCATGAAGATGAAGAATTGCAACATGATCTATCAAAATTACAAGATAGATACAACAAATTTCGATCTTACGAAGAGCAACCGAAGATGACATAGATGGTTTAAAAGAAGAAATGGAGGCTAATTTGGATGGTTTGAAGGATAAAATAATAGCTAATATGGATTATAAATTAGTGGAAGATGACATCGAGCATCAACAACAAGTTATCCAACTCTCAAAGGATAACCTAACTTTGGTGCAGAATTTAATGAAACAACAAGAATATCAACATCACATCGAAAGAAGTTCTGAAGCAGTCACAGAAAAAAGAACTCGACAAGTACAACCGATTTCAAATTATCTCAGTAAGTGGAAGAACTTTCCTGTAGAAGATTCCACATGGGACGATGAGAATTTTATACAGAAGCATCAAGAAATAATCAAGCGTTGAGGACAACACTTGTTTGAAGGAGAGGGGCATGTTAAGTCCCCATATTAACAGTGTAGCCCCTTATTATTGTTAGTGTAACCCCCTTATTGTTATTATTGAACCCTTGTAACCCCCATTTTGTTATTATTATGCCCTTAAATTATTATTGTTAGGTCGACTAGGATTACATTATGGCCCCATGGACTCCTATATATAGAAAGGAGGTTTGTAAATTGTATCATCCAAGAATTGTTCATTTATGTGATGTATTGGAGGTTTCCCCCTCGAAGTGGCTCATTTCTAAGGCGTTTATATCTCTTTTCTTCTCTTTTTGGAGTTGGTTACACAATAGAGCATACCATGTTGCCATGATCTGTGGTTGGGGAAACAAAGGAGGGTTAACAAGTGGAGGATTGAAAAAAGGAGTTAAAGGGTTAAATGGAGGAAGGTGAAAAATGGGAGATGAGGTTAGTACAACAGGATTCTGTTGTATGGTGGATGGGTCTAAAACTATTTGGGTTATTGAACTCTGAGATCTAGTCCTAGACAAGATTTTTTCTAGGGGTGAGTCAGAGAGGATATTTTGCAAGTCTTTGGGGTTTCTAGGTAGGGAAGTTGATTTGTGGAAAGGTCTACTAACATTTGGACTTTTATATATAGGAGGTTTCCTAAGTATTCTTTTAGGATTGTCAACTATTTCAGGAGGGTTTGGGTCAGGATGGGATGTGGTATAGATTCTTTTAGAAGCCAGAACTTGGACCCAAAATTTAGAGAGGTTGAGAGTTTATAGCAGTTATTTGAAAACCAAACCAATCTGTGAAAGAAATACTTAATCCACAAAGTATTCTTTATTGGGTTCTGTTGAGGTTTAATGATATCAGTATTTCTCAATAATTTCCTAGTGGAGTGTGTAGAAAACTAATGGAGTCAGCAGGCCTACTGACCAGTGGAGTCACCAGGTGGAGGATTTTTAATTGTCTTAAGGGTGAATGTTGTCCACCATCAGCAACCAGGTACCATTCTTGGCTAAAAATTGATTCATCTAAGTTTGAATGAGTTTTTCTAAGTTTTTGAAGTAATATTAAGTTATTTAATAACTCAGGTCCCCAATATGGTCGCCACTATGTTGGCTCCCCGTCATTTGCAAGATTGGGAAGAACTTTGCAGGGAACCACATCAAACCACTTTGGAGCCCATGGACCTAGCCTTCCTTGACTCAGAGAGGGATATGTCTATGTATGTGTTTGTAAATGATATATCTTTATGCTTTTTTTTTTCTGATTTTAGGCTAGTTATGAAGTTTAGGGTTTTTTGTTTTGTTTTTATTGGTTGATAGATTAATGGTGTGATTAATTGATGGAGTGTTTTAGTTGGATAGATAGACTATGAGAAGCATTAATCCATTGGGTTATGGAGTCATAAAAGGATTTAATTGTCCATCAACTCTGCAAGGGTTTTCATAGGGAAAGCTAACTATATCAAGTGGATCTCTTAAATTAGATGAAATATGAAATGACAGTAAGTTGTGAAAATAGTAAAACTAAAGGTGAGTTAAGAATCTTTAACTCTACCTTAACCAGAAAATCCTTTCAGGTAAATGTTTAAGACAAACCAAAGGACATGGAAAAACATAGACTTCTTTGGTCGGACTCTAATAAGCAAAACTTAAGACAACAATCCAGCAATCCTAGAATTACTTTTAGACAAGGAAAAAATTTAAGATAACAGTTAGCATAATCAAAGAGAAATTAAGAATTATTTAATCAAACTGAAAATACCTTTGCAACAACAGTTCGAGACAAACCAAAGGACATGGAAAACCATAGACTTCTTTGGTTGGACCCTACTAAGTAAACTTCAAAGAAAGGCCTTAAAAATAACATTTCAAGCTACACCAAAGGATAGGGCATACCATAGAATTTTTTGGTTGGACTGTACTGAATCATTCCCAAGGAAACAAGCTAGGTGGAAATAGAGAACAATTAAGAATTCTGTAATCATATCTTGCAGAAGAAAACATTAAGATAAATAAAGCATATAGAATTAAGGTGCCAAGACAACATATCTTAATCTAAATTTTCTATTTTTTTATCAGAGAAATATTGGAAAATATGGAAAATAGAAGGGAAAACATTGATAAAGAAGGATACTTCACGATTAACATAGCTTAAGAATCCTGTGAACGTGCTTGTATTACTGATGTCCAAAACAGTTACATTACTCCAGTGTAATAATCTTTGCAGCTCAAAGTTTTATCAAATCCAGCCTAGCAGCTCATCAAGTAGCTCAACAACCAGCAATCAACCAACCAACACTAGAAATGAATACATGCAGTATTTATCTACAAAATGAGGAGGTTTCCCTAACCTAGGGTTTTAGATTTGTTTTTATTACAGAGTTAATGCATTTTGAAATTTGAGACCATGCAAGGCCCAAGGAAAAATATCTGTGACTGTCTTACTGTAGCAATAAATTCTAACTTAACTGTTTGAGCTAACTTTAGGAAATGTTTGACTTTTAAGGCTTTTTCATTAACTTTTCAATAACTTCTGAGTAGCTGGGAAATATCTTTGACTGTTTCAATAATTGTTGTTGTCTTTATTGAAGTGAAAACAGGTTGTAGGTGGCAAAATGTGTCCCTAAAGAAGTAAAATATGTTTTCTTAGTCATTCGGATTTGCCTTTGTGTCAATCTGCTCTTGATTTATCCTTTAAACTATGTTTTGGATTCTAAACTTGGATTTTTCTTTTGTTGACCGTCTGATTGATTTAGTCTGATTTTTCTCTTTTAATCCCTCTAATATTTCTACATTTTTCTTTAATCCGTGATTAACCCTTTAACCCTTTATCTTTCATTGTGTTTCTTTGTTTTCCTATATCTCTGCGCAGCTATGGTGAAAACTCTTTTGTCCCTTTATTTTGTCTCATGTGCCTTTTGATTGAAACTTGCCGCCTTTTAGAGGGTTCTCATAACCATCAACGGTCATGATCCATTGATGTTTATGCTGATCTTGTGCTCCCGATCTCTTGGATAAGAATAATTCATCTTGGATCGTCATCTAGAGGACCTATTTAAATGATTTTTAGACGTTGGAATGCAATTTTTTCATTCACACTTTGGATACCTGCACATTAAAATCAACTAATTAATTTAAAACTTGCGCGGGAGGTGTTTCTGCATCTATTTTGGCTTTTCCGGCCTTAGGAGTGCTTGCAGAGGCTTCATGGTGGCTACGGGGCTTACCGCAAAGGCACATGCCTTTGGATTGTTTGAACGAGGCGGTGGTTTCAAGCTTTAGCGGGAGATAGAAAGGTAGTTTTCACATGGAATGAGGAGCGGTTAGTGGTATTACCTGCGTAGATGTGATTCCATAGGATTGACGACACATGATAGAGGGTACAAGGGCGAATACAACCCATTTCGTGTGTTTTGGAGGCCGTCAACGCCGGACAACGGATGGTGCGATAAACGATCGTAGACCATTGGATCTTGGGGGATGGAGATCGACGGTGGTCAGGGATAGATGAAGCGGTGGGTAAGTCAGATGATGGGGCGGAGAGTTATGTGGCAGAATGTATGGTGGGGTCCTTTATGGTGCAGAGCTAGGGTTATATGGTCGCGGGGTTTTTTTATAAAGGTGGGGGTTAGTGTTTGTGTGGGGATTTTTATAATGCGGTCCCATGGGTTAATAAAATAAGCGGAGGTGATTATTTGTAAAGAGGAGGGCAGGCTTAAAACTTTAAAGTAGGGGATCTAAAGTATATAAAGGTTTTGTGGGTTTATTAAAACACGGGTTTTATTAAAAAGGAGGTGGGGCGTAATAAAAAGTGGTCAGGCTTTTTAAATTAACATAGGTTTTAATTAAATTATGGGTTCCGAAAAAGAAAAAATTTGAATTTAAAACAATGAAAAAAGGATTTTTTATATTGTTTTTATGGCATAAGGGAAAGTGATGAAAGTGAAGGAGTTTAGTGAGAAAAATGGGGTGTTAGGTGCGGAAAAAGGTGAGAATGAGAATCTTAGGGCCAAAGCATGGAATCTCAGTAGCATGAGGGTATTTTTAAAGAGAGGAAAAATGAGATATAGTGAAAAAGGTTAAATGAAGATAATGAAGGAAATGAAATTTCTGAAGATAGTTGATAGTCAAGGAATGCTATCTTCAGCAGATTATAGAAAATCCATAGTCACCTAGTGATACTGTAGAATATAGGAGGATAACAAGATCCTTGGACAAGACATCCTCAATATAGTAAAATAATGTCATACAATGGGAAAATTATATGATGCTTTCAACACCACTTTCATTGCCCTTATTCCCAAATCTGACGCTCCCTGGTTATTCTCTAATTACAGACCTATCTCTCTCTACAACTGCATCTATAAGATCATCACCAAAATTATAGCCAACTGCATCAAGGCCATTATCTCTGATGACATATCATGTGAACAATTTTCTTTCCTCCACCACCGTCAGATCCATGAGACCATTGGAACTGCACAAGAGGCTCTCCACACTATTAAAAGAAAAAATATCAAGAGCATCATCCTCAAGCTAGACCTCACAAAAGCTTTTGATCACTCCAATTGGCTCTACATCTAAATGATTCTAACTCACCTGGGTTTCCCCGTCAGTTTCATCAACTAGATCATGTGTTGTATCCCTAATGTATCCTTCAGTGTTATCATTAATGGATCTTCCTCTCCATTTTTTCATTCGGAAAGAGGGCTTCGTCAAGGCTGTCCATTATCTTCTCTCCTTTTCCTACTCATTATGGAGGCTTTAAGCCGTTTAATCTCCGAGGAAAATATTCGGGGTAGACTCCAGGGCATAAAGATTGTGGAGGGTTGCATTCTCATGCACCTCCTCTTCGTGGATGATGTTATTATCCTTATTAATGGATCCATTGGAGACTCCTTATATTTCTTAGCAACTTTGGCATCCTTTAGTATTGCCATAGTAATGGTGTGCAACACACACAAATCAACCATATCAACTTTTGGTTGTTGAAAACAGGAGAGGGTCTTGGCTTTGAACATATTCCCATTTACAATACTTGAATCTCGGGAGGGTTTAAAGTACCTGGGCTTTTGATTAAAACCTTCTGATTATCGCATTGGTGATTGGTCCTGGGTCATTGCAAAATTGGAGAAGCGCATTTTCATATGGCACCATAGATGGTTATCCAAGGTAGGGCGAGTCGCCCTGATCAAATCAGGATTGGAAGCCACCCCTATATACTGGATGTCCTTAGCATGGATACCCCGAGCTATTATTGCCATAATTTAAAAATTATGCAGTAGATATATTTGGAGAGGGAACAAGGATGGCCACACCTTTGCTTGGATAAGGTAGGATAGAATCGCACTACCAAAGAAATGGGGTGGCTGGGGCATAAAGAACCTGGACATGTTTTCCAAGGCACTTGCATCAAAGCTGGGATGGTTGATTATGACAACTAGGAATCTATGGACTCAGGTGGTATATCAGAAACACATTCGACCCATGAACCTCATATATTGGATCAGGTCTCCAACTTGGAACCACAGGAACATATCCACTATATGGAAGGAAATTCTATCCTCTTTACCATATATACGTAACATACTCACATGGTGCATCAGATCAAGGAATTGAGCTAGGATAGGAATTGACCCATGGTCAAGGAGTGGGAATGCATATCTACTCCCATAGGAGCTCGTCAACCATATAGCAGATGAAGGAATCTGCTTCATATCACAAATTGCGGATCTCGAGACCTCGACTCTTTACCTGCAGGCGTGGAAATCAAGAGATCTACTGGGCATACCTGTACCTCTGCATCAAACATGGTAGACCCACACCGCTACACTATCTGAATCGTACATACGCATTATCCCGAGGGACAATGAATTGATTTGGTATTATGAAAAACATGGAAAATACTCTCCCAAACAAGGATATTCATTCATATTCTTGGATCACTATCCTCAGCAAATTAACTGGTGGTGGAAAATCTTATGGAAACTAAAATCCCCACCACGTACAAGATTATTCATTTTGTGTATACTCAACAATATTGCACCAAATATGGACAATTTTCACAAGAGATCCATACATGGCCCATCATGGTGTACTCTCTACCCCTCGGACTCTGAATCCTGTGAACATTTGTTCCTCCGCTGTAACTCTTCCATGGAATTGTGTACTATGATCCTATCTGTGATGCACATCAATACATAGTGGACAGGTCCATCACTCTCGAATGCTTGGCAGAGCTGGTGGCACACTGCCACCCCACAAAAAGTGAAAAACTTGCCTCTTCTCATCATATGGGGGATATGGCTACGAAGGAATAACTCTATATTTTAGGAGATACCTCCTCATTGGCAATCCATTGTCTCTCTAATCATAGCCACCTACAATAATATACCTGATGATGACCCCTCACACCCTCCTCTCACCATAGTCCCCTAAGTCATAGATTTCGATCTCCCATGGGCATATTTCGACGAATCAACTAACCACAGGGCTGTGGGGGTCGCGCTGTCCTTCACCTCAACCAACACCAGTTCTACAAAATCAAGATGGGATTGGGCCCTGGGACTAAAAATTATGTTGAATTATCCACTCTTCTCCACCTACTACAATTTTCATTAGAGCACGATTTTCATCACCTACAAATTTTTGGAGACTCAAAAATCATCATAAATTGGTTCAATCAGCCTTCTATATGTCATGTGCACACAATGCAGAGTATATTGGAGGATCTCTATCTTCTTAAATCTCAATTTATATTCATTTTTTGTCAACATATTTACAGGGAGCGCAACCACATTTCCGATGGTTTATCCAAGGAGATGGCAGTCCAACATCGAGGGTTATGGCATATAGAAGAATAGACTGACCAACAACATTACAACCACTATCACTGTCCATTCATAGACCCTCATAAGCTGGACATAGGGCGGCATGATCTTTATTACCGTATATATGGATCAACATGGCCGTTTTTATTTTGTATTTATTGTATATATTTTGACTATGACTGCTAAAACTGTACATGCCTTGGGTGCATTTTGATGAACTATAATTTTGGAGTGACCTCGGTCATAAAGACAGAATATGCATATGCATATACAACATGTAATTTTCAACTATAATGAAAATTATGATTTTTCCTTTTGGAAAAAAATGATGTGAGAACTTAGAACATAAAATAAACAATTTAACACCATAAAGAAACCCAACACGTAGATATTTTACCCTAGAAACTCTTAACCAGGAAAATCAACCAACCTTTGAGCTTCATTTCTCCTATATTCTCGACTGAATATTACAAACAATTTATAATGAATGTTGACCTTGGTCCATACCTAAGATAAATGCATTTTCACATGATGTGATATCTAATAATCATGAATAACTCATCATCTATCATCAATCTTACATTCTTCTCTATTTAATGACATAGAAATCCCTTATTTGAAGTATCTCAAATCAATATATGTGGTTCGATATCAGTGGCTAAGATCCTAGGAATCTTGAGATTCATAACCATTTTTGGTCTATTTCTAACTATAGTCAAATCCTTTTGACCACAAATCGATGACCATTCTAATTCAACTGTGCATGTGTGCTCAAATGTGATCCCTTTAACTTCTCAAGATGATTATTGAATTTTTTCTACTGCTCATATTTCCATAGAATTCGACTAAGTTAATTTCTCTTACTTGACATTGACCTATTGACTCAACCATCAAATCATTATCCCTAGTGGATTGTTCTTGACCAAAATTTTTGAGGTTCATTCTTGGTCATATTTCTTGACCAGATCATTGAATGATTGAACTATAGTTGAATGATATTACTTGCAAGGTGCATAACACCTCAACCTTATAAAGATGCATTTATATCAATATGCAATCAATAAATTGCTTAAAAGAGTTCTTGTAGTTTAAAGTTCCCACTTGTGTAGTTTACATAACAATTTGTCCATCTACTTGAGCTACATCTATGCAACTTACATAGTGATTTATCCATCTCCATACAAAGATTTTGTGCATCATAGTGCACTTGTTGACCACCATTTCCATGAAAAATATCTTAGGAATGTTTCCAATTGTTCATTTGGAACATTTGCATTTGAATTAGAGTTAATGTTAGTTTTCTAAATTTATTTATTCCATACAAATTAGTTAAATTTGTTGTAGTACATAAATTTATTGTTATTATAACTATATATTTTTTGGTCAATTAGCCAGCTATAGATAAATTTACATATTTCATGTTAATATAAGAAATTTTGTCGAGAAAAAATGTGTTTGGTTAAACATATCTGTGACTATAAGGTAATGCTCTATTAGTAATTCTAAATATATTTTGAAAAGAGTGGAGACAAAATCAAGCTTGTGTTTGGATTTTTAATGTTTCCATAAGATTGAAACAAGTGAGAATTTGGGGTTCTAGTGTTTGCTCCTTTTATGTTGGAAATCAAGTAGGTGCATTATTTACTCATCTAGGTTTCTCATTTCTTAGGTGTATGTAAGTGTCCCTTCCAACTCTTTATGAATACTGTGCATCCACTCTTGCATTTCATGCATCCATTAGTTAGTGTCTCCCGAGCTAAACACATTTCCAGAAAATAACCTTGCTACCATACACACCGAGAAGGAAGTGATGTTTTTAGATTGAGATGCATGACACTCAACTTCCATTGTTGGACACGTTCTGCATAGAATTTCTCCTTTACTATTGGACACATAACAAATTAAAGAAAAACAAAAAGCATAATTTAAAAGCACACTGACAAAAAACATCTACCGTTATGAATTAATGCTAGTTCCAAATCTAGAATTACTCTACCTAATTGTAGTTCAATGTAAATCATGCTTCCTAGGTTTCTAAATAAATATGTTTACAAAATTGATCCCTGCCTTGATATAAGATCAAATAAGATAGCCTCAAGGATTAGTTCGACTCTCTTCGATTCTTCGAATTCTATATAGGTACAAATAAAAATAGAAAACTTTTTGTTATAGCCCCCCTCGGAAGAGCAAGGACTAATAAAAAATATAATTATATATAAAATAAAAAATGTATCTATGATGAGTTATTAGTATATATGAAATAAAAAAATTAAATTTTAGATTTTATTAGTGAGATTACAATTTCATATTACTCAAATTATGAGTATAAATGGGTTTAGCATCTTAAAAAAACATTTAATTTACCCAGACTATAGAACTCAATAATTGATATTTATAATTCCAACATTCTAAAACCCTAATTAGTTAAAAAACCCTAATTAGTTTCTATCCGAGAGTTTCTCAGATGAGAGTTTCAATTTCATCTAGGGTCGCTTCAAAGACGTTTAGGCAGTTTAATAGTCTTTTGTTACATATAAAATTAAAGTACTGAAATTGTTGTATCGGGTGGTGAAAATGTGAAGTTGGGTTACATTTTTTTCCCTTTTTTGAGAAAAAATATCATTTTTTGAAGTTCTTCGACTTTCGGCAAGCCAAAGAAATTTTTCTGTTTAGAATTTCATTTTACAATAAAAAGAAAACTTGTCAGAAATTTTACTAGATTTCTATTACTTATTTTTTGGATTTTTTGTATTCACATTTGATATGTCAACTTCACAATTATTTCAGTGTGTTTTCTTTACAAATCAAGGGATTCATAAAAATTCATGTTTTTTAGCACTGGTCTATTCTTCGTTAACTTGGCATTCTTGTAAAATAATTATGTTGCAAAAATTTAGACAAACTCTACCTTGATATCGTTAAATTTATGAAATGAACTGATGCATATCATAATTACTAGAATCTTTTGAACTAAAACAATATGAAAAACCTACATATTTTGAATATGTTTACCATAGTGTCAAGTTTCTCAACATATTAGTTAAAATCTAAAAATCTAAAAACTACCCATTACATAAGATGGACCATGTAATGAACAATAATTTTTTCATATTTTTTTACAATGTATTTTGGAAGATACACAATTTTGATTTCATTGAATCATAATGACCTTCAGAAATTTTTTGCACACATTTTATTAGAAAAATAATTAAAATTAGTAAATATCTATGAAAATCCATAAAAATTATATCTGTTGAAAGTAGATTCAATTCTGCGAATGATCGTATTCGTTCTAAAAGAAAATTCATCAAATTTGATGGAGTTTAACCATTCCTAAGTTGGAGAAAGGTGATCAAAACCGAGTTGTTGTAGAGTTGCAGACGTATTAGTTCGACCAAAATTTTATAATAATTTGGTCGAACTTGTTTTTAACATGGTGGGCTATTAGTATAAATGGGAGAGGAGTTTGACCGAAAATTTGTCACTAATTTCTGTCGGCCGCAGAAATAAAATGATGCGGTCCTCCAAAAATACAATTTCGCAAAAAGATATAAATAAACAGAGCCGAAATATTGTTTTCACACACTTTATTCATTTGGAATGAATTTTCAAACTAAATATTTTTGCCTGAATTTTTAAAGGAAATTTGTTGAGCTTAATTTTTAAAGGAAATTTTTTTGGCTCGCTTTTTAAAGTGATTTTTTTTTAAGTGTTTTGGGCTGAATTAAAAAGTGAGATTTTTTTAAAGTAAATATTTTGTGCTAAATTTTGAAAGTGAGTTTTTGGTCTAAATTTTGAAAGTGAGTTTTTTTGTCCAAATTTTGAAAGTGAGTTTTTTTATCTAAATTTTGAATGTGATTTTTTTGCATAATTTTGAAACTGACTTTTTTTGGTTGGATTTTAAAAATCTACATAGACTAGACTATCATGGGAAATTAAAGAAATTGGTAGATAAAATATGATCGGACAAGAGACATTAAGGCTCATAGAGAATATGAGAGAAATTATTACAAAAAAGGAAAGAAGAATGCTCAAATATTGAAAGGGAAAATAAACCTCAACTAGAAGTTGAAGCAAGTATGTAAATATAAATATTATAAATGATATTTTAAATTTAACTAGTGTATTGTGAAATTTAATTTTTATTTGATGAACTAATTTGAAAAATCTTTTTCAATGTAAAGTGAGAGAGATATTCCTCATAACATTGATGATGAGTTTGAGAATGTTGAAAGATGAAGTGAAAAAGATAATCAACGATGATTGATGACGTTGAAAGAAATTTGAGTGAATAAATTGAATCACGAGGTATGTATATATATTTCATGTGTATTATTGAAATTATACATATTTTTTAATTTCAATTTCATTCAAACTCTATTTTTTAATTTAATTATTTATTGAATATTTATACCCATTTACATTTAATTCTCATATGTACATATGAAATCGATATCAATGATGAGATGTTAGGAAATGTTGACAGTGACACATATGGAGATAAAAAAAAGTTGACCATGTTATACAATATTGTGTTAAGCTCATTATTGATAAGTTCTTCAAAGATGAAAATGTAACAGTTCAAGCCCAACTTTTGAGAGGTCTCTTAACATAAATGAAATTAAAAGAAGCTACAAATCTATTGGGTATTCGAAAATCAATGAAAGATAAAAAAAATGAATGAAAATGTGATTCAAACTATAAATAGTGCTCTAAAATATAAATAGTGCTCTAAATTTATATAGATGCATGTAGAACAATACAAATGGCAGTGGTTTGATCAAGAACTAAAGAAAATCTTTCGGTAAAATCTATGGTAAAAGCATTAGGGACCTCATGAAAAACATTGCACAAACATAGGAATTTCGATTGCAAATATATGTAAATGATGAGCTCGCTTGTTGGAGAGTTATTTGTAGGAAACCATACAAAGATAGACTTGGAGAAGATGTTAAAAAAATAAATATGAATATTGGATGCACAATTCACATGTTTCACCAAAAGAAAGGGATGTGATGAGATGAAGAAAAACATGAAATCAATATGAAGAACATGCAAAGCATATCTTGGACACCACTCAGATAGAGTTGTTCAATAATTTCATAGAAGAGAATCGTGGAATTAATGTCTCAATCAATTCTTTTGGAAAAAAAACTATGGTATGTTAAACCTATCGTTGTATGTGACACGTGTTGTTGTCGTTATCTTATGGAATTTTAGTCATATTATGACAAATTCCTTAATTTTGGTAAAAAATTTTGGAAATATTCACCTCCTCCTTCCACTATCGATATTTTCATATCCCAAATTCTATGTGCAAGTAAAATTCATGAATTATTTTACCAAAAGAAATGTGTTGGTGGTAAAAAAAATTTGATCATTGTGGATATTTGACTTTATTTCACAACAAATATCCTATTGATATAAATGATCAATAATTTCCCAACATAAAAGTGGAATGGAATAGGTATGAATATATTCATACATCAATTGGTTCAAATAGTAGTAAAGGTACTAACAGGATTGGTTTAGAAGAAGAAGAATTTTTTGTGATAGATTTTTTGAAGAAGTTTGAGACAGAAGTTTATAAATACAACAAGAATTCAAATAGAGCTCAATGGTAAGACCTGCAATTCTAAAAATATCTTGAAATTTTTCCACTAGAGACCATTTTTTCAATAGTTGATTTTGCAGAGAATTACACATTTGTTACACATAATGAAATACAAAGTGATCATTTTGACCAATTATTTATGCTTTTCCATATTCTATATAGACATGTTGAACAAAATGTTTGATCATATAGAAAGCACCAGTGAAAACAAACATGTTATTAAATAATATCACTTTTATATCAGCGAAGGGTCTATAGACATCCTTAAGCTACTTCACACCATCCCTAGACTATTTTACAAGTTCTAGCCTACAATTTAGACAGTTGTGCAATGGGACCTACTGTCAGATCCATTCGTACAAAATTCAGACCCATTTGTGTTTACAAGTTGGACCTTTTGTACAACATTGTTTTGATAATATTTATGACTCATTGAAAGGTCATGGAATAAAATTCAATGAACATTGTATATGCTCAAATGGATGCATGGGTCAATTCAAATATTCATGATCATTCTTTTGGTGGTGTCATATTCATATGAAAACCCACATTAAAACATTGTTGGAATTTCTTTGAGACTAGTCATGGAAAAGGATAACATGATGGTGTAGGGGCATGTATAAAACGAGCACTTCAAAAATATCAAATTGATATCTCTGCAAACCAAATTTCCTTAGTTGAATTTTTTTTCCAATGGTGCATTGTTACACTAATCCATGAGACTAACCCATCAAGGGAAGTACATAGGTACATGTACATATATACAAATTAACTTCCATATATATATAGAAATTTAATATATGATATAAATTTTATTAAATTCCTAATTTTAAACCTCTATAAATTGTAAACATTATTGTGTTTTTATCACAATGATTATCTTTGATATATAAATTGTATTTTAAATAAGTTCATATTTATAGTCTTGTTTGAATTTTAGATATAGGCTTTTTTGGAATATTGGAGTCAAAGATGTAGATGAATTGATTGCATATGAAGCTGAAATGGTAAAAGAGACTCGAAAATTGCATTCAATTAAAACAAAGGAGTACCGAAATGTGTTTTCATTTGATAAAAAAAAATATTCTTGTTTTTGTCCTGTTTGAATAGAGGACACACAATCAAATGATGTCTGTGAAAAAAATATGTATGTAAAATCTTGGAAACATACAAAATTAAATACAAAGGTGAAAATTTCAGTTACAAGCTTAGAAGAGATGGAATCATAGGGAGACTATAGTATCATTTGAAGGTGATCGAGCTTCTCATCTTGTTAAAGAAGGTGACATTTCAATTTCTTTCAAACGATAGAGGCCTAGAAATAGATAATAAAATCAAGTCCATGTTGATAAATATAATTTCATGTTAATTATGATTTGAATTTACATTTTTTTTTATTTTCCAGGAGATGTTTTTGTTGTAGTTGAACCTATTAATAGCCTAGAAAATGTCAAGTATTTTTTGATGCGGTGCACTGAACAAAAGATGAAATAATTGGAAGACTATGATGATAACAGTTTCAGATATGAAATAGGGTCTATTATACTGAAAGGTTATTTTTTCTAACAAACTCGTGAAACTAAAAGCAATTTTTTCTTTTAAGACTATCAACCCGATGTCATAAGTTGTCAATATAGTCACTTAGTGTGTGCAACGCGCATAAATTTGATAGAAGTTCAATCAAATAAAAAATTGAAAGTTAAGAAATGGAGAATGTCAAATTTTGACCATGAAAGGATCATTGAGGATGGCATTCCTTTATAATTTTTTTAATTGAACTGCCCACAATTTCTGCTCCTTGGATTCATCTTTGAGAACTTAGAGTTCAAGTACATTGTTAGCCTTTCTTATTGTGTACTCTTAAGTTGTACATTATTAATAATGTATTGAGTTACAAAGTTGTATGTTTATTGCATGTTATAGACAAGTGTATTGAGGATTTGATTCTATTAGTATTATGTTTGCATGCACGACAAGTAATTTATATGTGCATGCATTATTTGGTCTTAAACAATTTCATATATGAATGAAATTTAATGTATTAGGATTTCTATACATGAATGAAAAATGTATGTATCTAGCATATATTATAATGCAATTTTAATTTATGATTGTATTAGACATCTACAAAAAATTATAAGATTCATTTAAATGCAAAATGTGTACTATGTTTTGCAATTTTCAATTTTACTAGATTCATTTTAAATAAATTAACAAAAATTCAAACAAAATCTAAGAATCATCTACTAACAAATTATAAGAATTATTGAATGAAAAATGTACCAACTAAATGAAAATTTAATTTCATTGTTACATATTCATAAACTTAAATATGTAAAACCCTTAAAAGCATGAAACCATACATCACGCAAATTGTGGGTCATGTTTTATAATGCATTTTAAACTAGTATGTTTGTGCATTCAAAAAACTTTATATTACAAGTTAACTATCAAATGGCATCCATGGTAGTCTTTCTAAACATTAATGCAAAATGTTGTATACCATATTTTTTAATGCAATTTTAAAATTTAATGATTTTTTTAGACATCTATGTACCTAATTATAAGATTCATGTTCAAATGAAAAATGTACCATGTTTTGTAATTTGTATTTTTAATAGATTCATTTTAAATATCTTTTGAAACATTGAAATAACTTTAAACAATAACCTAAAAATCATATACTAACATTAAATAAAAATGATTTCAAATGAAAAACGTACCAATTAAATGAAAATTTACTTTTATAGCAACATATTCATGAACTTAAATATGTAAAACCTTTAAAAGCATCAAACTATGCATCATGAAAATTGTATGCTCATGTTTTATAATATGTTTTTGCATGAACAACTTTATATTAAAAGTTAACTATCAACTAATATCCATAATATCCTTTCTAGATACATGAATGCAAAATGTACATACTGGATATTTTATAATGCAATTTTTATGATTGTTAATAGAAATCTATATATACCTAATTATAAGATTCATTTTCAAATGCAAAATGTACGATGTGTAAATTTTGTAATTCACAATTTTAATAGATTAATTTTAAATAACTTTCAACATTGAAATAACTTTAAACAAAACCTAAGAATCATAGATACTAACATTAAATAATAATTATTGAATGCAAAATTTATCAATTAAATGTAAAATTACTTTCATTCCTACATATTCATGAACTTAAATATGTGTGTAACCTTTAAAAGCAAAAAACCACATGCACATCATGCAAATTATATGGTCATGATTTATAAAGAAATTTTATAGTATGTTTGTGCATTCATTTACAACTTTATATTAAAAGTTAACTATCAATAGACATCCATAATAGTCTTTCTAGATATATGAATGCAAAATATACATACCATATTTTATAATTTGAAATTTTTATGATTGTTAATAGAAATCTACACCTGATTATGAGATTCATGTTCAAATGAAAAATGAACCATGTGTTTTGTAATTTTTAATTTTAATGATCAATCTTGAAGGAGAGAGGCGGGATGGCTAGGGTTTCTTCGAAGGTGCAGAGGGTCTTCCGTGCGATTTCCGCAGGTCTCGAGGTCAGCTCTCGGTACGTGGCGGCATGATCCAGACCTTTTCCAGTATGGGGCCTCCCTCTGGACGCGCATTTGGCACTTATCAGTTTTTTCCGGAGTCTAGGGCTGCTGCAGGGAATCGAAGATCGAAGGACTTGCAAGTCAGTTTAAGAAGGGAGTTTTTTGAACACGATGGGTATTGATAGTTTTTCAGTTGAGCTTGAGCCGTCGCCGGAGGACTTGCTCACCGTATGGGGGTTAGAAGTCTCAGAAAAAAACCTTGATTTCCATTTTCCTTCTCGCGCCTCGGTGGATTTGGAGGCTGAGAATGATTGGAAGGGTTTCAAGAATGGGTTTGGTGGCTCTGCCTTAAATTTCTTGGAGCCGAAGAGTGTTTCAATTCATGATTATCAGCAAATTCCGGATAGCTGTCGGCCCTTGACTTCGGAAGAGCTCTTTACAGAAGGTCTCAAAGTTGGGGCGACCACGCAGCCAGCGGCGCTCCAAGGTAACTTTCTTTCTTGTGGCTTTTCTGGTGGTCCGGAGCTAAGGTGTGCAAATGAAAGGTTTCGGTTCGGTGAGGGTTTTCCAGGGTTAAGCGCCGAACCTTTGGGGGTTCTTCCTGCGCTGAGAAACCCTCTCCCTGGGGCGTTGAAAGACTGTAGGGCGATTGAGGAGGTGAACAGTCTCCCTCAAGCAAACCCTGGCGGAGTAGTGGGAGGGCTTTTGCCTTCGTTACCTTCGGGAGGAGGGGCTGTTGCTCCAAAGAAGGATGGGGGCCGTATTTGTGAAGCTTTGTCTAGGGTTTCTTCGAGTAAGGCTGTTGATTTTGTCCCAATTTCTATTGCATCTGAAAATTGTGGGGTTGTGCCGGAGGGTGGTGCAACTACAGGGGTTGGTGCTCCGCCTTTCCTTGACATTGGTCTCGATCCTCTGCGTTTAGTAGAAGCTCTGAAGCTCTTTCTGGTTGAAACTATCCATGCGGAGTTTCCCATTTCAAAGTCGACAACTGAGGAACAAGAGGTCAAGAAAGCTGTGGGAACCAAGAGAAAGAAGGCCAAGTTCATCAAATCTAAGGAAGGAAGTCCGAAGTGTCTGCTTGGGGTCGATATTAGTATAGAGAAGGTTATGGAACTAGCCGAGACCATGTTAGTGGGGAGAGTTAGGGGCAGGAAGTTCTCGGAGGCCTTTATTGCTGATTGGGTGCAGAATATGTGGAATGACTCTCCAGGATTGCCTGTTGATATCAATATCTTGGCGCGAGGATGGTTCACCATTACCTTCGAGAAGAAAGATCAAGTGGACCAAGTCTTGGGAAGGAATTGGTTTTTTGGCAAAAGGTCGGTGCTCTTCAGACGCTGGACTCCTCTCTTCGACGCCCAGAAAGAGAAAATGGCCGACTCTCCGGTGTGGGTCAAGCTACCCGGCCTCCCTCTTCAGTTCTGGACCGATTCGGTGTTCATCTCGATCGGGAACACGTTGGGCACTTTTCTTGAAGCTGACAAATCTTACTTGCAGACCAAGGATAGGAGTGTGGCACGCATCCTTGTGAGCTTAAACCCTCGTGAAAGACTTTCTGAGACCATGACGCTGCAATACAAGGATATGGAGTTTGTGCAAGTTTTGGATTATGAGCACCTTCCTTTCAGGTGCAATAGGTGTCACAAGACAGGCCACCTGGCTCGGGACTGTCCTTTGGGTCACCAGCGTCACCGTAGGCAGAGGAGGCAGAAAAGGGCTCAGAAAAGTCCAATCTCAGTACAGGATGGGGAAGCTTCGGATGTAGAACCTGACCTTCAGGCTCAGAAAGTCTCCGTTCCCTTCATGGATGCTGAGATGCAGAACGCAAAGGTTGATGCTAGCCCCTCTATGCACCCGGCTGAGGACCAGGGAGACCCTTCGGTTCATCCATCTGCTGCCGACTCTGGATTAGCGAATCTGGCGGGTATGTCCCCCTCTTTTCCTCCCTTGTCCTCGTTTCCTGTTTTACCTGTTGATGTCTGCTTGGAGCCTGGTCCTTCCAGGCAGATTGTGAATGAATTTTCGGCCCTTAACCTTTATTCTCACCCCTCAGATAGCCTGGTCGTCTCTGTTTCTGTCGGCCCGAGTCTTTCCCCCTCTTCTCTGTCGTTTCCCTGTGACCCTTGCCCTCGGTCATCCGATTCTGGGCCTTTCCCTTACAATCTCCGACCCCGGTCAGACAGAAGAGCCCTGGGCTTTGAAGTGGGAGGACTAGCCTCGATTTCTGTTGATGCTGGCTCCAGAAAGACTAGAGGTAGGAAGTCTAAACTCTCAATAGCTCAATCCAAGGCGGTGGTGGATATAGCTGATGGCAAACAATTAACTCTTCCCAGGGTGCTTAGAGCAGAGCGGCCACCCTCTGGGGTTCCGCCATGATTGTCCTCTCCTTCAATTGCAGAGGCCTAGCTAGCCAGGCCAAAAGGCTAGCCTTAAAGGAGCTTGTGCGTGCCAATAACCCTGACATTATTATGCTTCAAGAAACTCTGGGCAAAGGAGAGGAGATTGTCTCTGTTCTTACCAAGTTGTTGCCTAGATGGTCTTTCTTTGCTCTGGATGCTGTGGGAAGGTCTGGAGGAGTGGTCTCGGGCTTCAATCCTGTTAAATTGAAGTATGTTTCTTCTTGGGGGACCCAGAATGTGCTAGCTGTGGAAATTTTCTCAAGCGAGCTCAACAGGTCCCTGCTCTCTCTGAATGTTTATGGACCCTGCTTGGAACGAGAGAGGTTCTGGTCTGCCTTTTTTCGCTCTTCTTGGATTGGCAACCCTTTTTTACTCTTGGGAGGAGACCTTAACTTCTCGATTGGGGAAGCTGAATCCTGGGGGGCCATGGCCAAAGCTGATCCCCTATCTGATTTTTTCCTCAACAAAATTGCTTTGGCCCACCTGGTTGACATACCTCTTCTGAAGTCCAAACCTACATGGCGGAATCGAAGAATTGGACAGGATTGGGTGGGAAAAAGGCTGGATCGGTTTCTCTTAAGTGAGCCTCTGATGGACATGCTTGTGGAATATAGGCACTGGACTGTAGAAGGAGGAATTTCTGATCACTTTCCTATTCTCCTTGACATTAAAGGCACTGGAAGGAAACCTGGTCTGCCTTTCAGGTTTAATCCGGGTTGGCTCAAAGATGAATCCTTTCAAGGGATTTTTGCTTCAACCTGGGAGATGGACCCAGGAGGGCCTGACTCTTCCAGGAGTGTTTTTTTCTAGAATAATCTGAAGAAAATTAAATCTGCTACTAAGATCTGGGCGTATAACTTGAAGAAAAAAGAGGAGGAGGAACTCCTAAAAATTAATTCTGACCTAGCTCTTTTAGAAGATTCTGAAGGAGGAGGATATGAATCCCTTGAAGCTAGAAGCAGAATTAAGGAACTGGAGGCAAAAAGAAGGAGTATACTACAGCTAAGAGAAGAAACCTGGAGACTGAAAAGCAGGGCCCTTTGGCTTCAAGCAGGGGATGATAATACTAAGTTCTTTCATAACTATGCCAAAGGCAGGAAAATGGCCAATACCATCTGGGAACTTCCGAAAGGAAAAGGGGAACTGGCCACCTCTTTCGAGGATCTATCTTCCTTGGGATTGGATTACTTCAAAGATCTCTTTAAAGCCCCTCCTGAAGTCTCCATTGCTGAAGTGATCAGGGTGTCTCAGCTCTTTCCTAGGTTCGTGGACGAGGATTAAAATGAGGCATCAATGGCTCCTGTATCCAAACAGGAAGTGGAGGATATCCTTAAAAGTATGGCAAAGGACAAAAGCCCAGGGCCGGACGGCTGGACTGTCGAGTTTTTTCTGCATTTTTTTGAAACTTTAGGTGATGACCTGGTAGCCGTTGTTGAAGAATCTAGAGCTACAGGCCAAGTCTATGGTCCCTTCAATTCTACCTTTCTCGCCCTGATCCCCAAGTCGGACCACCCCTCGTCTTTTGAAGATTTTCGTCCTATTTCCCTGTGCTCTTGTGTCTATAAGATTATTGCGAAAGTCATAGCTGCAAGGCTTAAACCTTTCCTTTCTGATCACCTCTCCCCTGAACAGTTTGGTTTTTTAAGTGGGCGCCAAATCCATGAAGCTGTAGGTGTAGCTCAGGAATCCCTGCACAGCTTAAAAAGGAGTGGCAGGAAAGGAATTATTGTTAAGTTGGACTTATCTAAAGCTTATGATAGATTCAGTTGGCTTTATCTAAGGCTTCTTCTTACCCAACTCGGGTTTCGGTTTGACTTTGTTCGTTGGATTATGAGTTGTGTTTCCTCTACAGATATTGCTCTCCTGATTAATGGCGCCGCAACTCCTTTTTTCACTCCGGAACGAGGTCTAAGACAGGGTTTCCCGCTTTCGCCTCTGCTATTCTTGTTGGCAGCAGAAGGCTTAAGTCTCTTAATTCACAGAGACAAAAGACTGGGTAGCTTAAAGGGCATTGAAGTGGCGGCAAATTTCTGGATCACGCACCTTCTTTTTGTTGATGATATTATGATTTTTCTGAATGGGTCTACTGATGACTGCCGTGCCCTAAAATCTTTGCTGGAGCTTTTCTTAAAAGCAACTGGGCTCCAAATAAATGCTGCAAAATCAACTATCACTCCTTCTGGTATTTCTGATGTTGAGCTTATCAGAGTTCAAAGGCTCTTGAATTTTGAAGTCCGCCCAATTCAGGATCACTTCAAATACCTGGGTTTTTTGCTAAAACCAGATTCTTACCGCATTCGGGATTGGAAATGGCTTCTTGCTAAAATCGAAAAAAGGCTTACTCATTGGAGCTTCAGGTGGTTATCAAGGGCTGGGCGTCTGGTTCTGATTAAATCTGTCCTGCTGGCCATTCCTGTTTTTTGGGCCAGTCTTTCCTGGGTACCTAAAGGCATCTTGGCCTCAATTGAAAAACTCTGCAGAAATTTCTTGTGGTCCGGGTCCAATCAGGATTCGGTAAGCCCTTGGGTGGCTTGGGATAAAATCTCAAGGCCAAAGGAGTGGGGCGGCTGGGGAATAAAAAACCTGGGATCCTTTGCAAAATCTTTGGCGGCTAAATTAGCTTGGCGCCTGCTCTCAACAGATTCTCTCTGGGTCTCACTCATGAAACACAAATATATCAGCCAAGATTTTGTTCTGGATTGGGTTCGGCACCCTGTCAAATCTTCCTCAAATGCTTCTTCAGTTTGGAAAGCAGTTGTGGCTTCTGTCCAGCTTATTGAGAGGGGTTTGGCCTGGCAAGTGGGAGACGGAAGCCAGGTTCGGGTGGGTTGTGATCCTTGGGTTGGTTGTCCGCCCAATTACGCCCTGTCACGAGAACTGGTTGCGTATTTAAATTCTGAAGGCTATTTCTACCTAAGTCAGGTGGCTGACCCTAGGTCTACTACCTTTGTCAAGCAAGGTTGGTTGTCTGGTTTGGACCTGCATTTGGATAATAGATGGCTAGAAGAGTGGAACCGGTATGTTGCTGATCTCTCTCTTTCCTCTGTTAGAATTTCAGATTCTGTTGACACCTTGCGATGGGTGCATGCCCAAACAGGTATTTACACCCCAAAATTTGGTTACAAGTGGATTATGCTGCAGCAAGGCTGGGGGAATCCAGCATGGTGGTCCAAACCCCTGTGGAAACTTAAAAGTCCAGCTAAAACCAGACTCTTCTTTTGGTGCATTCTTCACAAAAAAGTTCCAACTTGGGATTTTCTGCAAAAAAGAGGCAAGCAGGGGCCGAGCTAGTGTTCGCTTTGTAAATCTACAGAAGAAACGCCTCTCCACCTTTTTCTCCTATGTCCTTTTAATGTTAGTCTCTGGACAGAATCTCTGCGCTTGTCCAACATTCCCTTGAGGTGGCATGGGGATGATCTTCTGCAAGCATGGGAACACTGGTGGCAGGAGGCGTCGGATGATAAAATCAGGGCCTTTCCTCTTTTAATAGCCTGGGGTACTTGGTTAGCACAAAACAGGGCTATTTTCAATGAGACTACCTTTCCATTAGCTAATCTGGCAGCTGAGGGTGTTGCTATTTTTGACAGCATACCAATGCCTGCTGACAAAGGTCCTGTTCGTATTGTACATCCGGAAACCATCAATGATTCCCTTCCTTGGGAATACTTTGATGGTGCTTCTGATATCAATGATATCTGTGGTGCAGGGCTGGTTATTAACCTCTCAGCTGAAAACTCCTTTCGAGCCTCTGTTGGCCTTGGGCAAGGGTCTAATAACTTTGCAGAACTTAAAGCTCTCCATTTGCTTCTTTGCTGGCTTATTTCAAAACAGATTTATCAGATTCAGATCTTTGGTGATTCTAGGAATGTTGTCAACTGGTTTAATGGAACTCATCAATGCAGGAACTTTCTTCTTCTTCCTTTACTTCAGGAGATTCGTCGTCTTAATTCCTTTTTCACGAAGATTTCTGTTGTTCATATTTACAGGGAAAGGAACCAGCAAGCATATATCTTATCTAAAGAAGGTCTACAACTCGCTTTGGGGTCCTGGGCAGTAGTGGAAGTAGTAAATGGGACTGTTCATCCTCAGGAACAGCCTCTTTTTGAGTAAAATTTCAGTTTATTTTCAGCATTGTACAGTGGACCTTTATAAACCTTTGTGATTTTTGATACTATCTTGGGTCCTGAACTGTTTCCCTTATGTAAGGGGGTTCTGGGCCCGCTTTTTGTTTATATTTATGGTTATATGGGGCTGGGATAGTTTTTACTGCCAGCCCTTTTGGGCGATGGAGCATCACTGACTCTTACTGCTCTCATTTTCTGTTTGATGAGCATAAAGAGATGCATAGATGCTTAAGCTGTGATCTTTATGGTTTCTCATGGGTTGATGACATCTTCATCAGATGGGAAGTAGCCTGATTACATTCTCTTTTTTAAGGGAATGGCTGTTTTGGTTTCAGAAATGCTTGGCATATGTTCAGAGACTATCTATATTAATAGAAAGTTCGTTTTTTTCTGTGGATTTTTTTTTTTTAATTTTAATAGATTCATTTTAAATAACAAGTGACAAAACAACGTTAAGCAAAAGAGAAGAATCATCTACTGTCATTATAACAATGATCATGCAAAATGTACCAACTAAATGCAAATTTACTTTCATTGCAACATGTTCATGAACTTAAATATGTAAAACCAGGTTTTAAGCATAAAACCATGCATCATGTAAATTGTACCATGCAAAATGTACATAAACCCAAAAATTAGCATGCATTAAATAATAATTTAAAGATTTCTAGATTTAAAATATGGCCAAAATTTATATCATTATAAAAGTAAATATATAATAAAAATTTGTCAAATAAAAATATGCATGTCAATTCATAATAAATATTTTTACTTTAAATATGTCCAAAATTTATATCTCTCAATAAAAGTAAACATAATGTATACTATAAAAAGGTTGTCAAATAAAAAATTGCATCAATTTAGAGAATCTGGCTGAAATATATGTTTGATCAACCTCCTCGTGCTCTCATTTGAATCATGGGGGGCTTGCACAACATGTGTAATTACATATATATACATATAAGATTATGCACATTAAAATTAAAATTTATTGTTTTAAAATCAAATGAGAAAGTAATTTCATAAAAAACAAAATAAAATAAAAAAGATTCAAATTCCATGCAATACCTCATGTTGTTCCCCCTCCAATGTGGTCGTCTGGTGTTCGCCCGACATCATGCCTGTTAGATCCCTATATTAATAGTATAGTCCTTTATTGTTGTTATTCCCCTAAATTGCATTCTTTTTTACCATTCTTCCCTTCCCAAATCATAATCATTTACCCTGTTTTACCTATCTTATGCGCCCTCATCCTGCACTAGTGTGAGAATGATGACACATTTTGAATTAACTTCATATTTTACATTTTTAACTCAACTTAGCATTTATTGACTATATATTACGTGATTTATTACTTAGAATTACTTTTGTAACTTATCGTTTCCTCCTATGCTATTTAATAGATAAACACTTATCTTGACCGCTGATTTTTAGTGCAGAACAGATCTCGCACCAGCACCAGCACCGTGAATCTTGGAAATGAATCCGGATCACTTGGGTTGCCACCCGTTTTGTACTGCCTTAGCTACGATCAATGAAGACATATCCGAAGGCAGCCGAGTCCTAGCTATGATAGCAGTTAAATCTAGAGTAGCTAATATCGGACTTAAGAGAGACGAACAACTGGAGTTAGCCACGGCCTATTCTGTTAAAAGCGATTTAATTTTGAAGTCCGAAAGATTATTCTGCAATCAGTTATGTAATTTTTTATAACGATTTCTTTAATTGGCTATGTAATGATTAAACGATCCTTTTGGCCTACGGCCAAAAGGATCTATAGAAGAAGAAATGTAAATAGGACAAGATGTTCAATGTTTCGATAGAATTGAATTGATCAGAGAATAGAACTAGCGAGGCGGTAACAGGTCTGTCTTGTGTTATCGACCAAATCTAGGTTGGATATGTAATCGCGCATGTAATTTATTTAAGGATTTAATAATAAGAGCTCCGCCTCATGCTTCGTATATTTCATCATTTGGCTTAAACAGTTGATGAGTTGATACTGAGTAGAATTTTCATTTGAAAGGGAAATGCGTTGGTTGGCTAAGGGCCCAGCCAACCCAGCACGTTCTCCCTCCTTGTTGTTCTTGTAATTTATGTTTTAAACTGTCAAGTGTGATTTAATTTACAACATTTGAATTTCTATTTGAGTGGAAGCAGATCTGCTGCGTGAAGTAGTTAAGTTACTTTTTGCACGGTTGATTTATTTTCCTTGCCTGGTTCGAGCAGGAGGAGTTACCTGCCCCAGTGCATGTTGGTGTGCTATTCAGTTTCTGTACGATTTGGTTTATTTCCTCTACCTGGTTCGTTCCTGCACCAGTGCATGTTGGTGGGCTATTTACTTTCTGCACGTTGGTTTGGTTTCTCCCTGGTGCAAGTAGGAGAACTGTTCTTGCACCAGCATTAGATAATATGATGCAGCAAGCCTCTCTAGTTTACTTCTAATAGATTTCTTGCTTTCAGTTACATTTTAATTAAAAAATATTGTTCTCTTACTTTCTACAGATATTCATCTTTGCTGATATATGATTTGGTTTTATAACACTGCAGTAATGAATCATTGATTTCAAGAATCAAAAGTTAAAGTGTAAGAAGCTCTGATTGAGTACAAGAACCAGTTTCTTGGTATTGGATCTGAGTGCTGCGGACTTGAGAAATTTCAAGGCCCTTGCACGAAGAAAATAATTTTTTAGTAAAGACATTACTCTACACTTTCGACATAAATCGTTGTTCCTCCACTAGTGCAAGATCGATTTTCGCAAGAAGGATATCTTTACATACGCAGGATTGAAGGGGCCCATTTGTTGAAAACTGCTAAGGTGTCTTTGCTGAAGGAAACACATTCTCAGTAGCTAATCAGTATTTAGCTAGAGTGATTGCTCCTCTTTATTTTTGAATCTGTTTTGCAAGTACATTTCTTCTTGTTCTAGCCTCAGATTGTTTTGATGGTTCGAGTTCCCTTTTTCTTCTCTAAAGTTTGATTCTGCAATTCTTCTTTTCAAAAGTAGGATTTGATATTATAAATATTCATACCATCTCTGGCATTGCCTATGCTTCGTCTCTAAGTTTACGAATCCCCCGGGTTGACAATTTAAGTGTTGAGGATTTTTACTTAAGTGTAATTCCTGCACCCAACAATTGTTGTTAGTGTAACCCCCTTATTGTTATTATTGTACCCTTGTAACCCCCATATTTTTATTATTGTGCCCTTAAATTATTATTTTTAGGTCGTCTAGGATTACATTGTGGGCCCACTAGGATTACATTGTGGCCCTATGGACTCCTACATATAGAAAGGAGGTTTTGTAATTTGTATCATCCAAGAATTGTTCGTTCATGTAATGTATTGGAGGTTTACCCCTCAAAGTGGCTTATTTCTAAGGCATTGATATCTCTTTTCTTCTATTTCTAGAGATGGTTTCACAACATTTGGTATCAGAGCTTTGGATTCTAGGGTTTCGCTGCTCCAAACAGGTCATCGTGGAATTTTCGCTATAACTTTTTTTATACGTAGGTTCAGAAGCTGAAATTTTTAGGGTGCGAAGCCAAATTCCTGAGGAACATCTTTGCAAACTTTCAGAGCTTTGTTCGCAAAATTTTCAGAGATATGATCTGTGGAAGGTAGGGCTTTTTGCAGGCTCCTGAATTTCACTTAAAAAGGTCATCACGGAATTTTTGCTATAAATTTTTTTCTGAGAAGGTTCAGAAGCTGAAATTTTTAGAGAGCGAAGTCTAAATCCTGAGGAACATCTTCATAAACTTTCAGAGCTTGGTTCACAATATTTTCGGAGATATGATCTGTGGAAGTTAGGTCTTTTTCAGGCTCCCGGATTTCATCTCAAAGAGGTTATCGTGGGAGAACCTTCATAACTCTCTCTCTGACCATCAGATTGGAATGCTGTAAAAAGTGGCCGCAAGTACATGGACTCTAGTTTCTTGTCTATTAATTTCATAGCCAAAGGAGGAAAAAAATGACATGTGGCAAGTCGTACAAGTGCGCTATACTGAACCAGTCCATAATTGGGTCATTGTGGGAGATTGGACATAAATTTACCTTGAAGAATCCAAATCAGGTCAAACTTGTGGCATTCGAAAGAAGATTAATAGGGTGACTTTAGGGCCAAATTTCAGATATTGAAGATCCAAAATCACAGAGATAATTCAGTTTCAATATCGAGTTCCTCAAAATCAAGAAAAAGGTGTGTATTTTTTTTTTGAAAATGCACAAGTCTTGTTTGAAAAATCAGTTTTAGTTGATTCCAAAGGCCTATTGAGCATAGATATCAGTATTGGGTTCTAAAATTCCTCCTAAAAATAACTTAACACCCATCAAGCCTTTAGAAGGCTCTACTATGACTCATGAAGACGAAGAAATGCAACATGAGATATCAAAAGTCCATGAACAAGTGCACCAAATTTCGCTATCGCAAAGAGCAACAAAAATTGAAATGGATGGTTTGAAGAAAGGTGTGGAAGCTAAGATGAATGGTTTGGAAGTGAAGATGGATGGCATGGAAGTTGGCATGGAAGCTAAGATGGATGACATGGAAGCTAAAATGGAAAACATGAAGAATGATCTAAAATCTGACATGGAAGGTTTGAAAAAGTTGATACAACACATGTTTCGTAATGATGAAAAGATAGTAGAGGAAACTAATGATGAGAAAAAAATAAATGATAATCGTGATTTCATAAACTCTAATATTGGTAGGAAGAACCACCAGATTCCAAAGATGGATATGAGAAAGTTTGATGGCAAGGATCCCGTAACATGGATACTACAGATAGAGCAATATTTTGATCTCAATAATGTGCAAAACACACAAAAGGTACGCATTGCAACTTTACATCTAGAAAAAAATACATTTGTATGGTATCGATGGCTTTTCTCCCATAAAAAATTGTCACTTGGTCAATTTTTATGGAGGAAATGATAGCACATTATGAGGATACAAAGAGCAACACCTTGTTTATCCAATTGATAAATATCAAACAAAAGGGTTTAGTGGGGGAGCACATTGAGGACAACCAAAAATTGAATATAAGGGTAACTGATATTACAGAGGAACACAAGATTGATCTCTTCATAGGTAATTTAAAGGATAACATCCAACATGAAGTTTGCATTTTGGAACCTGATTCATTGGAGAAGGCATTCCGATTGGCAAGAAAATTTGAATGTAAAATTATGGTGACAAGGAAGCCTACCACTCACTTCTATAAAGAGGGAAGTGTTGCTACTCCTATATTTCAACAACCTACAAGGTTGACACCACAACAATTGGAAGAAAAAAGAGCAAGAGGGCTTTCCTACAGTTGTGATAGCAAATACACTAAATGTCATAAGTGTGTCGAGAAGAAATTATTTTACATAGATTGTGAAGAGGAAGAAGAAAATGAACAAGAAGAGGATATACACTAGGAACCAACCCTAGAAGAGGAAGAAATGAGTCTGACCATATCGTGTAATGCATTGGCAGGAATTACCACTCCTCAAACTCTCACGATAGAAGGACATATCAAGAAGAAAAAGGTAATAGTGTTGAGTGATTCAGGTAGTACCCATAACTTTATTCATTATAAGGTAGCCAAGGAATTGAATTGTTTCCTATACCCAACACCAGAATGTCAAGTCATGGTTGCAAATGGAGGAACTATAAATTTCTCTGGAAAATTTTATAATATCAAGTTATCCATGGGGGAATATGTATTTAATAGTCCAATGCTTTCCATCCCAATGGGAGGTGTTGATGTCGTACTAGGAGTACAATGGTTACAATCTTTGGGGATGGTAGCTTTTAATTTTCAAGAACTTTTCTTGAATTTTTTTCCGGAAGGAAACGAAATCGAATTACGGGGTATCACATGGAAGCCAGGAAAGATAATAAACTCTAATGTCATGAAAAATATTCTAAAGAAATAACAACGAGGCGTAATTGCACAATTATGCTCACTAGAAGTTCCAACATCAAAATCATCTATTTCTCCAGATCTCCAAAGAGTCTTGGACAATCATTCCAATGTGTTTGAAACTCCCAAAGGACTCCCACCTTTTCGTGATCATGATCATGCTACTCATTTGATTCCAGGAAGTGTTCCTCCAAACATCCAACCTTACAGATATCCTTATGTCCGAAAGAGTGAAATTGAACGTATGATTGCAGAAATGTTAGAGGCTAGTATAATTCAACCTAGTTAAATTTCTTTCTCTGCTCCTGTAGTATTGGTACACAAGAAGGATGGATCATGGCACATGTGTCCCGATTATAGGGAGCTCAATAAGCTCACCATTAAAGATAAATTTCCCATTCCTTTGATTGATGAATTATTGGATGAATTACATGGAGCAATTTGTTTTACCAAGTTGGATCTTCATTCAGGATATCATCAAATTAGAATGAAGACAGAAAATATTCCGAAAACAAAATTTCGAACTCATGAGGGTCATTATGAATTTTTTGTCATGCCTTTTGGCCTTACCAATGCACCTTCTACAGTTCAAGGCTTGATGAATTCCATTTTCAAACCCTTCCTTAGAAAATTTGTGCTAGTATTTTTTGATGATATACTAATCTACAGCAGGTCTTGGAAGGATCATGTTCAACATGTTGACAGGGTGCTCAAACTATTGCAGGAGAAACAATTATATGCAACAACATCCAAATGTTTCTTTGGAGTACAAGAGGTGGAATATCTGGGTCATATTGTATCTCACGAGGGTGTTAAGGTAGACCCTAACAAAATTAAAGCCATTAAGGAATAGAAATCCCCACAACCATAAAGCAGTCGTAAGGATTTCTCAGGTTAACAGGGTATTATTGCAAGTTTGTTAGGAATTATGGGAGAATAGCAGCACCTCTAACAACATTATTGAAGAAAGATGCATTTTGATGGACTTGTGAAGCAACTAAGGCCTTTGAACATCTTAAAGAGGCAATGTGCCTAGCACCGGTCTTAGCTACGCCAGACTTCACAAAAACCTTTATTGTGGAATGTGATGCCTCAGGAAATGGAATTGGTGCTGTTTTAATGCAATAAGGAAGACCCATTTCTTTTCAAAGCCGTCCAATCAAAGTAAAGTATTTACAGAAACCTATTTATGAGAAGGAAATGTTATCAATACTGCATGCACTAAATAAATGGAGAACTTACCTAATGGGAAGACACTTGAAGGTAAAAAATAATCATGATAGTCTTAAACACTATTTGGAACAAAGACTATCTTCAGAAGAGTAGCAAAAATGGGTCACAAAGATGTTGGGTTATGAATTTGAAATAATCTACAAAAAAGGGAAGCTAAATGTTGTTGCAGATGCACTCTCAAGAAAGAATGAAGAGGTGGAAGCACTAATTTGTGCCATTTCTATTATCCAACCAGATTGGATAACCGAAGCAAGAGATGAATGGAAGAAGGTCGAAGAATTGTGGACACTCATTCAAAAGTTGCAACAAGATCCTAGTACATCTGATTCATTTAGTTGGAAAAATGATTCCTTATGGTACAAAGATCGCTTACATATTTGTAAGAATTCCCAACTAAAACAAAAGATTATTTTGGAATTGCACACTTCTCCTTTAGAAGGACACTCAGGATTTTTAAAAACTTACCACAGGGTGAAGAATGAATTTTTTTGGGATGGCCTTAAATCTGATATTCAAAAGTTTGTGGCAGAATGTTTGGTTTTCCAGCAGAATAAAGTTGAGATAATTAAGACCTCGGGTCTTCTACAACCTTTATCCATTCCAAGTCAACTTTGGGAAGAGATTTCATTGGATTTTATCATAGGTTTACCTAAGTCTGAAGGAAAGAGTGTGATCATGGTGGTAGTTGATAGACTTACCAAGTATGCACACTTTTGTGCATTATCTCATCCATTTAAATCAAGTACAATTGCTACTACATTTATGGACACAATTCAAAAGCTACATGGCAACCCAAGGGTTATTGTGAGCGACAGAGATCCCATTTTTACTGGAAATTCTTGGACGAAGTTATTTTCTTGTTTGGGTACTCAATTAGCTCATAGCTCATCTTATCATCCTCAATCCGATGGTCAAATTGAGATAGTAAATAAATGTTTTGAAGGGTAATTCGTTGTTCTGTATTTGATAAACAAACACAATGGGTCAAGTGGTTACCTCTCGCTGAATGGTGGTATAACACTTCCTTCCAGACTGCAGCAAAAATGACCCTATTTATGGCACTTTATGGATATCATCCACCATCCATCACATCATCTTTAAGAGAAAATTCGAAGGTTCAAGCAGTGGAAGATCAAATCGAGCATCAACAACAAGTTCTCCAACTCTTAAAGGACAACCTGCATTTGGCACAAAATCGAATGAAACAACAGGCAGATAAACATCACAACGAGAGAATTTTTTATGTAGGAGACTGGGTGTTTTTACGGCTACAACCATACAAACAAATGTCCCTCAAGCAAGCTAAGAACGATAATAAATTATCGCCAAATTACTGTGGTCCTTACAAGGTGTTTCAAAAGAATGGTACTATGGCATACAAATTGGAGCTTCCTGCTTCTTCACGAGTGCATCCAATTTTCCATGTTTCGTGCTTAAAGAAGTTTATAGGTGAAAATATTCCAGTTCAAACAATATTGCCAAAAATTTATGAGGAAGGAAAAATCATATTGGAACCTGAAGCGGTCACAGAAACTAGAACTTGACAGCTACGGAATCGATCAATTTCAGAGTATCTCATCAAGTGAAAGAACTTACCCACTGAAGATTCTACATGGGAGGATGAGACTTTTATACAGAAGCACCCAGAGCTACTCAAGCGTTGAGGAAAACACTTTTTTGAAGGAGAGGGGCATGTTAGGTCCCTATATTACTAGTATAGTCCCTTATTTTTGTTAGTGTAACCCCCTTATTGTTATTATTGTACCCTTGTAACTCCCATATTGTTATTATTGTGCCCTTAAATTATTATTGTTAGGTCGGCTAGGATTTCATTCATATAATTTATTGGAGGTTGCCCCCTCGAAGTGGCTTATTTCTAAGGCGTTGATATCTCTTTTCTTCTATTTCTGGAGCTGGTTTCACAACAATGCCCTCGTGAATAAACTATACAATATATATATATATATATATATATATATATATATTAAAATTTTAAAATTTTGCAAATGAAAATGCATAAAATTATTCAATTTATTAAAAAAAATGTTAGAAGACTTCTTAAAATTGTTTGGAGAACAAAACTCATCTCCAGAAACCTAAAATTCATATTTTAAAACTATAAAATAAATATCTATCTCATTTTTTAATTAAACTTGGGCTTAAATTTATAACAAAGCATAAGTGAAATATTGAATACTTGTGACAATTGAATACTTGGCACATCTCATAATACGGAAGAAGAGGGTGGTGCCATTTCAAAAATGTTGGATGGAATTAGAATATGTTAACATTTAATTATATACATGTACACAATTATTTCTTTTCAAAATAAGTCCTCATGATACCAATATAATAATAGAATAATAATTGTATGTCAACATCATGAACTCTTAAAAAAACTAACATTTCCCAAAATATCATCTTGATTGCTTGAACTTGAATCCTGGACCGTGGTATTATCAAAATTTTCATTCAACAAGTGAGTTAAAGTCAAATGGTGAACATATGATACATTTTTGTTAGATTAACACATAAAAATAAACATGTATATATAAATTAAAAATTACATTAAAATATCCACCTTAACCATTAACACATACTGACCGTATGCCCTCTTCCTCATGAAGAATTAAGTCTTGCCAACCATTACAACAATCCTTTTCATATGCTTTAAGCTCCTAAATTTTCATGTTATCTATCTCCTCATATGTTTTATATAAAAAATTAGCATGTGCATTAGCTCGTGTTCTTTTTCGATTCAAACCAATATAAATTCCACTAAATCTAGTCCTGACATTGTCTATGATGGTAGCTATTCCTTCTCGACTAATTTGAGAAGTGGCATCCATCTCTGACAGCAAAGTTTACACACAAGGAGGTCGAAGTCCCATAGGTGACTGAGGGCGAGGAAATTTAGTATCATGATTAGTGCCCTTACAATCACATAATGGATCTCTCCTAGTACCAAAAAATTAAGAAGGAAAGTCATTATAATCGGGTTTCATACCCAAAAATAATTTTTCATAAAATAAAATTTCAAAATAAATTGGAACTTCATCATTCCATGGAAGTTTTCCATACACTGCAATGAACCTATCATACAAATTTTTGTCTATATTAGGGTGCTTGAAATATTGCACCTTCAACATCTTTCTTTTGGGCCCTTCTTTCAAATTAAACATAGATTTTTCCATTTCTTTTGTAACCATGTTTTAACTGTCGACCCATTTATCAAGACCCATTACTACTTTCTTTCTATGCCTCATGATTTCTACAAAGCTATCTATGGCTAGCCCAAGCTTTCGGTAAACATATAGAAAGGTGTTTAGAGAGTGCAAAACTATTTCTAAGCTTTACCGACTCTCTGTAGGGAGCTCCAAACTCACAAGATCTTTCCTCAATTTTGAATAAATACTTTGGTACCTTCGTAATGTACATTGTTGGAGGTTTTTTTTCCAAGTAAATTCATCAGGAAATTGAGATGGATAATTTGTATTTGGCGTACAACCTTCTTCTTGAATTGTTCGGTTTCACTTACGCATTTTTCGAGCAAAAGATTCACCCTATGCATCAATATATAAAGCTACATAAATAAAAAAACATGTGAAAAAATGTACAAATTTGTTTTAACATAATATATATATATATATTAAAAAAATGATGATCATGATGATCCGATTGAGATTGATGACCACCTAAAGATGGTTGAGCACCAACATGACCACTTATTGATTGACTATCGAGAGAATGTGTACCACCCTCACATGACGACATTGTGAGTGAAGCTTCTTAAAAAAATATAGAATTTAATCGATTAAAATATATATGTATGTACATTAATATGATTCTACCTATTTATCATTTAAAAGTAAATTAACATAAATGTATATGTGCATAAGATTATATTTAAATATCATTTTAAAACTTGCACATAAACATATATATACCACGATCGTGATGGACATCCCCCGATTCATTCACTAGTATAGAATGGATAATTAGTTACTAAATAAATGACTAAAATTTGCATATAAATGACCATTTTTCAGTCGGTGACCAGTAGTAGCTAATTTATAGCATCTTATAATGCGACCAACTTTTAGCCATTTTTAGCTTACTCATTAATCGGTTGTCTCAATTTTATTGTCTAGTAGTATATTTAGTCATAAATTTGGTCATTATTTTAGTCATTGATTTAGTCATTAATTTCAGAATTAATGACGAAATATAAAATAAAATATATTACTATATGATCGCCTGAGAAAATCAATTAATAAACAAAACAATATGACCCCAAATATTGGTCGTGTTATAAGATAATGTAAATTAGCTACTAATAGTCACATATATGCAAATGTTAGTAATTGATTGTCATTAAATTCCACAATTAATTACCAGGTATACAACAAAATATATTACTATATGATCACCCGAGAAAACCAATTAATGACCAAAGAAATATGACCCAAAATGTTGGTAGTATTATAAGATATTGTAAATTAGCTAGTAATCGTCACATATATGAAAATTTTAGTCATTTTTTGAAACCAATTAATGACCAAAAAAATATGAATAAATTTTGGTCATGTTATAAGATATTGTAAATTAGTTATTGATAGTCATATATGCAAAATTTGTTCGTCATTTGTAATCACAAATTTATCATTTGCAGTAGTCTTTTTTCTTTTTTTCCTAGCTTCAGATTCATTATATAAACAACTAAATTAGTTGTTTATATAAAAAACTAAATTAGTTGTTTATATAAAAAATTAATTTAGTTGTTTATATTCATTTTATTTGGGTTTATCATTAATCAATTAAACTACTAATTTAGTAGTTTTAGATTGATTTTAGGCGTTCCTTATTAATCAACATAAATTAATTAGTATGATTTTGCGACAAAAAATTTAAAAATGTCATACAATGTGCATGTTCATCTAATATGAAAATGAAAAGTTACATATGTTAATTATAATACTAAACAATATCAAGTGGAACTATAAATAATTTTAACCACATAAATTATATTATTTGAAATGTTAAGAATTACAATACGAGTTTCCAACTTAATATTGGTTGGAATACAATTTACACATGAAATATTGTTTCATCACTTCAAAACATTATCATTCTGTTGACAAGGCATTGCAGGTGAATTCACCAACACTGAATACTTGACCATCAGTCTCTATGTGTGTGTGTCATACGAGATTTTGGCTCTAAGGGTATCACTAGGCTGATTCTACTCCCTCTCTATTTTTCTTTTATCACTCCAGTGTTATTGCTCTCTTCTTTGTTCAATTCCTGCTTCTTACCATCAATAATGAGTTCCTTTTTCTTAAAACAATTGAAGATACAATGTAGAGTGTAAGACATGAAAGGTGACGGACACTAGAATATAAAGTAAATTAGACTAAAGGATTTATACAACAAAAGAAAAAATGCATTGAACACCAAACTTCACAATAAATGAATGCACTAAACCCCCTATATGGCATGAGAAATAAAATAATTATATGAGGTGAAATTTTAAGGCAATATCTCTATTAAAATCATGACTAGAAGAGGGATATAGTGGCTATGTGATCATTTTTAATGACATGAAAACATTTAGATAATATTAGTCCATTCTTAACTTCACAATAGTTAAAAAAACACAAATCCTATATTTTTTTCGGAATCAAGAATTTATTTCAAACCTAATATAAATTATCATGATCGATATGTTATAAGAAATTAAGAATAGACCCACAATTCATCCCCACATTTTCATGACATTAAGAAAATAAATATAAAGGCTGTAAAATTGTCGATATCTGATATTATAACCTCACCTCAAAAGTTATATTTTGATACACATCAACATGTGTTAAGCCAAAAGGAATAGCTCATTTAACCTTTTGTCTGAATTGTAGATCGACCACCATCTCCAAAGAGTTCCTGCAAGAAATTACAATAAACATTAAATTTCCTATAGCAAAAAAACCAATAATGAAGTTGGTGATGGGCTAGGAGGAAGAGGAGGCTACACTCCTAAGACCTAGGAAGACAAGTTATTGGGCCCTACAATAAGTAAAGAAAGCCTTCATGCTAAGCATGAATTAAAATTCATCATGCTACTACTCACAGCAAAGCCCATTATTTGGGATGCCCATAACTTAACTATGACTTTTGTGGAGGTTGGGATTGTGTCAATTCTTGAGACAAGGTAATATGTTGAAATGGAGTACATAGAATTGGTTGTACATCCTAAGGTATTGGTAACTATTTTGGAATTTGGGTACCCTATGAAAGGTTGTGTGGTAACTAATTCAACAAATTTGGAGCAATTTCAAATTGTGACACTTGTTGTAACTGTGGTAGTTATTGAGGAATTTCTTGAGCATGTTGTGATAGAAGTGGAGATTTTCGAAAGGACTATGAAGAATGACCTTGGAAATGAATGAGGATAAGGAAGCTGAACTTGTGATTGAACAAGATTCATGAAATTAGTCTGATGTTGATGGTTTAGTGGTTGAAACTATTAATGTTGAAGGGGTGGTGCAGATGGAGGTACAGGTGGTATCATTTGCATAAAAGGTAGTGCAAATTGTGTGATAGGAGACATAGGAACAAGTCTTTGTGATTGTTTCCTTTGTGAGAAAGGAATGTCACTTGATTATGGTGTCACAGGTGACAAGAATTCAAATTTTGAGGGATCAAAGCCAAGGGAAGATCCAAATTTTTCCAAACATTTTGGTACCATTCCTAATGGTATTTCAGTATGTATTAAACTAAACTAATTCGTTGAAGCCATGACGTGCCCAAGAGAATGAGTTAAATTTACTGAACATGCCAAGAAAAAGCTGGAATTGTTGTGGCTAGTAACAATCACTTGAAGTGTTCTCAATATTGACTTTGAATTTGTGCTATGATTTTGTTGTTTCAAGTGAGGAGGCTAACCAATTACACGTCTATTTCCTAATGCACCTTGACTATTTTGCGATAAAGAAGATCTATAAATGGAAGTATTTATGATATTTCAAGACACAATATCTTATTACAAAAGAGAAGATGGCTTGTTCTCCTCAAACTCCTACATTAAGAAAATTGGGAATAATTTGTCATCAGAATAATTCTAATTTTTCCTCAAACTAATTCTAATTACCACTGTAATTTGATAGTCCATCTCTGTGTGTGAACAGTTTCATTAAATTTTCTCTCAAGACAACAATCCCTGTTTCCTTTTGTTACAATATATAGTATTGAAATTACCCTCTAAGTTGGAGTAGGGAAAGTTTCTCCACCTAATTTGTTATATTGCTTTAAAAATTCCTTACAAAATAATAAATGGAAACCTCTGGTTTCTCCCTTTGTAAATTTTTGTAATGTGTTAGTATCGCCTCCCATGGGGGATTTTGAGCCAATTACTTTAGCCTATGTAGCATTTTGTAGTTTATGTTTGATCACTGATTGTTCATTCTTCATTGGTATTTGAAATGTTCTTGACAATGTATTTGAGGCTTCCCAAGATAATAATTTCTCCATGGATTTTTATAGATGCTTCAAAGAAATTCGTTGACAAACCCAAAATCTAAAACTATGAAGATGGAAATGTTATCATCTCAATGGTTGCCAATTTTGGTATGCTTTAAATTCATCTATATTCTTATTTTAGCTTTCACGTAAGATGGAGAGAGTCATTGACATCAAGTTGACTAGAATTTCTTGTTTTTATAGGGCATGGAATATTCTGCACTTTTAAGGAAATATAACACTTTATCTACTCCAACTCTAGAGTAATTACCTGTATTGATGTTGTGTTGGATAAATGGAGCTTCGTGATTTTCCATTAAAGGAATTGGACACACTTAGGGGAGAAAGTCAATTATAAGAAGCTATCGTTTAAAAAATAAAATACAACACCAAGCATAAGTGAAAAAACCAAGTAAATGTGGACAAGAATCACACAAAAATTCATAGATGTTCATCAATCCAAATAACAATAATCAAAATTTTTATTTAAAAAAAACGCTTCAGTCCATTCTAATGAAGGAAGCTAACAAGATAGATTCCCAAATGAGTTTTCTAAAAGAAATGCACAAACATCAATGGTTTCCAAATCAACTTAGACTCAACAAAGACGCTAACCAGTGGCAAGTTTCATGGTCAAGTATTAAGCAAGACTCACAAATCTAATCCAACTCAAACTATACTCTTCCAAATTACCGTAAGCATTAGTTGCAAAGTGTGGGTCAGATTCAAAAATATTAGAACTGTGAAAAAATATAAATACACTTTGATGTGCCACATATAGAGAGGTAAGGCACATAAATGATCATGATCATACTAACCTAGCAAAAGGAACCTTAAAAATATATACATCATTGGTTGCCATTAGCTGTAAACTTCAATATGCACACTATCTCAAAAATTGGGCTACATATCATAAAATAATATTATACATGCTTCAAATAAAATTTAACAGTTGCATCAACAAATTATAAAGTAAATGATTAAACTAAAGTTATATGTTAACTATAAATCACCTACAAAGTCAAATTGGGTAATATTTTGGATGAGTGTTGTTTATCTGAGAAAAGGTTCAAAGAATAACATACATTTAGTCTTTTGGAATCTTTAGGCCACCATTTTGGAATTTCATGGATAGATATGCAAGATCTCTCTGGTTCTAGACTTGATGAATCCTCCTTTATTTACGAATTTGACCCCTTGACATGCTGTTATTTTTTTTTATAGTTGAGTTGTACAAATATCATCATTGTTGTTGAACTGAGAAGCCATATAAATATTACTAAACTGAGAAGCTAATGATGCCATATTTATAACTGAAGGGAGATCCAAAACTAGAGCGTTTTAAAAAAACTCTGAGATGAAATAGACATAATTGTCCACAATGGTTGTTTGATGGATGAATCTAACATCTGCAAGATCCCATATCTAGAGTGTGTGTTGAAGGAAGCTCTTTGTCTTCATCCATCGACACTGCTGACTAATCCCCACTATAATGAAGAAGTCGTAGATTTAGCACCACATCATTTCACTCCATATGCTAGAGTTAGGAGGGAAAGTATGGTTACCATGAAGTGAAAATTTAACACTATTTTCCTTTGAATACTATATGAAACTATTGCATTTCAATTTCCAACTACCCTTGATTTTAACCAACATCCATCTAGGTCTTGTGAGGTTGATATTTATTATGTTCTCCATATGCATTGAACACGTATGGAATTAATGTTGCATATATTTTATATTATACTTACTATACTAAGTTAATGTCAAATGATGGTTATTGAAGTTATGTGTACCCAACCCTTGGGTGCATGTTCCAGATGAGGGCTTTGTGATGGAGACACTGTGTATGTACCGAGTATGGTACATAAGTACTCGGTATGTTGGGTACCTCAAGATGTGTTATTGTACTGAAATTGTGTCCCCTATTGTTGGCTATGCATACAACTACTTTGCGCCCTTAAGGGATGTGTAGAAGCACCCAATCGTGGCACCTTCTTTTTAGGATAATAAAATATATATATAATCTATTTTCTTGGTACCCACCATCTTCTGCTTGTAACAACAAATTTCCACCTTTTTTTAAATAAAAAAAGCTTTATATTTGATCTTGCAGAGTTGAAATCAGAATACACATTGCCTTGTCTTGCCAGCACTAACATAGCACTAGAACTCACTATGTCTCAAGCAAGAAAAACAGAGGAAAAATCCTAAAAAAAAATTCCTTCCATCATCCCTAAAACATCATTACAATATTCATAAGCACTCGATTAACATCAATTGATAACTTTATTGAAGTTATGTGTATGCAACCCTTGGGTGCATCTTCCGGATGAGGGCTTTGTGTTGGATATACTGTGTATGTATTGAGTATGGTACATAAGTACTCAGTATGTTGGGTACCTCAATATTTGCTATTGTACTAAATTTCTGTCCCCTATAGTTGGGTATGCACACAAATACTATGTGCCATCGAGGGATGCTCAGAAGCACTGACCTATGGCATATTATTTTTAGGATAATAGAAAAACTATAAAACCTATTTTCTAGTTTCCCACTTTTTTCTGCATGTCACAAAAACCTTCCACCTTTTCTTTCCATGAAAAAAACTTTATATTTGATATTCCAGAGCTGAAATCAGAATATACATCACCTTGTCTTTCCAACACTAACGTAGCACTAGAACTCACTACGTTTCAAGAAAGAAAAATGGAGGAAAAATTATAAAAATGTTTTCCTTCCATCATCCCTAAAACATCATTACAATCATCTTAAGGCTTGAGAGTATTCACAACCCTCCTCATTCTATAAACCCAAAACACATAAAAACAAATCACAATGACCATTTTCTAGTGTAAGGCCATCATCTTACTATCACTGAGTAGTGGTTTGGTCACTGAAAAATGAAGACTTGTAATAGTGGATCTACAATTTGTTTTTATTGGATTCAACACTAAATCTTTCTCTCCAAGAAAGAGAGCCTCTGGGCAAGACAACTTTGAAGTTCAAGAGTTTGATCCATTTCTTCATATGATGTACACGCACTTTTCTGCAAGCCATACACTATGTTGCCTGATTGTTAAACACAGTGCAACATTTCACCAAACTAGAATCACAAGAGACTTAAGTATGGTACATAGGTATTCGGCATGTTTTGTACCTGAAGATGTGCTATTGTACTAAATTTGTGTCCCTTATAGTTGGGCATGCATACAGGTATTTTTCTCCCTCAAGGGATGTGTAGAAGCACCTACTTGTGGCACCTTCTTTAGAGGATAATAAAAAAACTATAAAACCTATTTGCTTGTTTCCCATCATTTCTTGCTTCTCACAGCAACCTTCCACCTTTTTTTTCAAGAAAAAAGCTTTATATTTGATCTTGGAGTGCTGAAATCAGAATATACATCTCCGTGTCTTTCCAACACTAACATAGCACTAGAACTCACTGTGTTTCAAGCAAGAAAAACAGAGGCAAAATTCTAATTTTTTTTTCCTTCCATCATCCCCAAAACATCATTACAACCATCTTGAGTACTAGGTTAAAATCAATTGACGGTTATTGAAGTTATGTGTAACCAATCCTTGGGTGCATGTTCTGGATGAGGGCTTTGTGTTGGAGATGTTGTGTATGTACTGATTATGGTACATAAGTACTCGGTATGTTGGGTACCTCAAGATGTGTTATTGTAATAAATTTTTGTTCCTATAGTTGGGTATTCGAACAGCTACTATGTTCCTTCGAGGGATGTAAAGAAGCACCCACCTGTGCCACCTTCTTTTTAGGATAATAAAAAAGATATAAAACCTATTTATTAGTTTCCCACCACGTTATTCTTGTCATAGCAACCTTCCACCTTTTTGTCATGAAAAAATCTTTATATTTAATCTTGCAGAGCTGAAATCAGAATATACATCACCTTGTCTTGCTAACACTAACATAGCACTAGAACTCACTGTGTTTCAAGAAAGAAAAACAGAGGAAAAATTATAAAAAAAAATTCCTTCCATCATCCCTAAAACATCATTACAATCATCATGAGGTTTGAGAGTCTTCTCAACCCTCCTGCATTCTATAAACCCAAAACACACAAAAAGAAATCACAATGACCATTTGATAGTGTAAGGCCATCATATTACTATTGCTGGGTAGTGGTTTGGTCACTGAAAAATGAAAACTTGTAACGGTGGATCTACATTTTGTTTTCATTGTATTCAACACTGAATTTTTCTCTCCAAGAAATAGATATTGTTTCTCTCTAAGAAAGATATCCTCTATGAAATACAACTTTGAAGTTCAAGAGTTTGATCAATTTATTCATATGATGCACAAGCTCTATTCTACAAGCCATACACTATCTTGCTTGTTTGTTAAACTCGGTGCAACATTTCACAAAACTATAATCACGAGAGACTGAGTATGGTACATAACTACTAAGTATGTTGGGTACCTCAAGATGTGCTATTGTACTAAATTTTTGTCCCCTATAGTTGGGTATGCATACAGGTACTTTGTGCCCTCAAGGGATGTGCAGAAGTACCCACCGATGGCACCTTCTTTTTAGGATAATAAAAAAACTATAAAACCTATTTGCTAGTTTCCCACTATTTTATGATTGTCTTAGCAACCTTCCACCTTTTTTTTCATGAAAAAAATATTTATATCTTATATTGGAGACCTGAAATCAAAATATACATCGCCTTGTCTCGCCAACACTAACATAGCACTAGAACTCACTATGTTTCAAGCAAGAAAAAAAGAGGCAAAATTCTCAAAAATATTTCCTTCCATCATCCCTAAAATATCATTACAATCATCCTAGGGCTTGAGAGTCTTCAGAACCCTCCTGCATTCTATAAACACAAAATACATAAAAATAAATCACAATGAAATTTTCTAGTGTAAGGCCATCATCTTATTATCGTTGGGTAGTGGTTTGGTCACTAGAAAATAAAAACTTGTAATAGTGGATCTATAGTTTGTTTTCATTGGATTCAACACTAAATGTTTCTCTCCATGAAATAGATCTTGTTTCTTTCCAGGAAAGAGTGCTTATGGGCAAGACAACTTTGAAGTTCAAGAATTTGATCTATTTCTTCATATGATGTACAAGCTCTTTTCTGCAAGCCATACACTCTGTTTCATGTTTGTTAAACTCAATGCAACATTTCATGAAAGTAGAATCATGAGAGACTAAGTATGGTACATAAGTACTAGGTATTTTGGGTACCTCAAGATGTGATATTGTTGTGAATTTGTGTCCCTTATAGTTGGGTATGCATACAACTACTTTGTGCCCTCAAGGGATGTGCAGAAGCACCCACCTGTGGCACCTTGTTTTGAGGATAATAAAAAAACTATAAAACCTATTTGCTTGTTTCCCATCATTTCTTTCTTTTCACAACAACCTTCCACCTTTTTTATCATGAAACAATATTTATATTTGATCTTGCAATGCTTAAATAAGAATATACATCGCCTTGTCTTTCCAACACTAAAATAGCACCAAAACTCACTGTGTTTCAAGCAAGAAAAACAGAGCCAAAATTCTAAAAATGTTTTTCTTCCATCATCCCAAACAAATCATTACAATCATCTTGAGTATTCGGTTAACATCAATTGATGGTTATTGAAGTTATGTGTACCCAAACCTTGGGTGCATGTTCAAAATGAGGGCTCTGTGTTGGAGACATTGTGAATGTACTGAGTACGGTACATAAGTACTCGGTATGTTGGGTTCCTCAAGATTTGTTATTGTACCGAATTTGTGTCCCCTATAGTTCAGTATGGATACAGCTACTCTGTTCCCTCGAGGGATGTTCAAAATCACGCACCTGTGGCACCTTCTTTTTAGGATAATAAAAAAACTATAAAACATTTTTCTAGTTTCCCATCCTTTATTCTTGTCACGACAACCTTCCACCTTTTCCTTCATGAAAAAAACTTTAGATTTGATCTTGCAGAGTTGAAATCAGAATATGCATGAGATCATGTTGACGTGATTTTAATGCATTATTAATCACATGCACAAAAAGGGGTTAAAAACATCTGCATGTATCTACTCTAAATCAACAACTCATCACTATGATAAATAAGGAGCCTGTGATACATGAATAAACATTGGGTAGTCTGGCCTCCTCTATGGAATCCTACAAAATGTCAAAATAGAAATATTTTTCCTCCAACTTTGTTGTACAATAATCTAGCTTCAAGAATTTAGTGTCCCACCTAAAATTGTATGTGAAATTTGAGATAGTACTACCAACAATACAATGATGAAGATGTGTATTCTTCTGAAATTGGTATTTCATCTCTATGGAGTAGTTTTGATTTCAACCTAGGAGGTGGTGCTTCAAATTTGATTGGTTATTCCTGCTAACAAAGAATTTAAAGGTCCATTTAGAAAAAAGAAACCCTCGTCATTAAAATGCCAACGTGAGAAGCTTCTAGCAGCTAAACATGGATGGTTGATGAGATGCAGAGCATTTTGTATACTTGTAGAGTAGGCATGGGAGGAATATATGTTGGTGTCAGGGATTGAATCCCATGGCTTGTTGACAATTATATGAATGGACATGCTATTACCCCTAGTCATCCTATTATTGATTATCACTATTTTTCTACAAGTAGATATGTTGTTAGTGATATGAAATGTTAAATAGACTTGAGTAATGTTCAGTAAATAGCTCTTCAATGATTTCTAACAATGCAATAGTAGATTGGCCATGAAATTCTACTTGATTTCTGGCTTCAGTAGTAAGTTTTGTTCAAAGCATTGTCAAATTTGTAATTCTAGATAGTCTTGCCAACAATACAATGATGAAGATGTGTATTCTTCCAAACTTGGTATTTAATCTTTATGGAGTACTTCTGATTTCAGCATAGGAGGTTTTGATACAAATCTGACTGGTTATTCCTATTGACAAAGAATTCAAAGGTTCATTTATAAAAAATAAACTCCCATCATTAAAAGGAAAACGTGAGAAGATTCTAGTAGCTAAACAAGGATGGTTGATGAGGTGCAAAGCATGTTGTATTCATGTAGAGAAGGCATGGGAGGAAGATCTATTGGTTTCAGGGATTGAATCTTGTGGCTTGTTGAAAATTATATGAATGGACATGATATTACCCCTATCCATCCTCTCATTCATTATCACTATTTTTCTACACGTAGAGATGTTGTTAGTGCTGTGAAATTTTAACTAGACTTGAGTATTGTTCACAAAATATCTCTTCAATGAGTTCTAATAATGCAATAGGAGATTGGGCATGAAATGCTAGTTGAATTTTGGGTTCAGTAACAAGTTTTTTTCAAGAAATTTTCAAATATGCAATTTGAAATAGCCTTTCCAACAGTACAATAATGAATATGTGTATTCTTCTAAACTTGGCATTCCATCTCTATGGAGTAGTTTTGATTTTAGCCTAGGAGGTGGTGCTACAAATATGATTGGTTATTCCTATTGAAAAATAATTCAAAGGTGAATTTAGAATAAAGAAACTCCCATAATTAAAATGCCAATGTGAGAAGCTTCTTACAACTAAACAAGGATGGTTGATGAAGTGCATAACATGTTGTTTTCATGTAAAGCAGGCATGGGAGGAAGATCTATTGGTGTCAAGGATTGAACCCCGTGACTTGTTGACAACTGTATTTATGGCCATGATATTACCCCTAGCCATATTGTCATTCATTATCACTATTTTGATACAAGTAGAGATGTTAGTAGTGCTATGAAATGTTAACTAGACTTGAGTAATGTTCATAAAATAGCTCTTCAATGACTTATAATAATGCAATGGTAGATTTGGCATGAAATGCTACTTGAATTCTGGGTTTAGTAGCAAGTGTTGTTCAACACATTGTGAAATGTGAAATTTGAGATATTCTTTCCAACAGTGCAATGATGAAGATGTGTATTCTTTTGAACTTTGTATTTCATCTCTATGGAGTAGTTCTGATTTCATCCTAGGAGGTGGTGCTACAAATATGATCAGTTATTCATGTCGACAAAGAATTTAAAGGCCCATTTAGAAAAAAAAAACTCCTATCATTAAAATTCCAATGTGAGAAGCTTCTAGTAGCTAAACAAAGATGGTTGATGAAGTGCAGAGCATGTTTTCTTCACGTAGAGTAGGCATGGGAGGAATATCTATTGGGTTTAGGGATTGAATTTCATGGCTTGCTTACAATTATATGAATGGCCATGTTATTACCCCTTGCCATCCTGCCATTCATTATCACTATTTTTCTACACGTAGAGATGTTGTTAGTGTTTTGAAATGTTAACTATACTTGAGTAATGCTCATAAAATAGCTCTAGGGACTTCTAATAATGCAATAATAGATTAGGCATGAAATTCTACTTGAATTTTGGGTTCAATAGGAACTGTTGTTCAAGGCATTATCAAATTTTAGATGAATTTGATTGCAATCCTCTAAGCATAAAGAGATTGACCACTGTGAGAAAAGTGAGTGCATAAAGAAGACAATTGTAATCATATTGTGCCTATTTGTTTGATCACTAACAAAACAACATCACAAAACTAATTTTATGAATTTACACCTTCACACAACTAACCTTCTCAATTATTCCTCCTCCGCAGGAATGTATTCACATTGGCCTTCTTGTAATCAAGTTGATCCAAGCTACCTCAACAACATTGTATTCACATTGACCTACCTGTACCCAGGCCAATCTAGTATCCACGCCGTTGAAGCCCGTACAATGAATTATGCAACTATGGATCTATATTTTCCCATGAAGATCTACTCCAGCAAAATCCAAGAGAACCATGGTTTCTTCAAATTTAAAGATCCACCATTTATTATTGTTTCTATTATTTTAATTGATTCCTTTTCTAAATGTTAAACCCCATCACATCACATAAATAATTTTATCAATTATCCTTCCTCTACACCAATCCATCCTTGATCATTCTCTTCATGTTCTCTTTGGTTTGAAGATTCACTGTTCCCATATTATGATCTCCTTACTCAATTTTTTTCCTAACATTAACAATAGATACCAACAAGGACATTTGCATAAAATTGCACAGAGTTGGCCGAAGAAGACCAAACATAGCAGTTTGGTGATTATAGCCATTGCATCCACACTGGAATTGTGAGCCATGGCCAGTCTAGTCCTCCTATAGAATTTATACTCTCTCGTGGGTCTGGTAGGCCGATTGTCTATGGACACGTACATTGTGAAATTTTTAACTTGAGATTAATGATGAAGACACTTGTGCTCACGATTATTGATGTTCAACTTCAAAACCATAGGTTAAGTTGTAATAGAGAATAGGGTTCCCTGAACATGAGCTCTCACAGGGCTTCTAGGTGCACTTGTAGTGAGTCCTAGTCTTTGGATTGTTCTGTTGAATTTACCAATGCCCTTTTGTTTTGAAAATGCTTCGATGCCTCCTCCATTATGACTAATTTTAGGGTTTTTAGGGTTTTTAGGGTTTCTGAAAAATGTTATGAACCATGATGCTGTAGAAAAAATAAATTTCTTCATGCACATCATATTTCCGAATGCCATGACCACGGACATGGACGCAACTACCGGAAAGGCCAATTATTTAATCCATATCGCACTCAAACCCAAAACCCCAAAAGACGTAGTCCTGAAAATCTAAGACCATGGCATGATCAAGTTATGGCTCCTCGCATCGAATAGACAAATCAAAGTACTCTTAGACAAGCCATTAATATGATTTCTTGAGACCTTTTTCCTAAATTCCCCACCCTTTTGTACATTATTTTTCACAACATCTCCCACAATAAAAATCCCAGCAGCACCCGCGCGACTGATTTTCTTCCCAATTACCTCTTTTCCTCTCATCACAACTAGGATCCATCCATTTTTTGAATGAGCAAACCTCACCAAGGCCTCCATTGCACTGGTATTTCTCACAATATATTATCTTCTGTCAGATAGCTAGGTGAAGATACTCTTGAACTTGTGAAGCCCTGTGGAGGAATAATGGTTCAACCTTTATCAACATCCATCCATTTTTTGAAGTGAACCTCACGAGGGCCTCCGGTGCACTTCTATGTCTTGCAATATATTCTCTTCTATTAGAGAGCTCCATGAAGACACTGTTGAACTTGTCAAGCCCTCTATAAGAACAATGGTTCGACCTTTTCCCATGTCTTTGTCGGGAAGTGGCCTTTGGAGAGACAATGATTTCTTCTGCTTCACCTTCCACCCATATCTTTCAAAAATGCATTGATCTCTTCTCTATTACATACACACTAAATATACACCCTTGTTAAATACACACTGAATATACACCTAGATATTAATCGATCCTGTAAAAAAAATTTCAAAAATCCAACTAAAAAAACTATTGAATTCCCCTGTTCCCAGCCTTAATCGGCATCTGAAAGCTTATGAAACCCGCCATATTCCCATTCATGCCAGAATTGGATTCTTGGAATTGCTCCTTGAATATGAAAATGAAACCAACTGACAAATTAATGACCAATAGTAAATGTTGATCCAGTATCAACATGGGAAAAGTGGTACAGACAGAGGATTTAGGATATTCATCTAGTAGCAATCAATTAATAAAGTTATTGGTGGTGACGATAACCCAATGAGAAATTTGCATAAGAATAAGATTATTATTGACTAGGTTGGTTATATTTCCTCATTGTCCAGAATATTAGGTTCATCGTTACAATCCCAAAGTCAGTCATCCACTGTACTAAAATCCTAAAGGAAACACATCCTCCACCGTTGTGGCAATCCTTATCCCTCTATCTTCATCATTGTTGAAAAAATTGTAGAGTTTGCTTCAATTATGAAATGGAGAGAAGAAACTCTAACTGCTCCAATAATGTAACTTTGAACCTGTCAGAAAAATAATCTTGATTGCAATCCTCTGCTATTGCAGATATCAGAAACTCATAACAAATTATAGAAGAGAATGAGAACTGAGGAATTGTGCAATTACTCTACAAGAAATATATCCCAACAATTAGAACTGAATCACTATTGAAAAAATTATAGAGTCTACTTCAATTATGAAATGGAGACAGGAAATTCCAACTGTGCAATTAATCTACAATAAATAGATCCCAACTATTAGAACTAAATCACTATTGAAAAAATTGTAGAGTCTGCTTCAATTATGAAATGGATACGGGAAATTCCACGTGCTCCAATAATGTAACTTTGAAACTGTCACAATAATAATCTTGATTTCAATCCTCTTCGCTATTGCAAATATCACAAACTCATAACAAACTATAGAAGAGAATGAGAACTGAGGAATTGTGCAATTACTCTACAAGCAATAAATCCCCACTATTAGAACTGATTGTATGAAACCATGATAGAAATGGATGAAAAAATACCCCTGATATTAGCACCACCCTTATTGACTTATTTTCCTCCTGAGGTCTTGAACCCTTGTCCATCATGAAAAAATGGATTCTACAACCCAATCAAGAAACTATGTCCAGGATCCACACTCCTGAATTCTACAACAGAATCTAATACATATTATGCGTAGAAGAAGAGCATCGAAACATCCCAACCTGGGAAGGAATAAGAGTAGCAGGAAATTAAATGATTACATTTTAACAATTTGTCAATTGAATAGGGGAAAACTAAATTTTAATGGTTCGATTTTTTAAATTTTAGAGTAAGATTAGATTTTAAATTTTTTTCAAATCTTTATGTTGCCACTATTGAGTTAAGATTTTTTTCCATTTGAGTAAAACGAGGTCACTTCACATAGAGGCTATATATTTAATATTATTGAAGTTTCAAAGAGTGATTATTTTGACCCGAGAGGGTATCAATAAAAACTATAAAAACCCTTATTTTGAAAAATGTCTTCAAGATCCATCACATGAGAGTATAAAATACCTTTCTAAGAAAGTATGTTCACATAAAGAGGGAAATAGGACATGAATTTTACACATAAGGGGAATACCAACTAACCCTTAAGGACGTGAAAAATAAACCTAATTCTATGAATAATGTTATTAATAAACTCAAATAGTCATAAGTGTTCCATTATTTTTGGGGAATAATTTTATTAATAAGCTTCAAGTAGTTGTAGGCAGCTAAAAAATGTCCTATTATAAGTTATTCATAGTTTATTTTACATTAGTCATTCACATTAGTCATTTTTAGTTGTATTACTTATTAGTTAGTCATATATTTTAACCCATGACTAAATTAGTCATTTATTTTAGTTGTTTATAGTTGGGTAACTTAAAATTTCTCATTTTAGTAGTATTTCACTTGGAAAAGTTGTGGTGACTAACTTTTTTAGTCACCTAGTCACTAATTTCTCATAATTTACTAGTGATTTTATATTCTCTTTTATCCATGATGCCCCCCTCTCACAGATGTGTGAGACTCGATTGATGCTCGCCTCGAAGAATCATGTGGAAAATGTTCATCCATTATGTATGGATATATACATATACATAGATACATGATCTTTCAAAAGTTACCTCATGCATTTACAATTATTTTTAAAATTACTATTTAAAAAGATTGAAAGAATTTAAAAAATTGATTTAATACACAAATGTTGAAGCGCAACTTGAAGACAAATGTAAAACACAAAACTTGAAGCACAAATTTATTTAAAACTCAAGACTATTTAATCACAAATGTTGAAGCACACAACTTGAACACAAATGTAAAACACAAAACTTGAAGCACAAATTGATTTGTAAAACTCAAGCGTATTTAAACACAAATTTGTTGAATCACGTACATTTTGAAAATTAAATACATAATTTTCTAAAACTTGAAGTTCACCAAGTTGTGCTTACATAGTGGGGGCACACTTGGTACATAATTGAAAAAAACATATGGTCATTAAAAACGACACATTTATAACTAAAAAAAACACACATTAAAAATATCTTACAATGTCCATCAATAAATTTTGATGGAGAGATTCTTAAAACTAATTCATCTTTGACACACAAATATTGAATTGGTATTTCCCCATAGAATAGATCACTATACATCCTATAAAAATTTTCACAATGTCTTATACTAAATAATTGAAATTTTCTAACAATATTGTTTGCTTTTCCATGCGGTTGGTTTAACCTCTCCATCTTACCTTGGTTCACGCCTTTCATCTGGTTTTACATAAGTTCAGAATTGGTGAAAACTATAATTCCATTGGATCCATACTCCATAGTTGTTCCTAATCCTTCTACCAATGCAATATAACATGCTTCATTGTTTGTTTTCCTTCCAAGTACATTCATTTTCCTTTGGAGGACTTTTCTCCTCACAATATTTTATAGGACATAAGTAGTCATTGCTTGACCTAGATTGGGATAACAACAGACATCTATGAATAATGTCCATTTTTCAACCATGTTTAGTCAGATTTGTGATCCCTGAAAACAAAATCAACAAAATATTAAATTCATTTATTTCAAATGCCTTAGTTTATGGGAGAAATGACATACATGGTTTCCAAAAACACTAGGATCCTCCCTGCATTTAGCTAAAATTTTTATAATAGTTTACCACCAACGAAAAGGAGAGTAACAACACATCATAGCCTAACTAAATCATATCTAGATCAATATTTAATGCATACACTGGCATCTAGTCATCATAGCTCAGGATGTGTTATTATTAATTAAATGGTGAGATACGTTCCACTTCTAACATATACCATGCATAAAACAATTATGAATTGACTATGCCTTCATGGTAGTAGGTAGCATAGTATCACATTCATATAGATTCTATATATTAGTCAGATATTCACATGCAAAGAAGTTTCAATTAAGATAGAGTTCTCAATGGCATATATCACTTTCATATATATTTGACTATGCCTTCATGGTAGTAGGAAGCATAGTATCACATTCATATTGAATCTATATATTATTAGATATTCACATGAAAATAAGATGCATTGAAGGTGGAGTTATCAATGGCATAAATCACTTTCATATAGATTCAAAACATAATGAAATCAAGACTACCTAGCATCCTCCAAGGGTATGTTCATATGAGGCAACGAACATGTTTATATGTGTTTATTTGTGAATTGTTCATAAGTTTTTGTGTTCAGATGTTTTTTTTTTGGTCCTCAAGTCATTTACTATTTAATTTCAAGCTCAAAATAAAATTAGGCATATTTTAACTTATTTGAGCTGCTCTAATAGCTAATTTTAGGCATCTTTTAGCTTAGTTGAGCTGATATAATACCTAATTTTCCATACAACAAAGAATCTCTAACCAAAAAAATTCACAAGCACAGTCTACATATGGGTGGATTGTAATTGCCATAAAATATATATTTACAGTATTTAATTTGATATCAAGTACATGAGCATGCCCCACCAACTGTTTTTCATGTAGCTTTACATTTTTCCTTTTATATTATTCAATATTATACCATTTTCTGATTAGTATCTAGTCATAATGTTTGTCTTTCGATAGGGTGAATATGTGGGTTGAAGGGTGGGTGACTAGTAGGATGATATTAAAATAATTATAAATGTATCTAAAGGAATTGTTGAAGAAACAATACATACACCCAATTTTTAACCCTGGGAGCACCAATCCTTTTTGTGCTGAAGAAGGATGGCACATTGAGGTTATGTATTGAATTTAGACAATTGAGAAAAGAAACAGTGAAGAAAAAATACCCTTACCCACAATTGATGACATATTTCATAATCTAAAAACAGAAAATATATTTTTCCAAGATGGACTTGAGATCAAGATATCACCAAGTGAGGATCAAAGAAGAATACATAAAAGAGATAACTTTTGAATAAGGTATGCAAATTATGAGTTTCTAGTGATGCCTTTGGACTAATAAATGCACCAATTTCCATTATGTGCTTAATGAATGGTATATTAAAAAATATTTAGATTATTTTTTTAATGTGTTATTGGATAAAATACTCATTTATTCCAAGATAGAGGAAGAGTATAAAAACAATCTTAGATTGGCACCGCATGTATTAAGGGAGCATCAATTATATTCCAATATGATAAAGTCTTCGTTTTACCGAGAGAAAATTCATTATTTAGGGTGTATCATTTAAAATTAAGGCATGGTAGTTCATCTAAAGAATATTGAATCCATTAAGGGATATCCAACACCAAGAATGTTTCAGAATTTAGACTTTCCCATCCCATGACTTCTTTACAAAAACATAGAACTAACTTTGCATGGACAACAATTGTGAAGAAATTTTTCAATTATTGAAGGAATTAAACTAATATTGAAAATTAAATATTCAAATGAAGAATTTGTAGTATGTACAAATGCATGCAAAGGACTTGATGGAATGCTTACTCAAAATGGATATGTCATTGGTTATGTGGCAAGAAAATTTAAAGAGCATGAAACAAATTATGTTGCATGTGATTTGGAACTTGCTGCCATCGTACATGAATTGAAGATGTGGATGCATTATTTAATGGGGAAAAAATTTAAATTGAAGACAAATCATAGGGGTTTGAAACATTTATTTGAGTAACCAGCTTTAAATTTAAAATAGACAATATGGATGGATTTTTTAAGTGAATATGATTTTGACATCAAACATATCAAGGGAAAGGATATAAAAGTTGCAGATGCACTTAGTATAGGGTACCTATTATGCATGCTACAACCATTATCATGAAGAATTTATATTTAAAAAAACATAACTTTAGAATCTATTGCTACAAATAAGTATTACCTAGAAGTAAAAGAAAGTTTATGGTAAGAGGAAGTATTACAGAAATTTAAAGAGTGAAAATTACAAAAGGATGGCGTATTTTTAAATAAAAATAAATTTTATATTTGTAATTCTTAGGAGTTCATGATTCATTAATGAAATAAATCAATAATGTCCCATATATATGGTATCCTAGTTATGAGAAAAAACTTTTCAGCCGTGAGAAGTGAATATTATTTGTTGAGAAAGAAGACTTTTGTAGTTGATTATATTTCAATATGCATGGACTTTCAAAGAGTGAAAGCTAGTCATAGACACTTAGTTGGTTTGCTACAACCATTGCCAATTTCAGAATGGAAATTGGATGTGGTAACCATTGATTTCATAACCAAATTTCCCAAAATAACAAAACAACATGATTCTATAATGGTGCTAGAGGATAAATTGACAACAGCTACTAATTTTATTCTAGAAAAACATGTTCATAAGGTACCTAACATTGCAAAAATATACATGAAGGAAATTGATAGATTCCATGGAGTACCAAAAGCCTTTTTTTTTTAGACAAAGATCCAAAGTTTAATCCAAAATTTTGGAGAGGGTTATGTTAATGATTTAGTGTAAAAATAACTTTACCACAAAATATCATCCATGAATATAAGGATAGATAGAGAGAACCAACCAAATAATTCAAGACATGTTGAGAATGTATATGATGGATAAACCATCAAAGTGGAAAGATTACTTACATTTGGTTTCTTTTTCCTATAACAATGGGTATCAAACTTCATTGAAGACGAGTCCAATTGAAGCTTTATATGATAGAAAGTGAAATAATACAGTAAGTTGGGACAACCCAAAAGATAGGTTGGTGCTTATGCCATAATTTCTCAAGGAAATAGAAGCGCAAATGGTATATATTGAGAAAAATTTAAAATAAGCTCAAGTCATACAAAATAATTATGTAGATAAGAGTAGGACAACAAGATAATTTAAAGTATGTGAGCATGTGCTTTTCAAAGTGAAACAAAAAAAAATTCATTGAATTTTGGAAGTTGTACTAAGTTGGAAGCCATATATTCTGCTCCATTTGAAATATTGGAAAAAATATGTACATGATTCTAACCATGCCATCGATTGGACTTTGATTTAGATGGAGCTAGAAGGAAAATTTTAGGTACAACCAATGCATATATTGGACCAAAAGGCAATTTTTCTTTAGAACAAAGTGATAGGGAAGGTAAATGTCTAGTGGATGTGTGCCTACAACTCTAATGAAGCATCATGGGAGATTAAATATGCTATGTGGAAAGCATAACCGCATTTATTTTAAAATTTTGATGCATTTTTGTATATATGTGCACGTGTATGGTGTTGAGCATTGAGGACAATGCTAAAATAAGGGGAAGGGGAATGTTATACCCTAGTTTTGACCCTTTATTAATAATTTATGTTTGTACATGATAAAAGGCTAAAGAACATAGTTGTGTAATGGTTTTGAATATTAATAATAAATTTATCATTATTTGTAGACAAAAAAGCATAAGAGTATAGGTGGATATGATCCAATGATAGGAGGGTAGCTAGAGAGGATAAACCTCTTATTTATATTTTATTATACCCATATTTGAATTAGTTGAGAAAAAGGGGTATATGAGATTATTGGGGAATCCGCGTGGAATTTCGAGAGCATGCATATTTAACCATATATTTGTGGTTATTTGTGGATTCAATTCATTCATTCATTCTTCACTTTCATTCTAATGTTCTTATTTCTTGGAGAGAAGAATATTTTGATGGAAAAGAACTATTATTATGGTTGTGGGTTGATACATGTTATATTATAGCTAATAAATTCAAGTGATTTATTGCATTGACTCTGTTAGTGAACATGTTCATAGGCTGAGAGTCTCTAGAGCTTCTATCATTGATAAGTCTTAACTAGTAGCATTGAATCCTTGGAAGAAAATTAAATAGAATAAGGTACTACAATGTATAGAAAGGGATACGTCCTTTCCTTGGGTTGTGAATGATGAAGGGAAAAAACAATTGGAAGTTGAGATTACCTTGAGATTGTTTTAGTATGTTTGGAATTTAATGTGATTAATATGTAAATTATGTGACTAGAGAAAAATTGATAGTTTACTGTAATTTTTTGCTTACATATATGCTACTAAATTTGTAATAGCCAAATGTTTTAAATGGAAATTGTGTGAGAATTTATACAGAGAGCACTGACATACATATCAGTTGGCCATGAAATCTATTGTTGGTTATTGTAGCAGAGACACATAGACAAACAGACAAAAAATACACAACAAATATAGACAGGTGTTTACCTGTAGTAGAGACATATAGATAGAGAGACAGTAATTATAGAAGAAAAACATGGTTATAGGTCTTCAAAATAGCACTCACTCAACTTTATAATGGATCTTGTAGTTCTGCATTGGTCGCATCATTTATTGTACATAATGGTGTATGGCTCTCAGTATGGTGTATGATATCTCGCATATATCTCTCACATAACAGAGTTTCACTTCATTGTCTCTTACATATACCTCTTGCATCATATCATCATATGATCTCCATATTGAATACATTAATAAATATCTTGGCACTATTATAATGATATGTTTTGGCTTCCTCTCATTAATATATTTCAGTTCTGGATTGTGGATGGAATTTATCACTGGTATATAGAATAATCTCGGTACAACACAATATTATCTATATTACTATCTTATGTTATAGGCTCCAAAAACATATGTAGACATGGTTTGGAACTCATCAATTTTTTTCACACATCACATCACTATGATTGGTATGACTTCTAGGTGGTATATGCAAAATTTCTCTATGTTTGAGTCATAATTACTCAACATATGTTTTCTAATGTTTTCATGTATAGAGTAGTATATAAAATAAAACTCTGGTCACCAACTCCACTTAATTTTTTTTTCAAGTTTCCAATTAATGTGGAATCTGTAGACGCTAAAACCGTTGCATGAGAGAAGGAAAATCAATTATAGGCGAAAATCACCCCGCTTGGGTTGCAGCCTCACACAATTCATCCAACAGTACCATGGAACTAATGCTAATGGGTGGTATACCCCCTTATTCCCATGGAATTTCATCTGAAGAGATGGAGTCCCCTGCATCTCTATGTGATACCTTCATACCGTCCATTCCCCCACAATTTGTTGACGCTCAATATTCTCCTAATGGAAACGAAAAAGTGGGTGAAAAAATGCATGTGAGTCCAAAGCCAAAGAAAAATGTCGTGGAAGATTTATATAGTGTTTCGGGATCAAGGGATGGAATTTTTCCTTCCCATGTAACCACTCTCATGTTGGATATTTTTTTGCAATGGTTTTTTTTTTGTTAATCTTTGGACAGATCTACGAGATATACATATAAGAATAAATATAGAAAATACTCATAAAAAGGGGCATATAGACAGACAGACAAAAAATAGACCGACAACAAATATAGATATAAAATTAGATGTAAATAAAAGTGGTACTTGGCTTTTCAATGTTAAAGAGATATCAGTGTATCCAGATTCTGAATTCTCGAAGATTTTGATTTCCAAACATTGTTATAATCAAAAGTTCTATTAATTTTCATTTTAAGATGATATGGGATATGGAGAGTCATCAAGTTAGGTTCTTCACAAACATTTTGGTTTGGTTTTTTTATTAAGTGAAACAACTCAAAATTATGAATAACACAACCGCATTCACACACATTGAATATAAAATCATTTATATGCATTGCAAATAGAATCATTTATAGAGAACTCAAACATGAGAGTCGGGTGAATTGAAAGAGTTGAAATTAAATATAGATAGAAAATTAGAAATGCATCAATGTTCAAAACTTTTTAATCCAAATATATTTGATCATTTCCATAAAAATATATTGAAGGCATTGCAGGCATCAAGAATAGAAATATACTTACCTCATCCAGACACTGAGGAGACGAGAACACCAAGGAACCTGATGAAGGAAGCCGAGGAGACGAGGACGTCGAGGAATATCCAATGAAAATATTGAAAAAACAATAAAAAAACCATGTCAAAAGTAATATAATCTCAACCCTTAAAAGAAAAACCAAAAAACCCAACGAACAATTGTAACAAAATAACATACCCGCTCACTATCGTTGTCGCCAAATTCCTCGAGTAGATCCTCCAATGGAAAACTAACGGTAAACTAAATGTGAAGTAAATATTTCTGCGGTTCGAGTGTAGATTCAGAAGTGTCCTCAAGCACATAACTTTATTGATCATGGAAAAAGATTACATAACAAATTACAGGAGTTTACAAACGTAAACTCTCACTCTCACATTACAATGAAATTAGAAAAATAACCTATTTATAAGCTCTATGTTCTAAGTTAATCTAGTTATGGATCACTTGGAAAATCAACAAGTCTCCATTTACAATAAATGAACTTCTAACCATTCTACTAACTTTATTCCTATTTTAGAGCCTAGGAAATGACTCTATTCTAGAGTCCTATTTTTACTAACAAAATACTATTTCTAAGTATCCCTAATATTTATTAAATATTCTAATTTAGTAAATATATTTATCCTAACTTTACATTATTTAATTTATGTAATTTTGGATTTATAATTGACTTATGAAAGAGGCTAACATTCCCCCCTTCAAGGATAAATCCAAAGTAAGAACAAGGAACCATCTTCCAAGTTCTCAAGTTGATGCTGAAAAAATATTCAATCTCAAGAGACCATGAGTCAGCTATATGTCTGATTCATCTCTGAATGTTGCTTGAAAACTCCATCAAGTGCCAAGTTGCAAAAGGATCCATCTATCCTTTGCATGAAATCAGCATCAAAGCCCACTGGTTGATAATGTCAAAAACAACTCATTGTTTCTTTTGTTGTTGACTTCCCACTGGAAAATTTGTTGATGCCCACTGGAAAATTTGTTGATGCCCACTGGCTGTTGAAGATGCCCACTGGCTGCTTTTGCTGGTTTTGTTGAGACTTTCAGTCTGACAACCACTGTCAATTTCATTGAAATTTTCTCCACTTTGTCAGCTGAAAGGAGAGACACTTCTCTGGAAAGTTTTCGAAACTCCCCCGCTTTAGGTGTAGGAGTTTTACACTGGTGTACTCCCCCGTTCAACTGCATGAGAGTACCATCATCTCTTCACTGTCGGCTGCACTATGTGTGATTGTATGTGATTGTAGAACTGAGACAATCTTTTGACTGTGGATGACCATTTCCAAGGGTCGATCCATTCATAATGTATCTGCAATCTGGCTGGTTTTTGTTGGTTGCAACATTTTTCTGAGGAATGATTGGGCTTGCCACAATGGCAACAAGGATGGAGATCAAATCATTGATCTTCCATATGACCAGTTCTTTGACAATGAGAACATCTCGGTTGGACTTAAACATTAGGTTGCGCGCAATTCTGTTTGTCTGCAACTTTGGGTTGCGTGCACTGCTGGTTGTCTGCAACTTTCTCAGAATCTGCTAAGGTGATTGGTGCAAGAAATCCTCCACTAACGAAATTAATTGGCTTGGGATAATCTGGGATATTTAGGTTGGTTTCATCATTGGCATATCCTAAGCCGCGTCGATTCCTATTATTTTGAATTTCTTCCCATGGCTTGATGATGGGCTTGGAAGAAATTGGAACTCAAACAACGTCGACACTTGAAGCTATTGGGATGAATGACGTATCATCTAGATGGTTCAAAGACTTGAAAGTATCATGCTTTTCTTGCAATTCAATCCTTTGAAGTTGTGACTCGAGCTGAATAAACTCAATAGTTTCATGTTTTTGTCATAGATGCCGTGAAAGATCAGCAAGAGTGTCTTTGTTGATGTGCACCATGTCTTCATCACTGAAGATGATCAAACTGTGAAGAATGTTTAACAACTGAATATGTTGTGCCATTTGAACTTGCGCTCTTGAAATCGGGCTCTCTTGTTGTAGATGTCATTCTTTGAACTGTTTCACTTGATTTTGGTACTTGAAGGACAGACTCGCTTGCTATGTGACTTGAATGGCACGCTCGCTTGATTGTTGATGATTGCACTTGCTAGAGTTGCAGAACTTTCTTGCTTAAACTTTGAAATTCATGCTCACTTGATGACGATCACGTTTGTTTAAGCGCTCACTTGAATTAATTGATGACTTTAAGCTCAATTTAATGAATAGTCATGCTCACTTGATGTCAATCTCAACTTTCTTGATTGTTTTAACTTGTTTGGTTGCTTTGATGGTTGCTACAATAAAATTTACTCTAGCTCGCTTGAAGGTTTGATCTTTGTACTGACTTGACGCAAAATTGCTTAAATGAATAATCACACTCGCTTGTAGGAGATGTGAAATTGTTTCTTGTTTGCTTTAGAGTTAAAAAAACTCGTGCATTCACTTAATTTTGCTTAAAGGAAGGGTGTCGAACACTGTCGATAATGCACCCAAGAAAGCTTACAATAATTTTAATGATTCACTTGTTCTCTTAAAAATTCATTAACAATGAATTTTTAATGATTCACTTAAAAGAATGAATTTGATTACAAGTTCTGAAATGGATTTGCAAGAACGCTGATGTAGAATTTGCTTTGAAATGCATTAACTTGACTAAGTGAATTTGATTGTTGATGTAGAATGCTGATGTAGACAACCTTTGATTATATGGTGTAGTGGCGCAAATGCATGTGTTGATCTTGCAGCTATTTCGTTACATGTGTTGTGCTTGCTGATATTGAACTTTATGTATGCGATATTAAATGAAATTATTGATGTGTCATAACTAGACACAAATAAAAAACAACAACATGAAGCCATAAGAACATGCGCCATCACAAACACACATGGTGTACCTAAGATCCCCTTATTCAATTTCGGGCAGATCTGGGACACATTAACACCAAAAAATAATGTCTTTATTGAGTATTGAGATCATCACCCTTTCATCTTTTACAACATTGCCACTGACGCTTTCTCAAATAATGAGAATCTGACGCTTGCAAATTTTGGAAACAAAAGTCTTCAAAAAACGTGTGCACTAATCACTCACACCTTATTTCTCCGAAGCACACTTATCTCTTCAAATATTTCAAAAAATCACCCTTATTACTCCAAAATAATACAAAATATTCCTATCACTTCAAAATTCATTTCAATACTCTCAAATTTCAACTTTCACACCTTATCACTTCAATTACAAAGAGAGTCGCTTTTTATCTCTCCCATTCACTCATTAAAAAAAATATTAAAACACACTCTCCACTAATTCTCTCTCGTGACTATAATAAGCATCTCTTTGATTTTACATAACAAATTGATTAATTCACTTTTAAAAAGTGAATCAAAATTAATAAAAAATTGTCACTTAAAGTTTCTTTTACAACCTACGTATGTAAATTTTAACCATTCACTTTACATACTAACCCTCTTAAAATTTAATGAAAAAAATTTATGAAGTCACAAAAGGAGGATTTTCGTTTCAGATTTAAGGCATGTATTTGGAGAAGTGAGGTACGAAAGTATAATTTTTTAACGCAGATCATTTTGTTCATTTTCCTTTGGTGCAGAGAGAAATTACCAATTCTCAGTTGCAGAAGTTGATTCCTGCACCTTCTCTGTTGAGGAGAGTTTATCAAAACAGTAGAGAGAAGCAACTTACTGCAGATGTGGTACCTCGTATTATTCAGCGACTTACTGTGGCAAACGATTCCTGGAAAACGTTGGTTCTTCAAACAATTATCTCCTAGAAAAATCACATAACTTCTAATTACCGTGAGCAGTGTTCACTAATGAAATTAAAGGCACAATTCTCTGAAATGATTGTTTTGATGGATCTGAAATAATTCTCTAGCAAGTTAAAGGTCATAGTTCGTTCCTGTGTGGAGGCAACACTAAACCTTCATCAGCTGAATAGGCAGGGAACCAGCTTTTCCCATCAAACTACACCTATACCAGCATCTTCCATGAAGGAAAAATGGCCATCGTGGAGTAGATAAAAGTGTTTTCCCACGCTATCTATGAATGACTAATTATAGCAATATTTAGCCCCTACCCTATTGAATCCGCAACAGAACATCGAAACACAGTGTCTAGCTAGATGTAAACAAAGCCAAAACCAAACTTAATTACCGTATCTTACACCAACTTAATAGCTTATTGGGCGGAACTGATTATTTCCACCATCAAAATCTTGAAAACACCGAGTAAAACAATTATCCCATCGTGGTTCACAGATTGCATTGAGCACTGTACACTCTGAGAAACCGTACACAATAATGTCGGTGGCTCCCGCTGAGTATTATGTGGCTTCTTCGCTGGAGATAAACTTACAAATAGTAAGCAACAGTCCTAATCACTACCATCAGATCCACATTCAATGCACTGAAGCCCCTGAATCCCCCATCATCTAGCATATAACACCTCCAGATCTCCAATTAATATTAAACCAGAGTTCAATTTCTTCTTTCAGAATCCCGTTCACTCCATTTAATACTATTATCGATCTCAGCCAATATTGCTTCAATCAAACATAATTTTGATGTTAGAAAAAAAATGCTCAATAAACAGAGTTAACTTCATCTGTGTCCTTCATCAAAAGGGCTGAAATCTCATCGACTTCCGTTGATCTTTCACACAAGATGTAACACGTGTTCAATTCATAAACAAAGAAGTGGATTCAAATGCATTTGAAAACATAACCTCTCTCACACAAAATTAATTTCTCCACTGAATTACTGTATTGTGGTTTTGACAAAATCGATTCCAACAATCCTTTACACAGATTTATATCAATAGTGAATGGAATTCAAAGACTAAAAAAATCTTCACACAGATTTTAAATTCTTTCAAATTCAATCTTCAACGATTTCTGTATTGTGTCTTTAATATAAAATTCGATATAGATTATACCAATCGAACCCTTCATTGATTTTCACTCAACAATTTCTAGAACAGTCAATCCATCTAATGAAATTCATTATATCATTCCATAACAAAATTAAACACTCCATTATACTACAACACTTAATTCATGATGTTGCCTTACCTCTATGCTTGTGGTCCGCATCATCGCTCCTCTATGCAATGTGCGCCCTTCAATTCAGATGTTAATTTCTGTTTGTGTTTTCCATCGCACACTTTCACACAGCATGCAACGCTCAATGTCTCATGCAGGCAGAGCTTCAATACACAGTGTCTCTCAATCCCAAAGTGTAAAACCGTGTGCTCTGATACCACATGCAGATTCAGAAGTTTCCTCAGACACATAACTTTATTGATCATGGAAAAATATTACATAACAAATTACAGGAGTTTACAAACGTAAACTCTCGCTCTCACATTACAATGAAATTAAGGAACTAACCTATTTATAAGCTCTATGTTCTAACTTAATCTAGTTATGGATCACTTGGAAAATCAACAAGTGTCCATTTACAATAAATGAACTTCTAACCATTCTACTAACTTTATTCATATTTTAGAGCCTAGGAAATGACTCTATTCTAGAGTCCTATTTTTACAAACAAAATACTATTTCTAAGTATCTCTAATATTTATTAAATATTCTAATTTAATAAATATATTTATCATAACTTTACATTATTTAATTTATGTAATTTTGGATTTATAATTGACTTATGAAAGAGGCTAACATCGAGGGCCATTATATTTATAATTAAAAGTTCAGCGAAGTATTTAAAAGGTTCGGTCGAAGTAACAGTTCAGGCCAACTATTTTTGTCAGTTTTTTCACTTCTAGCCAAAAATATGATTAGAAATCGGCGTTAAAATAAATGACAGAAAATTTTGATCGAATTATTTTTAAAAGATTAACTGAAAAAACAGAAAGTTCGACTAAAAAATGAATGTGAAATTTTCCAATGCGTTTCTCACAAAAGTGTAATCCACCTTCGTGTTTCCACCCCCGAGGTTTAAACCCTAACCCGATGTATGATAATTGCAGTTATGTTATGGAATATTACTATGAATCATGTTTTCCTTTTACTAGACTAGACCAAGAAATTCATTCCTACAATAGTCTTACTGTTTCAGTTTAAACAATATGATTGAGACTTTCATGTTTCCTTTCGTTTCTGAATATAATGAGACTAAGATTTACTTTTTTTCTTATGTTCATACTCTGACTCCAAGGTTTATATTATTATATTATATAAATAATGAAGGTCTTACTTTCCATGCTATACTTTGTTTTAATTTATCTTTTCGACCTCCATAGATTTGTTTTTCTTAATTATGTGTGCTCTCTATAGAAAAAGGAGTTTCGGAGCTCTTATTAATAGTTAGCTCTAGCTAGTTAATATTTCCTCAGTAAGACGGGGTCTGGCTTGCATGGACTTGGTTATACCTACTGGTGTAATATTCTGAATTTTTCGTATATGCACAGTGAGGGACTGCTCTTTACTGACGATTCTTGTTGTTTATCTAGAGCTAATCCTCACTGAATATAAATAAGTTATATTTTCCTTTATTTCCTGCAATATTACAGATTTATTCCACCGGGGTATGGCCTACTAACAATTTTGGTCCTTCTCCGATCTTTCCTCGAAGACTCTCTGGACCACCCGCCCTCTCCCGCCTTTCCCCATAGTTTATTTTCATCTACAAACTTCTTTATAGGAAGACATTTAATAACATTTATTTTTTATAGAAATAATATTCAACTCATTCTTTGTTCACTTCCTCATAACATAGTATTGTTATAGCACTAATATTCAACTAATTCTGTATTCATTTCCTCATAACTCAATATTATTATAGAAATAATATTCAAATGATGCTGCATTAATTTCCTTATAACAAAATATTATTATAGAAATAATCATTCAACTGATTATGTTTTCACTTCACCGTAAGACAATATTATTCATTATCTTTTGTTTCATGTTACAATATTTTATTGAAAACTGAATACATTTACAAGAATAGTTTCACCTCGTTCCAATCAGAGCATACTACCCAAGATTAGATTGCATTGTCCATAAACATAATACATAACTCAATAATACCAGTATTAATTATTTGAGTTGATTAACAACAAAAAAGGAAAACGAATTCTGGATTAGACCGCTTCACCCTTCCAACGAGACTGACAATCACATCTAGTCTCCCCTCAATCTCTCACATTCCAATATAGTTGGTTATAAAAACCTTATTAGGTTAGTTCTCAGGCCTCTAGACACCCTTGGTTTAGCATATAACCTTCATATTTTCCATCTAAAAGGAAGGTTTCCACTAGCCCTAGTCCAATTCAAGATAACTCTCCCCAAGCAGTGTCTTAATCAGACTTCCACTCTCGTCTCACTCTCTAAGGCAGTATTGATCCCTTCTAGTTGCTAACCCCTTGGTTTCCCTTCTAAGATCCTTTTATCTCAAGGATTATGAGAGGAGATAACTGCCTCCAACTATCTGGAAGCTGAAATTCGTTATTGGACCTTTCCATCCAAATTCCACATTCCTCAAACATCCTTTTATTAAAATGAAAATATCACTACTACACTAAGGGCATTTTAAGACATTTGTTTAAGAAAAAAGAAATATTTTGTCTTAAAAAGTCACTTTTTATTTTAGTTATTTTCCATTAAAATTTAATATCAATTGAATTGTCTTAAATATAAAATTAAAGACAAAAGTAGTTCTATACAAAAATAATTTGAGACAAAAATCTTTTAAGACAAAAACAATTTAAGACAAAACTTTATATTTAAGACAAAAACACTTTAAGACAAATATTTTAGGACAAATCTTTATATTTAAGACAAAAATAGTTTGAGACAAAAATATTTTAAGACAAAACTTTATATTTCAGATAAAAGCACTTTGAGAAAAAAATATTTTAAGACAAAACTTTATTTTTAAGACAAAAACAGTTTGAGACAAAAAATATTTTAATATAAAACTTTATGTTTAAGAAAATGACAAGTTAGACAATGGAAATTAAGAAGAAACCCATTTCCCATTTAAGATAGTTAGCAATTAAGACAAAACCATTAGCAATACTTCATAACAGGGTGATTGTCAAATGAGTTACATTCCATGAACTAAAATTATTTATTTTTTTAAATATGTGAAAAATTTTAAGTTACTTCAACTAAAATTTGATATAAAATTGCAAGAAAGTAAATACAATATAACGATTAAAAAATATATATATATATTTAAATATTTTCTCAATTGTTATATATATATGTATATATATCTCAAAACTATACATAAAGAAATAAAACAAAAAATACAAATTCATTCATATATGCTTTTTAAACCTTCATTCTTTTCTTTCTAAATGAAAAATCAAAACTTTGATTCTGCCATATGTCTTATAGTCACATCTCAATTTTCTTTGCACTGTTGAACAAATATATCATAGAGATAAGTAACAATAATATAATTATTTCTTAGATAATATTTTAGTATTTAATTTTTTTCTTATTGTAAAAAAACTTTCTACTAGTATTGTAAAAAATATAAATATGTACAAAATGCAGTTTAATATTTTTTATATTAATTTATTATTAGGTATTAAGATGTTGGTAAAGATTTTCATCTCATAATTAGAAAATCATTAATGCATTATTAAGAAACCAAGTAATATTAGTAATTGATATCATTTCAAACTAGGGAATAACGATTATATGGCTTATCTTCCTCACTTAATAGAGATATATGCAAAGAAATTGTGAAGGAGGTTGAAAGAGTACTATAGCCTAAACTTTAATTTAACCTAGAAAGCCATTGTCATGCCCCTATAGTCACGCATATCGGAGACTGACTTAGCCCACCCAGATGGCCCATCACTATAGGTTTGTGGTGCATCTTAAACTATGTGATTATATACTACACCTCACTTTTTATATTTCACGATCACTAAAATTCATAAGTTTAACACTTATTAAAGTATGTAGATAATAATTCCATACAATTATTCCTTAACATAACCAATATGAAAATTATATGAATGAAAGTAATCTTATAGAATCAACAACTTAACTCGCCTAACAGTTGTCAAATATTCAAATGTGTTACAATCAAGTGAACTCACTACAAGAGAAAGGGACATTGGTGAGGGTCATGCCTGTGACAAAGTGTTGTTGTAAGTGCATACGGTGGCAGTCCTTTATGGTTTGTCACCAAAGCCATTTTCAGTGACACTTTTGGTGAGGGTTGTTAAAGGCTCGTCACTAATTCTCTCTTTGGTGACACTTCTAGTGACGATATTTTATTGACCCTCACCAATGCTCCTTTTGGTTACTTTTGGTGACGGTAAAAAAATGTTCGTCATCATTGACCATTCCAATGAGCTTTTGATGACATTATGTGCATGTTACTATATTTTTTGTCAAAAGAAAATGATTTAAGACCATTGCTGTGGAGCCTTTTTCATTGTGTGTCCAGGGCCATATAGTGGTTAGAGTCAGTCGATTTGTTAAGAAATAATTAGTGTGTATCATTTCCCTCAAGTAATCAGAATATAGTTTTCCTATGAGTCAATACATGATTCATCTCTATTAGGTTTATTATCTAACAAATTACCTTTAGATAAAGTTCCACTAGTGTGTGTAGAAACTATATTATTTAATACATAATCAAGCTTTTTCAATTCTATTAATGAGAGAGATCTAGCACTCATCAACACTCTTGGAACAAATTAACATGCTTTGTCAGACACTAACATTCCTTGGCACCTCACATGTCTTAGAACATCTTTGTACCTAGAACATATTTCCATGACTAGGACACCCAATCACATGTTGACAAGCCCTAGCATAGCATAACACTCTCCTAGCATGCGTTGGCATGCCTTTTAGTCCCTAGAATGCCCTATAACACTTTGGAATGCATTAACATACATGAGTGATTGGCACACATTGAAACTTGGCATGTATTGGAACCTATTATTAGTGTGCCTAGCATGCCCCTTTTGAAAAATATAAATTCCTTACTTATTAACCCTCTTATGTGTTCATTTCCTTTCATTTTAGCTTGGTTCTTCTTCTTTTTTCCTTGATAATACTTGACACATATTGGCATACCATGGCACCCTACACATCCTAGCATTCCTTAACATCTTGCATGTATTGGCACTATTTGACACATGTCAACCCACACTGGAACTCCCTAACACACTCTAGAACTTCTTGACATGCCCTGATATTCCCTATCATGCCATACTAGTGCTTAACATGACTTTTCACTCCCTCCTTGGCATGCTATCTAGCACTCTTTGTCACTCCCTGACACACCCTCATATTCATTAACATCCATGCATTTTGACCTAGTGCTCCCTATTGTTTCCCTAGTACTCTATAACACTCCTCAGCATGAATTAGCACACTCTGTCACACTTTAGCACTCTTCGACATGCCCTTCCACTTCACAACATGTGTATCACTCCTTAACACACATTGGCACTTGTTACGTGTGGGCGCTTATAAAGTATTAGCATGTCTAGCATTCATTAAGATGCCTTGGTATGATTTTCCATGATTTAATATTAAATTTATTTGAGATCAATTATTGGAAAGTGTATGAGAAGTAACAAAGGATGATTTGGCACTTAGAATGCACTAACATTTGGCACTTGGCACCTATTTCCACCTAGTGTTGGTGTTCCTAGCATGCCCCTCTTGGAAAAGGTAAATTGATGACTTATCAACCCTCTTATGTGTTAATTTCCTTGTATTTTAACTTGTTTTCCTTTTTGTTTCCTTGATAGTCCCTGGCACATATTGTCACACCCTTGCACATCTTGGCATGCCTTAGCACTTGAGAGGTCTTAGCATATTTACAGGTCTTAGCATATTTGACATGCCTTCAAACAATCTGGAACATGTTAGCATTCCCTAGCATGCCTTGGCACTCGTACCCTCACAACTAGCCTTAAATTTTTTCACGACTTGGGAACCAAATCAAGTCCTTAACAACTGCAGTTCATGTGACATTGGCCTGCTTCAACCACAAAAACTTAACCAATTGAACCTAATACAAGTATATTGTGCCTTGTTCACCTAAGAAATTCCTATACCTCATCTTAGGCCACTCATGTCCAAGTTGAACTTGTCCCACTTAAGAACTTACCAAGACATGGATCGCATCTAGCCATGGCCATAAAACAACTAAGCAATAATATAGCTTATGTAGGCAATATTTCACATGTATGTCCAGTTCATATAAATAGTAGAGAATTAACTGAGAGCTTGCAAGAACCACAAGATACACAAGACACACAAGATATAAGATGGGACAAGCCAAGTTCCCTAAAACTTATACAAAACAGTGTACAATATGCAATTGTCTAAAATAGTTTAAAACATGAGAATTCATCCAAAGTGTGCCACGTGTCATATAAAACTAATAGGTAAAGTAAAAATAGTGTTATGCCCAACACAGATTCACCCTTTGTCTAAAACTGCTTTTTCAAGCCCCTTATCACAATCGTAGGCTTGCCTCTTGCAAATCCTATTATGAAATTCTTCTAACACACTTCATCATTGGAACGCTTGAATTCACTAACACTCCCTAGCACACACTCTTAATTTTTCATTTCCATGCATTTTAACGTAGTTATCCCTTGTGATGCCTCAAAAATACTTATCACTCCTCATCATGCATTGACATTTTTCAACATGTGTTAGCACACCTTTTCATTCCTTAGCATACCCTCCCTAGCTATCATGCCCTAACAACTACCCTTACTTAATTTTCAACTTGGGAACCCAACCACGTCCTCACTTGACTACAAGAGCTTGAATAAGTTACGATTACTACAACTAGACTATGCTGTTGAATTGTGTAGCTTGGGAGGTACTCCACAATCCTAGTGATATGGGTTTGTGTGAGTTTGGTCACAAAAGGATTTTTCGGCAAAGAACCCAAGAGAAGGGGTTTTGGACCCAAGATGAGGTTTAAAATCTAAAATAAAGTTCAAAAGGAAAAATAATATTTCCTAAGTTCTAAGTGGATAAATCCCGTAAATTCTATAGGGTTCTTAAGAGGTCTAGATAGGAAAATATATTTAAGGAGGCCTTAGTATGAAGGAAAGAACATCAAGTGATAAGGAGATCATTTGGTCAAGGAGGCTAGGAGAGATGTAGTCCTAAAGTATATCGAGTTAGAGGGCCGAGTAAGGGTTGCTAAAGGGAGGCCATGATCATCCACCAAGAGCAAGATCATCATGTGAGGGTTCACAAGAATGTCACATACCTTAATGGGTTCGAGATAGAAGTAGGATGGCATACAGTTGGTTCCCTTATGGAAGATCGAGCTGAAGAGAGGCGAATCATGAGAATCTAGGCATATGATTTCAGTGATGTTTATGTGTGAAGGCCACATCAAATTTTGAAATAGTAGAGATGGTTGAGACCCTATCTTGTGGTGGTTAGAAGGCTGCAAGGTCTGTGATAAATACCAACACAAATGGAGGAGCGTCTACACTAGAATTTAGGGCCAGAACATAAGTAGCCACAAGTGTAATATTGACGGAGTTAACCATATTTTGAGGGTCATATATATCTAAATTTTAGGTCAAGATTCAGTCAAAGAAATGCCCAGAATATATGGATCAATATGAGCTAGGTTGAGTCTCTTATGGAGGCAAGAGTTTCTATTTTTGCTATGGGTGGATAGGGTTTGTTCTAAAGCAATTAGAATAGAAGTATAATGCCCTACTTATGGAGGTTTCCTAACATATTTAGTCCATAAGGTATGCCCTTAAGACTGTAACAAATATGTGTATAAGAAGAGGGTTCATGACCCTTAGAGAGAGGCTTATCTCTGCAATAGATACCACAAATTTGGAAGATGATTTGCAGAAGTATGTTCGGATGTACAAAATCCAAAGGAAGTTGGAACCTGAGTAGAATATTGAGTAGAATAAAAGTGCCATATGAGGAATGAATTGAAAGGAAGAGTTGATTCTTGTGGATTTTCCATAGAATTTTGGACAAATATTTGAAGTAGCCTATAAATAGTTAGTCAATGAACTGTTAGTGGATGATTTGTGACCCTAGTTCAAGCATCTACAAATTGTTAGAAGGATGATAAGGGGATTAGTTCACTTTTTTTCATAGATTGGACAACAAATAAATTGTTACACAAGAATAGTGACTTTTAGAGGACTCAAATCATTATTAGGTGGCAGATTTGAAGATTTGTAGATGATGGCAGTGTTGTGGGAACTAGACCAGTAAAAGAATTGTCTGTAGTTGGGAAAATTAATGCCAGTACAAGTACAGTTGGAGGGTTGTTAGGTGATTGTTAAAGAAGAGCCCTAAGTATTGTATCTATGAAGGAAAACAAGACTGGTATAAGGGTAGGTGTATTTTTCCTGAGGACATGCAGACTTTGAAGGACTAAAGTATCAATCAAGTGGGCTATCCAACTAGCCCTAGTTTACTGTATTATAGAGGATTAAGTCAGTGAGAAGAAGGGAAACATCCATAGCCCTAGACTTGTCATCTTAGAGAAGGAGGATGGAAAAAGTGGGCAGACCAAAGAGATGTTCACAAACAGAGTTGTGAACAGCTGATCAAAAACCCTAAGTTTTTCAAGCCTCAAAGGAATAAGAGGTAGATAGAGGGAAACTTTTTTTTAGTCGGGTTTAGTAACCTAAAGGAGATGAGTTCGTTGATAGAGGTAGATTGAGGAGTTGCATAACTTTAGGCAAGAGGACCCACCAGATGTGTTCAGGACATGTGGACTAAAAGGGGTATGTGTGGCCACCATCAAAAAGTGGGTCAAGTGTTGTCTTGTTCAAGGTAGATTGGTTTTCCAAGGACTAACACCAAACCCTAGTTGTATTCATTGTATCAATGTGATTTTAAAGGGCCATGATTGCTAGTACAAGAGCTCTAGCCTATTTTATTATAGTTTTTAATTTAATGAGGAATGGTTTGAAAAAGTTAAAAATTTTCATGTGCACTAGTTGATTCCTGGATGTGTGTAGATTTCGTTGTGTAAACTAGATGTGTTGTGGCACTTGATTTTATTTGCATCAAATGTTCTAAGACCAAACCCATATTCTCATGTGTCGTGTAAATTCAACATATGCCTTGTTCACCTAAGAACTACATGTAACTAATCTTAGGCTACTCATGTCCAATCTCAACTCATCCCACTTAACAAGTTACCAAGACAAGGTTCATCACATCCAACTCTGGTCGTAAAAAAACTAAGCAACATAATTTACATATTGACATGCCATAGCACCTAGCATGTCTTAAATTTCCTAGCAGTATCTGGCATGTGTTAGCATCCCTACATTCCTTGGCATGCTTTTACACTCCTTAACATAGCCCAACACTTCCTGACATGCCTTGGTATTTTAGCATACCTTGGCACTGCCTAACATATAACCTTGTCACTCCCTCCTTAACACACCTAGAACTTATTGACACTCCCTTTCACACACTCTTATTCGTTCATTTCCATGAATTTTGATCTAGTTCTTCCTTGATTTTCCCTGACACTCCTTAACACTCTCTAACACACATTCACACACCCTAACACCTAACACATCTTGGCATGCCACCCTATCACTCTAGCATTCCTTGGCACTACCTAGCATACCTTGTCACTCTCTCCTTAGCACACCTATATCTCATTGACACTCCTAGTCACGAACTCTTATTCATTCATTTCCATGCACTTTTACCTAGTGCTCCCTTGTGTTTCTATAGAATTCCTTAACACTCCCTAGAACATGTTGGTACACCCTATCACCTAGGAGATCTTGGCATGTCACCTTGGCCTCTAGCATGCCGTAACACTGCCTAGAATACCTTTTTTCTCCCTCCTTAGCACATCTGGAATGCACTGACACTTCCAATCACAAACTCTTATTTGTTCATTTCCATGCATTTTGATGTAGTGCTCCCTTGTGTTTCCCTGACACTCCCAGTTAACACTTCCTTGCATGTGTCAGAACATCTTGGCTACATGCCGCCCTAACACTCTAGCATTCCTTAGCATTTCCAAGCATGCCTTGTCACTCCTCCTTAGCACACTTGGAACTTCTTGACACTCCCTACCACACACTCATATTCATTCATTTACATGCATTATGAAATAATTCTCTCTTGCGTTTCTCTAGCACTCCCTAACACTCCTTGGCACACATTGGCACACCCTGGAACTTGGCACATCTTGGTATGCTTTCATAGCACTACATCATGCCTTGGAACTGACTAGCATACCTTGTCACTCCATCCTTAGCACACCTAGAACTTGTTAACACTCCCTATCACACACTCTTATTCATTCATTTCCATGCAATTGAAACTAGTCCTCCCTTCTGTTTACCTTGCACTCCCTAGCATGTGTTGGCGCCACACCCTAGCACCTTGCACATCTTGGAATGAATAACATGCCTTGGAACTCTCTAGCATGTGTGAACACTTCCTTGGATTTCCTGTACACCTTGGCACTCCCTAGTTGTCATGCCCTCATAGATAGCCTTACTTTTTTTGTGACTTGGGAACCCAACCAAGTCATTGAAAAAATAGTGTTGTGTCTAGCCCAAAGTCTCCCTTTATCTAAAACTGCATTTTCCATCCTTATCGCAATAGTAGGCTTGCCTCCTGCAAGTCATATTATGAGATTATTATAATAAAATTCTTCCATGGAACACCTGGAATTCACTGACACTCCCTGGCAGACACTCTTATTCATCTGTTTCCATGCACTTTGAAATAGTTCTCCCTTCTGATGCCCTGGCACCCCCCAACACTCCTCAGCATGCATTGACACTATTTGGCATGTGTTAGCACAAATTTTCATTCATTGGCACACCCTGGCACTCAATTATCATGTCCTCATAACTTCCCTTGTTTTTTTTAGACTTGGGAACCCAAACAAGTCCTGCCTTGACTAAAATAACTTGACCAATTTTCATTTAATACAGCTAGAATATGTATTTTTCACCTAATAATGGCTTATAACTCATCTTACGATACTCATGTCCAATATTAACTCATCCCACTTAACAAGTTACCAATTCAAGGCTCATGTCTAACCGTGGCCATAAAACAACTAAGAAACATAGTTTACATCTTGACATGCCATAACACCTAGAACATCTAACAATCCCTTGGCACTATGTGGCACATGTTAACATCTCCTACATTCCTTGGCATGCTTTGGAACTCCCTAATGCACCTTACCATTCCCTAACATGCCTTGGCACACTTGGAACTTATTGACACTCCTCATCACAAACTCTTATCTGTTAATTTCCATGCATTTTGAACTAGTTCTCCCTTGTGTTTCCATGGTACTCCCTAACACTCCCTAACACACATTGGCACACCTTGGAACTTGGCACATATTGGCATGTCGCACTGGCACTCTAGCATTCCTTGGCACTACCTAACATGCCATGTCGCTCCCTCCTTAGCACACTCGGAACTCACTAACAATCCTTGTCACACACTCTTATTCATTCATTTCCATGCATTTGAAACTAGTAATCCCTTGTTTTTCCCTGGCACTCCATAACACTCCTTGACATGCATTAGCACACCCTAGAACTTGACACATCTTGGCATTTTTCCCTAGCCTCTAGCATGTGTTATCACTGCCTAACATACCTTGTCACTCTGTCCTTAGCACACTTGGAAGTCACTGACACTTCCTGTCACGATATCTTAATCATTAATTTTCATGCATTACTTTCAGCTAGTGCTCCCTTGTGTGTCCCTAAGACTCCCTAACACTTCCTAGCATGTGTTGGCACACTTTGACACCTAGCACGTCTTCGCTGCATTCCACTCAGGCACACTAGCATGACTTAGAGCTGCCTAGCATAACATGGCACTCCCTCCTTAACACACCTGGAAATCGCTGAAACTCCCTGTCACACACTCTTATTCATTCATTTCCATGCATTTTGACATAGTTATCCCTTGTGTTTCCCTAGCACTCACTAACACTCAACACACATTGGCACTTGGCACATCTTGGTATGCTTCCCTAACACTCTAGCATGCCTTGGAACTATCTAACATATCTTGTCACTCCCTCCTTAGATTACTTGAAACTCCATAGCATGCCCTATAACTCCCTAGAACATATTAGCTCTTGGTGGCACTTGACAATTCTTGGCATGAATTTAGATTCCCTATAATACCTTGCCATGGTTTAAGATAAAATTTATTTGAGATCAATCGTCACAATTAAGATAGAAGTAATAGATAATGATTTGGCACTTAAGACACACTAGCACTTGGCCTTTGTCATGTATTGGCACTAGTGTTGGTATGTCTAGTGCCCCCTCTTGAAAAGGTAAGGTCCTGAATTATTAACCCTCATATGTGTTCATTTATTTTCATTTTAACTTGGTGTTCCCTTTTGTTGTATGGCACTCCTTGACACGTGTTCGCATACAATAACACGTGGCACATCTTGTCATGCCTTAACACATGGCATGTATTGGCATGAATTGGCACTATCTGGCACATGTTAGCACACCCTGACACTTCTTGACATGCCCTAGCATTCCCTAACATGCCTTGTCATTGGCACGCCTGATACTCGTTGACACTCCCCTACACACCCTCTTATTCATTCATTTCCATTCATTTTGACTTGATGATTTATGTTTGATGGGGTGCATATCTAGAAATAGTTCCTTTAAGAGAATACAAAGATGATCGCACCATTACTGACATATGTAATTGCGAGATTCTACTTGAATGACATTAGGAAACTACACAAGAGATTTTAAGTATGAAATTCTTAGGGTTTTTTTATGGTGTGGGAATGATAAGAAGTGAGTGGTCAATATTAAATTACTTATCCTTATGATAGACTCGTCTTTAGAAAATGAAAAACTCATCATGCTTACACTCCAACTCCTAATCTCCTAAAAATAAAGGCCAACGTGCATAGTGAGGGAATGCATGTTAGTCTATGGTGTGCTAAGTAATTGGGTGAGAGTGTTAATGTACTATGAGAGGGACTAAACCATTTACTTTACCTTTGCATAGTCATATCATCACAGTTGATAAATAATGTTGTGTCAAGCCTTACACCATCTCTTGCTAAAGCCTTCCAAGGAGAGCTCATTTAACATATGATTTCTATGTCACTATTTCCCATTGTAGTAAACAATTCCTTAAAATCATACAACAATTCCTAATATATATACATCCAACTGACACCCTCAACCATCCAACTCATTCTTGTTTACAAGAGGGTTTCTCCTCGAAAACCTGAACACCATTCTCAACATCAATTTGACATTCCTCTGTCACCAGGGTAAGGCTCTCCTTCAATAAGTTTCCCAAGGAGGGCGAGGCCAATGACACTTGAGATGAAAGGTAAGCAAGAAAAAAATTTGGATAAAGTTGTAACTTATGAAACTTTTGAAAACCTCAAGAAAGTCATAACACATTGTATGTCTTCCTTTGATCTTTAGGATGAAAGGGAAACCAATTCGAAGCTAGAGAACCCCAAGAAGAGTTTTGTAGCCCTTGAAAAATGACCTCGGGCCTTGGACTGGCTGAAAATAGAAAACCAGAACAACACACAATTGGAGCAGGGATTAGGGCCTCTGAATCGCTAGATCACTGCCCTATCAAATCATTATCTTTTCTTTTCCAAAGACTTGGTAGGCCCAGAAACCGTGACATGACGACCCTTCGATTTGAATTCCAAATGCGAATGGATAAAATCCTTGGGACTAGCCCATATTTGTTGAAAAACCCCTCCTCTAATGCATAATCCACCAACTCCTTCATTTGGGCCTAATAGTAAGAAACCATCATCTTATCTGAAAAAAATATTTGATGAGTAGTTGTGTGTCTTCAAAGGGTTTATCATGGTGGCCATCTTTATACTTAAAATTATATATCATGTGCATAAAAAACGCATGGTTATCATACTTATTTTGTATTTTGACAAGAATATCACAGCCTAACGTTGTCCACAACCCATTCAATCTTCGTCAAAACTACACCTTGCTCTAATCTTAAACTCCACATTACTTTCTTTGCTTGCAATTTTTCCACGAGCCTCTAAGGTTTGTCCATAGTTGAATTCCTCTCTCATGGTAGAGATGTTGTAATGTCTTCTTAATAATAACAATAATAATAATAATAATAATAACTATAACTAATAATTAAACCAATCTAGATCCATCTTAAATTTGGATCTACCAAACACCAAGAGGAAGGGACGAAATATCTTAAGGTGCAAAACTCTTTTAGAGTGAAAATATATTTGATCCCTCTAAACACTTTGGGAAATCTGAAAGTTAAGCTAGATATATACTCGTCATATACAATAAAAATAATAATAAAAGTTGAGAAGACAAAATGACTTGCAAATTCAACATTATTTCTATCTTTCTTTTAAAAAATGTTAAAATATTTATAATATTTAAATAACTTTAAAAAAAATTAAAATATTACTTATATTCGAATATTTTTTTTTACATTATGGAAAAAGTTTTTAACTTGTAATTAAAATTCATTTGAGTCTTTTCCCACTCCACATTTTAAGAGGGTATGACCAAACACTTAAATTTTAGCACATTTATATTTAATTTTCCCACTCAACTTAAATTTTAACAAGGTGTGGCCAAGGATTGGCGGACAAACCAGATAGGGATAACATTTTGTGAACAACACAATAAAGCATAGCTGGAGTAGGGAGCCAAAAACTCTATCATCGATAGAAATAGTGGAGGAGGGAGCCAAAAACTCTCTCATCGATACAAATATGCATTGGAGAGTTCTACTCAGGAAAATATTGAAGCGATGACACTTCAATGGGAAAAGATGATGGAGCAATTATTCAGTTTCAAAATCCATAGAAGAGGGAGGTCAGGTCCATTCTTACATAATTAAAACTGGGCTTCATTCAGACATGTTTGTGGGTAATATTTTTTATCAACATGTATGAAAAATGTGGTATTTTAACAGAGATGCATGGAAACTGTTTGATGAAATTCCTAAAAGAGGTGTGGTTTCTTGGAATGTAATGCTTGCAAGTTATGCATAGAGTGAGCAGTGTAAGGAGTTTGTTTTTTTTTCTTAAATGAAATTTGTAGGCATGAAACCCAATAGATTAAATTTTGCAAGAATCTAAAAGATCACGGAGATCTCATGTCTCATGGAGATCACACAAACAGTCAGTTCAGTTTGCGTGATCTCCATGAGACAGCTCCTGATCCTAAAATAGGGAAGTCAAATATTATTTACCCTTCATAATATTTGGACTATAAACTTCATTTTACTCTCTTGGAGCACTTCAGTTCGAGCCTTGGAAGCGGCTCATGCATCTGACAGAGGAATTACGCTATTCCCAAGGGTTTGATGGCATCATGCATGGTTGACTTCAGTTAGGACTTCAGTGGCAGAAGTTTGGTGGAGTTAATGAGACACCTAGTGGAGTTGTGTTCTGTTTATTTTAGTTGAACTGGTTGAGATTAGTTTAACTAGCTAATCAATTAGTTATGAGTGGAGTGAATTAAATATTATTTAATTCATTAATTAGTAACTCATTATTCAACTCAAGAACACATCAGCTCACTACAGTGCATGATCAGTTCAGTGGAGACCAGTGAAAGAGGTAGATGAAAGGGTGGAGTTAGCTATCAGTGGCGACATCAGTTGTGCATGAGATTTGCACCACACTTGGAGGAATTGCCCATGATGATTGCATTGTCAAGCCAAGGAGATTCGAACCTTGGATCTCTATATAGATAGGCCTGGATTGCGCAATAGAGGCAAGGCAATTGGCAGTGAGTTTTGAACCAGTAACCTGTTCAAAACTGAGCTAGTTTGTGTGTAACTTTATGAGAAAGTACCGAGTACTTGTGAGGAGTATTGTACTGAGTTTGTTACATGATTTCTCCATTATAATATACACAATAGCTGTGGGGTTTTCAGCTATAAGCTTTCCCCATACATACTGTGTTAATGTGTATGATGATTTGATGTGTTATCGCTTGATTTTATTTCCGCATGTTTGATGATCTAAGTGGAAGAGATTATGTGTTGCATATAAATTCGAATTGTATGTGATCAGGATAGTCTCGGTGGATAATTAATCATTATTCAGCAAATTTCTACATGGCATCGGAGCTATTGAAGCAGAGATTGATCATCACAGTGATTACAAACTTATTTCGGTAGACAGAGTCTGCATGCGGGCCAGGTAGCCTCCGGATTCATCTTTCTTCGGAAAGTGAAAGGTCTAGTAAATGCCCCTTGCAGTCAATCTCTGTGCTAGAAATAATTTGTTCTCACAGATCTAGAGCGGTTGAGCTTTGAGGTGGAATTCGAATTTTGCAGCAGTTTTGTTTTCTTGGTGCCATTGTTGAAAATGTCTTTCAACGGTTTGCGACTCGAATATGCTCTTGAAGGCAGTTCGAATTATGTTGCATGGAAGGATCGCATGGAAGCAGTATTAGAAGATAATGGTCTCAAGGAGTTCATAGATACGGATGTCCAAAAGCCCACTGATCCTGCTGAAGTCGATGCATGGCAAAAGAAGATGGTGAAGTGTCGAAGGATCCTGTTGGAGGGCGTCAAGGATCATATTGTATCCAGCCTGCGTGGAAAGGCTACTCCATATTTAATGTGGAAATCTTTGACGGATCTATTCCAGAGTAAGAGCGACCAAAGGAAGCTGGCGCTCAAAGATAAGCTCGGGAACATCAAGATGGAGAAGGGCGACAGTATCGCCAAATACCTCACGAAGTTCACTCGGTGCAGAGATGAGCTGGGAAGTGTGGGGGTGACTGTCGAAGACGAGGACATGGTCGACCTGGCTCTCCTTGGTCTTCTAAAGGCTTGGCACTCATATCAAGATAGTGTCAATGGTCGGGAGAAGTTGTCGGGATGGGAGCGCCTTTGGGCGGATCTCATGCAGGAGGAGATAAGGAGGACTACTCGAGATGGATCTTCATCAAAGGGAGCTGATGAAGAAAATTGTGCTTTGGTTGCCAAAGAAAATAAGGGGAAGGGTAAGAAATCTTCTCATTCTGGTGCAAAGGGCAAGAAGCAGGATATGGCGAAAGTGAAGTGTTTTCACTGCCATGATCACGGACATTATGCTACCAATTGTCCAAATAAGAAGAAGAACAAGCAAGCGGGAAGATCTGCAGATGGAGAAGCTTTGGCTTCATAGTTCGAGCTTGAATTTTCACTGATTGCATGCTTTGTTTCAAGTGTGATGGGATCGGTGTGGTTCTTGGATAGCGGTGCGTCATTTCATATGACGGGAGATCGGGAGTTGTTCTCAGATCTGGAGGACAAGGATTTGGGTGTGCACATCGAGATGGGCGATGATGGTAGATACAGTGCGACTGGTATCGATACCATATCCTTTCAGAGGGAGTCTGGTAAACCCTTTGTATTGAGGGATGTCATGCATGTACCTGGATTGAATAAGAACTTGATCTCTGTGGCGATGTTGGAAGATAATGGGTATGATGTGGTCTTCAGCGAAGGAAAAGCCTTCCTGCGCAGTAAGACTACTGGAGAGACCCGAAAGATAGGGGTTCGAACCAAGAACCTTTATCAGTTGCAGGTAGATGGCTGCGCAGCTATGGCATGCAAGGCGGGAGAAGTGGTGAGTCGGGATGATGAGGGCGAACTGTGGCACAGGAGATTGGGCCACCTTCACCATGGAGCTTTGAAGATCCTGCAGCAGATTTCTACTGGGCTTCCAAAGGGCACTCTTGCGCAGTCAGATCAGTGCAAGGGGTGTACCTTAGGGAAGTATGTGAAAGCCACCTTTCACGAGAAGGATAGTCGCGCCACGACGATCCTTGAGAGAGTTCACACATACGTGTGTGGTCCTTTCTCAGTTGCTTCGACAGCAAAGCACAAGTATTATGTGATCTTTGTTGATGATTTCTCTCGAAAGTGCCGGATCTTCTTCATGCAGAAGAAGAGCGATACATTCGCGAAGTTCTGTGAGTTTAAAGCACTGGTCGAGAAGGAGTCGGGGAAGAAGGTGATTGCTCTAAGGAGTGATAACGGTGGTGAATTCATCTCGGCTGAATTCAAGGAGTTCTGCAGCACAAAAGGGATTCGGAGAGAGCTCATCGCACCCCATAACCCACAGCAGAACGGGGTGGCTGAGCGGAAGAACAGAACGATCGTGGGTGCTGCACGGGCGATGTTGCATGATCAGGGCCTACCCCTTCACTTGTGGGCTGAGGCATGCAATACAACAGTGTATGTGCAGAACCGTTGTCCTCACAAGGTTCTTGGCATGAGTACACCGGAGGAGGCTTATTCTGGCAAGAGGCCTGATATTTCCCATTTGTGGATTTTTGGTTCTCCTGTCTACATGCATGTGACGAAGGATGCGAGAAGGAAGCTGGATCCAACCGCCGAGGTTGGAATATTTTTTGGGTACACTGATACACCTCACAACTATCGGGTGTATTTGTCAGACAGTCGAAAGATTGTTGTGCGACGGGATATAAAATTTCAGGAGGAGAAAGCCATGCAGTGTTCGCTTGAGAGGGAGCTACACTTGCATGCAGATGAGGAGTTGTTAGTTCCTAAGGAGGAGCTTCCGGATGTGGATCAGCCATAAGAGGAGGTTCAGGAGGTGGAAGAAACCACCCAGGCAGCGCCAACCATCAGAGGGCGCATGCGCACTACAGAAGCTGAGCGACTGGCTCGGGATGCAGAGAAGGTTGTAGGACCACCTGCAGCACAGCGCAGACAGAGACAGTCACCGGATCGGTACACTGGATACATGGCTCTTGTGAGTCAATGTGTTGTGACGGAGCCATCCTCTTTTGAGGAAGCTGTGGAGGAACCCGCATGGGTTGATGCCATGATCGAAGAATATGATTCGATCGTCAGGAACAGTGCATGGGAGATTGTCCCAAGACCGGTGGGAAAATCAGTGGTGGGTTCGCGATGGATCTACAAAGTGAAGCAGGCAGCTGACGGGAGTGTGGAGAAGTACAAGGCGAGATTTGTCACCCGTGGCTTTTCACAGATCGAGGGGATCGATTATGAGGAGACTTTTGCACCTGTCGCAAGGTACTCTTCCATACGGACGATCCTTGCTCTCTCAACGTAGATGGGGTGGCACATTCATCAGATGGATGTGAAGACTGCGTTCCTCAATGGAGTTATTGAGGAGGAGGTGTACATAGAGCAGCCTGAAGGTTTTGAGATCTTCACCAGTGAGTCGCATGTGTGCCGACTCAAGAGAGCACTGTACGGGCTGAAGCAAGCACCTCGTGCTTGGTACACTCGGATAGACAGCTACTTCACCGGGCTTGGATTCTCCAAGAGTGAGGCGGATCCAAACCTGTACCAGATAGTGGTGGAGGGGAGGTTGTTGATCATCGTACTGTATGTAGATGATCTGATTTTGACTGGCGATGAGTAGTTGATACTTTCATGCAAGGAGGATCTTGCACGAGAGTTTGAGATGAAGGACCTGGGCATCCTTCATTATTTCCTGGGATTGGAGATTTGGCAGCGCAGTGGAGGACTGTTTGTTTCTCAGGGCAAGTATGCCCGGGAGATTCTGGAGAGGTTCAACATGCAAGGTTGCAAGCCTGTTGATACCCCTCTTCCTGGAGGATGGAGGAAGGGAGATGCTACTTCGGAGGAGGTAGTGGATGCCACTGTCTATCGACAGTTGGTGGGGTCGTTGATGTATCTGGTCAATACTCGACCCGATATATGCTATGCAGTTAACTAGCTTTCGCAAGCTATGGTTAAGCCTACCAAGCTCTTTTGGAAGGCGAGAAAGCAAGTATTGCGATATATCAGAGGCACATCGGGATATGGTCTATGGTACAGACAGGAGGATGGAGCGAATCTTTCTGGCTTCACTGATGCAGATTGGGCAGGGAGTCCAACGGACCGGAAGAGCACTTCTGGAGGAGTTTTCAGCATTGGGTCGACAGCAGTTTCCTGGTACAGCAGGAAGCAGAGATCCATGGCACTCAGTTCAGCAGAGGCCGAATACATGGCAGCTAGCTTGGCTGCATGCGAGGCTATTTGGATGAGGAAGATCCTCGCAGGATTGTTCAGGTTGCATTTGGAGCCTACAGTGATCTACTGTGATAACCAGAGTTGCATTAAACTCTCGGCTAATCCAGTATTTCATGATAGGTCCAAACACATCGACATCAGGTACCATCATATCAGAGATTGTGTTCGGCGGAGAATCATGATGCTTTCATATGTTCCCACGGAGGATCAGGATGCCGACATCCTGACGAAGGCGCTCACCAGGAGCAAGTTCGAATTCCACAGAGGCAGGATAGGGATTGCAGATAATCCATATCTTGCTGAGAGGGAGTGTTGATAATGCAGCAAGATGATGGAGCTTAGTGAAATGAAGTCGCCTTCACTAAGTGGGCCCGCAGGCAAATTCTGGCGCAAAGTCTATTTTTAGACTATGTCTATTTTTAGACATATGGAGCATGGTTCGTGGATTCCAGTTTGAGATTCTTGGAGCATTGGTCATGTTGGTAAAAATAGATGAGACTCTATTTTTTAGGTCGAAGAGGTCGAAGTCTATTTTTAGACTGCCTCTCCTAAAAATAGGGAAGTCAAATATTATTTACACTTAATAATATTTGGACTCTAAACAGCAGTTTACTCTCTTGGAGCACTTCAGTTCGAGCTACAGAAGTGGCTCATGCATCTGACAGAGGAATTACACTATTCCCAAGGGTTTGATGGCATCATGCATGGTTTACTTCAGTTAGGACTTCAGTGGCAGAAGTTTGGTGGAGTTAATGAGACAGCTAGTGGAGTTGTGTTCTGTTTATTTTAGTTGAACTAGTTGAGATTAGTTTAATTAGCTAATCAATTAGTTATGAGTGGAGTGAATTAAATATTATTTAATTCATTAATTAATAACTCATTATTCAACTCAAGAACACATCAGTTCACTACAATGCATGATCAGTTCAGTGGAGACCAGTGAAAGAGGTAGATGAAAGGGTGGAGTTAGCTATCAGTGGCGACATCAGTTGTGCATGAGTTTTGCACCACACTTGGAGGAATTTCCCATGATGATTGCGCTGTCAAGCCAAGGAGATTCGAACCTTGGATCTCTATAAAGACAGGCCTGGATTGCGCAATAGAGGCAAGGCAATTGGCGGTGAGTTTTGAACCAGTAACCTGTTCAAAACTGAGCTAGATTGTGTGTAACTTCATGAGAAAGTACCGAGTACTTGTGAGGAGTATTGTACTGAGTTTGTTACATGATTTCTCCATTATAATATACACAATAGCTGCGGGGTTTTCATCTATAAGCTTTCCCCATACATACTGTGTTAATGTGTATGATGATTTGATGTGTTATCGCTTGATTTTATTTCCGCATGTGTGATGATCTGAGTGGAAGAGATTATGTGTTGCATATAAATTCGAATTGTATGTGATCAGGATAGTCTCGGTGAATAATTAATCATTATTCAGCAAATTTCTACAAAGAAATGTTCCTTCTAGGGCTCATCATGGATGCCTTAAAAACAAGAGATAATGTCCATATATCATAAATCGAACTCCTATCAGAAATAACACAACAAGAAATGTTCCTTTTAGGGCTCATCATGGATGCCTTACAAACAAGAGATATTTTCCATGTATCATAAATCATCTTACAGAATACAGTGAGTTATTTTGTGAGAATCATAACCTAGAATGAAAATCTCATGATCCAAAACTATAGGCCAGGCATTTAAAAAACTGGATTTTCATGACTAAGATAATTCAATACTCATGCATTGGCGCAACTATTCATCACTGTTAGAGGAGATAATGAGTTTAGCATCCATAAATTATTGTTCTTATTGTAAACATCCTATTTGATACCAGATATTCCTTTGCAATAGTGAAAACATTAAATGGATTTCCGAAAAGATTAAATGCATTGCTCGCTTGAGCTCTGTATTGAATGTTGCCACACCACACCCAAGGAATCAATTGAACTTCATTCTAGACTTTTGCATTTCAAATTTTTCTCAACGAAGGATGGAATAAACAACGACATGGCCTACTACCTTGTTTGAATCATATAAAACACATATATATTTGGGCATAGTGAAGTTATTATGCACATATTTTGCAAGTATGCATTGGCTCAAAATCCATAGAAGAGGGAGGTCAAATCCATTCTTACATAATTAAAACTGGGTTTCATTCAGACATGTTTGTGGGAAATAATCTTATCAACATGTATGAAAAATGTGGTATTTTAACAGATGCATGGAAACTATTTGATGAAATTCCTAAAAGAGATGTGGTTTCTTGGAGTGTAATTCTTGTAGGTTATGCACAAAGTGAGCAGTGTAAGGAGGTTGTTCCTTTTTTTTTATATAAATGAAATTGGCAGGCATGAAACCTAATAGATTAATTTTCACAAGCATATTTATGGTTTATTATAGCTTAGGATTTGATCAGGGAGACAAATAGGGTATGTTATCGAGGGAGGTATTAAATATTTTTTACCACATGGATCATAATCAAGATAGATTCACATTCCTAAGTGTTCTCTGGATGTTTTCTTGTGGTGAAAATGCCAAAAAATCCAAGAAAGTTATGCTTAGGAGGGGTACGGTGAGGTTTCCTTGTAAATGTTTATTTAATCGCAAGATGGAGGGGTGGAATTGGATTCGATCACCTTTGTTCCATTCTTGACACTTTCACCTCACAAGAGGAATTAGAGAATGGCAAGAGGGTTCATTCTCTTCTCATCAAGTTGGGATTTGAATAATATATTTTAGTAGGGAATGAAATTCTTTCCATGTATGGGAAATTTCTAGGTGTATAGTATGAACACTTAGTGTTTGAAAAATGGCTATAAGAAACTTTCTTTCATGGAATACAATGATTTCAAGGTATGCTCAGAGTGGATATTGTCAGCTAGCACTTATCATATTTCACCAAATGCATCTAGAAGATATGAGGCCAAATTAGTTCACGCTTGTTATTCCCAATGTGGGAAGTGTTAATAAGCCTTGGGAAAATTTTACCAAGTGAAATAGTATATATTATTTGACATGGAGTATCAATATTGTGCCAAGACATTTGAGATGTATTCAGGATAATGAAATAAATTTGGAGAAGTTGGAGAAGTAGATGTTGAGAATTTGGTTGGGCATAGTTTAATTCAATTCTCTTACTTGATAACTGCTTGTGTTATACTTCCTATGCTTTTGTTAATTATATCTTATCTTCTTTAGCTTATTATGTCTTTCATCAAGTCAATTATAAAAACACAAGAGACACAGAATTTTGGCTCTTCAAGCCAGGGTCAAAACTTCTCCCTCTTGGAGAGGAAAACCTGAAAGTAATTCTTCTTCTAGATCTTCAATTGACAAGTGCCATTACAATGACCTAGACTCTTGACCTTAGTATGGCTCCAAGACCTTGTCACTGTCATTTTCTCTCCTCGTCCTTCATACTTATGTCCTTTCTTCCCCACACTGTCTAACACTGTTACTTAGAGAATCTCGGTCTCTATATTCCTTAGCTCTTGACACAGTCCTTATGGCCTCCACTAGTCTCCTATTCTTCGGTCCAAGAATGTTCTCCCTTCGGCCTCCTTCCAACACTCTCATTTTCTTAATGATATCCTTAGACCAAACTACTACACTCCTGAAACATCCTTCGGCCTCTAATATGATTGCAGAGGTAATAGTACAGACTTAGTCCGGATATGATAGACCCTTCAAGCACTATTTTGTTGTCCTCTTCTTTGTTGTGTGACCCTTAAAACTTCGTTGTATGGCCCTTCACACTTCGTTGTATGACCATTAACACTTCTTTTTATTTCCTTTACACTTACACATTGTGATCCTTATTGCAAAGGTGTCTCTCCTTATCTTCGAATACTGTTTCGTATTGCAGGTCCTCCAGAGGTAAGTAGATTCAAGACTGAAATATGTTAGCCCTTGTTCACTGAACTGTGCTTGATTTTTGCACCCAAACTAGACCTCAAGCTCACACTGCAATCTCAGAGTTGATCTGAACTTCCTTCCTGCAATTTATACTAAAATACATTTATTATCTTTACAAAATAAATTTTATTATCTTTATCTTTATATATTCATAATTACTAGTCATTATGAAGACCGAACCTAGTTACACTTTCCAACACTAGAATCCTTATATAACATGTGCAAAGGCATGGGAGTGTGTAGAAACTCAAAATATCTAGAATTGAAAATGAATTATGAGACACTACTTAGGACATTGGTTGGTGGAATTTTTAAGTGAGAGGCCATCTTCTCGTAATGAAAAGCCTAAGTATATAGAACTAGTGCCAAGGAAGTTTCAAAGTCCTGGCCTGATGTTAGAAGAACCAGATAAGGATTTAAATAAAATGAAGGCGCTTCCAGCTCCCACGGATGATGTAAACAATGAACATGAGTAACCATAGAATTTAACACAACAACAAGAGGGAGAAAAATTTCCCCTTAAAATTACTAGTCTACTAGCTCATTTGTACCATACAATTTGGTTTTCTTAACTGATTAAATTATTCCTAATGACAGCAATGGATTTTAACACCAAGATAGGGGATGCTGCTTATATAATGGGAATAATTAAATTATTGCTTGAGTGTGTAGAGTTGTTGTATAGATAAAAATTTGGGTAAGTGAGGCCTAGGGATGATATACAAAATACCCATGGCTATCATTTTCTCATTTAGTTTGGGTTTACACTATATAGCTCTCAGCAAATCAGATTGAACAATTAATCTTAGTTGATTCAAGGAGTCACAAAAAAATACCTCATCGTTCAGTTCTAATGTTTTATGGGATATGACAAGGAATCAAGATGCTACTAGGTAGGGTGAATCACATCCAAAACTTTCACCATCATTATCTCGATTTCATGATGTCCTTCTAATTCTAGCTCTTATAGGTCCTAAAGAAAATGTTGCATCACTGGTGGGAAGAGCCTCAAAATTGGTTAATAGTAAACCCAATGGCATAGAAGTTGTCCATTTACTTTTCCTGAGGTTGGAGTAAGTAATGAGAGAAGGGACAAAAATATACTCAATAAAGTGAAAGATCAGGAAGCAGGCACAGGTGCATGTTAATAGACTGATTGGTAGGTGCACAAAATGACTACTGAGGTGTATTCGTATTATTGGTTTGACCACTTCTCAGAGTAAGATGACTTATGTGGATATATGAAAGATTTATAACTTTATTCCATTACATGGAATAGGGCACTACACATTGCTAACGATGATGTTACTTTGAGTGACAAATATCTTAAGTTAGCTAAGGTGGTTAGCCAAAGTGATCATTCACAGACGCATACTGTGTGGAATCCTAGTATAGAGTTTTCCATTTGTGATTGCTCATGGTGTATATACGGAAATCTCTGTAGACATGTTATTAACGCTGGTATGGTTTTTCACAATTGTCAAGTGGCTAGACCATCAATGGCTATGCAGACATATGATCAATTTCTACATAGTTTGCTACAGTGTCCACCAAATGGATCAATTATTCCCAACCATGATATATCACTATCCATTCATATGTAGTATGATGTTAAGAGACTATTGGGCCACCTAACCACAGAGGCACATACCCTCCACTTATATTATTTCTTGGGAAGTGTGTCTTCAAGAAAAGTAGAACTAAAAGTAAAGTGGGTACTGTAGAAGAAAATAATGATGTAGTATGTGGGAATAGAGTTTTCACTGATGGTGACAACGAAGTTATTAGTCACAAAATTACCTTAGACAAAAGGACTGATAAAAGCACAAAATGATAAGGATGAGATTTGTGAAGGTACGAACTGTTAACCCTCAAATTTTCATAGGCTTTGAATAACTGTTGTGCATGTTTTTGTTAGATATTTGAAGGTATTGATAGACACATTTGATATATTAATTTTTCACGATACCCAATAATTTTTCTATGCCATACAGGGTACTATTCTTGTCCCTCTACAATGAAAGCAGGTTATGATGTTTGTGGTTGTTTTGTCCTTGGGAATCATTATATTGTTGTTGGTATAAAGGCTGGTGCACTGGAAACAATTTTTCGTAGGAGTTGGAGATTAATAATCATTGAGATATGGTGAAGTGGATGCCCAGTGGTTAGTGTGGGAGCATGGTTAGGCAAGCCACATGCTGTCTTTGATAACTTCTAGCTTAAATGATTTTATAAGCAAGAAAACAACCCAACGATTTTTAGGTTACAAATGTCCACAAAATATTTCTACAAGTACAACATGAGAGTGTATGAGATGTATAAAAGATGGCCTTTCATGGGGATACCGTTCATCTAGAGGAAACTATTTGGTTAAAAAATATTGTTTATTTTCAAATTTAGTAGTGAGGGATGCTTATGGGGATGAGTCTCGGTAATGGTTTACTGAGGATTCCCAAGCTAGTATGGTTAGGTCGATATGCTTGAGTTGGAACTCAACATTATTTATTTAACCTCTAGAATGGGGACACTTTCTTCGGTCATCAACTCTGAGTTCTATCCTCTAAGGTACAAGGGTAATAGTGGAAGCTTGGTTGCAAATTCAAATTGGGTTTCTAATTCAATTTTAGCACAAACATTTTTCAATATGAATGTAATCATTATCACTTTCATTTCATTATTAGTTGTTGGGGCTATATCAGTGAAAGTGCTTTGTAATGATTGTTATGCCTGAAACAAAGGACATTTCACATGAGGAAATTGAAGGGATATTGCAATAGAGAGGAGAATTTTAGCATTAAATTTTGAAAGAAGGATAACTTGAAATTTTATTCAAATAAAAAACCCTAGAAGACAATGGTATTGGACAATAGCCTTTTGACAAAAAATGTAGCTATCTACATATGAAATAATTTGATGTACAAGGATATAATATCCTAAGAACCATGTTGGAGATCTTAGGAGTGATTAACTTGATAGTTTCTTGATGAAATGTGGGATAAGAATTTAAAGAAAACTTCACTGAGATTAGCAAAAAATAAAGTGGATGAATACAACTGGAAATTTGATGGAAAGGGAGTACATTTCAAGGTATTTTTGATGCCTTTGAAAAATGATCAGTTAGCGACATGACTAGTATAAATTGTGATAGAACCCTAGATGTTGGAAGAAATGAACACAATTGTATCTTTAAACATGAATGGCATGCCAAAATGGTTCACTGAGGATTACGAAGCCAGTCTGGTTAGGTAGCTATTCTTGAGTTGGAATTGAACATTATTTATTTCACCTATAGAATTGGAACACTTTCTTGGGTCATTAATTCTGAGTTCTATCCTCTAAGGTACAAGGGCACTAGTGGAAGCTAGATTTCAAATTAAAATTGGGTTTCTAATTCAATTTTGGCACAAATTTTTTTCAATATGAATGTAATCTCATTTTATTCTTAGATGTTGGGGATATCTCAGTCTTTGTAATGATTTTTATTCTTGAAACAAAGGGTATTTCACATGAGGAAATTGAGGGGACATTGCAGCAGAGTGGATAATTTTAGCATTAAGTTTTTAAAGAAGAATAACTTGAAATTTTTTTCAAATAAAAAACCCTGAAAGATAATGGTATTGCACAGTATCCCTTAGACAAAAAAATGTAGCTATATACATATGAATTAATTTGATGTACAAGGATATAAATATCCTAAGAACCATGTTGGAGATCTTAGGAATGATTAACTTGATAGTTGCTTGATAAATTGTGGGATAGGAATTTAAAGAAAACTGCACAGAGATCAACAAAAACTCAAGTATATGAATATAACTAGAAATTTGATGGAAAGAGAGTACATCTCAAGGTTCTGTTTTTGATGCCTTTGAAAACGATCATTTAGCCAAATTAATAGTATAAATTGTGATAGAAACCTAGATGTTGTTGGAAGAAATGAACACAATTGTATCTTTGAACATGAATGGCATGCCAAAATGATTCGAGGATTCCCAAGCCAGTATGGTTAGGCATCTATTCTCGAGTTGGAACTAAACATTATTTTTTTCACCTCTATAATGGGAAAATTTTCTTGGGTAATCACCTCTGAGTTCTATCCTCTATGGTACAAGGGTAATGGTGGAATATTGGTTGTAACTTCAAATTGGGTTTCAAATTCAATTTTGGCACAAAAATTTTTCAATATGAAGGTAATCATTAGCACTTTCATTTAATTCTTCATTGTTGGGGCTGTATCAATCAAAATTATTTGTAATGATTGCTATGCCTGAAACAAAGGGTATTTCACATGAGGAAATTGAAGGGATATTGCAACAGAGAGGATAATTTTAGCATTAAGTTTTGAAAGAAGAGTAAGTCAAAATTTTATTCAAATAAAAAACCCTAAAATACAATGGTATTGCATAGTAAGCCTTAGACAAAAAAATGTAGCTATCTACATATGAACTAATTTGATGTACAGGGATATAATATCCTAAGAACCATGTTTGAGATCTTAGGAATGATTAACTTGATAGTTTCTTGATGAACTATGGAATAGGCATTTAAATAAAAATGCACAGAGATCAACAAAATCTTAAGTGGATGAATACAACTAGAAATTTGATGGGAAGGGAGTACATCTCAAGATTCTATTTTTGATGCGTTTGAAAAATTATTAGTTAGCCAAATGACTAGTAGAAATTGTGATAGAACCCTAGATGTTGTTGGAAGAAATGAACACAATTGTATCTTTGAACATGAATGGCATGCCAAAATGATCATTGATGAGATGGAATATGGAAGGTCTCCCAAGGAAAAGAACCATGTTATCCTCTCCTAGATGATAGGTCCACTGAGCTAGAACAAAAAAATCATGGATCATATATGATGTATCTTAAGGGTCCTCATGTTTATGATATGTCCGATAATTGTGGAAAATTAATGCATAGAGCTATGCATGTCACACGATTTATTTATGACCCAAGTGCTAAAGCTTACATGTTCAATGTGCATACATGTAATAGTTGGTTGCATGGCTATGTCCACATAAGTAGAAAAGGAATATTTTAACCGGGTCAACTATTTCTGTGTACATGCATGCTTCAAATTCAATATATTGTCAGGTAGTCCTATATTTAAAAAAATGAACATGTTGTTAGAGCATGCTTTGAGAAGTATGATGATGGCATAAAAACATATTTTTAAGAAAATCAATATTGGGTACCAACAATAGAGTTCAGATCTGCATTTTGATAGAAGAAGAATATTCTTCTCAATTCTACAGTTGGATGCTTAGCATAAAATTGATCCTCAAAGCATCATATTAATGCAAAAGGATTCTTCTAAATTGAGTTGGTGAGACTCAAGTTCAAACTTGAAATTCTAGCTTTTCAGCAAGTAGCAGAATAAAAGGGACTTTGGTCAAATAGTGGGTAAGTGCAGTCCTAATCAGAGTGTAAAAGCTAGAGGTGAATATATCTGGAAAATTCCTCAAGGGAGGATGATTTGAAACCTTGATTAATTTGAATCATTGGGGACATGGAGATCTAAATTAAATGAATATTGGTTCCTGTGAAAGTTTTGAAAATGATATGTTGAGAACGCTCCTCCTCAGTCACATGCTCCAAATAGCAGTAAAAATGGTATTTTTGCTACTGAGAAGTTGGGAACTTGTGGAAAAACTTGAGGTGCAAGCATCTACAATTTTACATTTTCAAAATCAAAATATGATCAGCATACAATAAGCTTCATAGTACTCATATCAATGAGTACATTTACATTTTCAAATGCATTACTCCTTGTGATAAATGTAGTAAATTAGTTCTTTAGAGCTCCCTTGGTTCAGGACAAATGATAGAAACTGTTGCTTTGAATCCATCGACCATTTCCTTGTCTTTTTTTGGATCTTTCCTTTCATTCCAAAATTTAGCCATGTAAGCCTTGTTGTATACTTTGGATTCAGTGAATAGGATAAATAATGCAAATGGGTATGTTATATGTCCCATCTATTGATAATTATCCCCTTAATCGGTGTCATAAAAGAGAGGCATTAGGGGAATTTTGAGGTCTAAAATGGGCCTCCTAAGGAAATTATAAAATAATAGTGGAAATAATAAAATAATGTTAGATTACATCATTAGATTTTAGAGGGAAAAAAATAAATAAATAATAATAAAATAATAAAATTATTTTTTCAACTTGTATTTTCAACTTATCTCCCTAAGTTTTTACTCAAATTGCAACCAGAAACACTCGTTGGATGCATAATATAATTCCTCATCCAAGGAATACCCATGTTTCATACTTTTGATGGACCCTACTATACGAAAAATGAGAAATACATGAAAAATGTGATTTCAATCACGTTTTTTCATGTATTTATCATTTTTCATGTAGGAGAGTCCATCGAAAGTATGAAATATGGGTACTCCTTGGATGAGAAATTAAATTTTGCATCCAACGAGTACTCCCACTCGAAATTTGAGTAAAAAATTAGGGAGATAAGTTGAAAATATGAGTTGAAAAAGTAGTTTTATTATTTTATTATTTTTTATTCCTTGTACTTTTTTACTCTAAAAATGGTTAATCATCCCCCATGGTTGACATCATCATCTTGAATCCTATTGGTTCTTATAAAGTTTATTTTGGTTGTACATTTTTCTTAGGAGGCCCATTTTAGACCTCAAAATTCCCCTAATGGGTCCCACTCTTCAAGAATCTGTTGAATTCTTTTGAACATACAATCAATATGCTCATAAATGTCTCCCAACATAGGGATATCCATATCAAAAATTTTGTATCATATCAACTATGACTTCAATATGGAAAGAAACAACTCAATCTAACCCCAACAAGCCTTAAAGAGAATGATAGTTCCGATGTGCATTTTTATTTCAGTGTTGGGAGATCTCCGTGTTTGCCACTTGGGACAAACTGCCATAAAAGACAAAGCAACCCAGTGCTGCAAAAGTGAATCAAGACATGGTGTGATGTAAATCTATTTTCTCCAATATTAGGAAGTTGGAGCTTGGGAAATTGTCTACACATTGTTTATGCATGTTTGTCCTTCTTAAGAAGAAAATATATTTCTTTTTCTTCATCACAATGTTTTTTCGTTTGTGAAACTTCAACAATAATATCTTTGAAAGAAAGATTCAAAGTTCAAACTATGAACTACACATGGTGTCCCAAACATATGGTCATGCCTTCTCAATGATTGCATCAATTTCTTTGCATGACCTTGCATTGCCTGTGATAATTTGCATGATGATTGAAGCATAGTCATTGCATTGTATATGTATCTATATTTAAAGGTACAACCAAAAATATGCCCTATACAAATTCAGGGAAAATCTCCCCTAAAATAATTGTTGAAAAATTAAAAAAAATACCTCAACCAACTTGATTTAATAGGTCTTTATGACATAAAATTTGTATAAGCACATTTTTAATTTTGTCTACTTATTTTTAAATTTTGTAGCATTTTGGAAAATTCACATGTTTTTCATTTTGTGACTACAACTGGTTGTATGGGAATTTTTTAGGTACACATTTTTTTGTACAACATTAGTATCCATATTCATATATTGTAGCCATGATTTTAAATCTCAATTACTTTTGTAAGTCTCGACCGTGCATTCAATGCTCTTTTCCTCATTTGAAGCATTTATTGCTCTCAAGAAGTATGGGCCTGAAGGAGACATAATATCAAATTTATTGAGGTTGGTTTTTTGTATTAGTCAACAGCAAATTCTCCTTCTATAGAATGGTGGTGCATACTTTTTCAAATTTGGTCTCTTGTAACCCATGGGTGCTTCATTCACCACTCTAAACATGACTTGCCAATATAGAGACATAATACTCTATAAATGGAATACCACATGCATGTATGGCAGGGGAAAATCCACTATCTATTTCTTTCCTCTTGCCACAATCAAACATTATTTCCAAGAGTTTGGTGTTCAATCTCTTCTAGGCTTCCTCAACTGGTGAGGGAACTTTTTGCTCCTTTTTTAACCTATAGGAACATGCTTTCTGCCCCTTTCTTAAACCTACGAGAACATGCTTGCTACCCTCCTTTCTTCCATGGCTAACTGTGAATCGCCATTCTCCTTTTGAAATTGTGCCTTAATCTTTTGTGTGATAGATTACAAAACTCAACCCCATTGTTAGGAATCCAAAGCAAAAGGTCTTTCCCACTTGAGTATGAATCCAAAATTTTCTTTGCACTTATTCAATTCCATAAGTAGTTTCCACCTTTTTTTCTCCTTTTTCTCTATCTTTCTATGACACACTTCCACAGAGGGGGAATTAATGGAAAATTTATGTTATTTTTTTCACCATCTCCTATCCCTACACCACTTCTTCCACCATGATTTCTATAATCATACCCTTCCCAAGATGATGAATGAGATTCCATCAAAAGAATATAGGAGGATAAGAAATAGAAGAAAAAGTAAGAGTTTTGGGTGTTGTTGAGCTGGAAAAAACTTTGTTTTGCATTCCTCCCTTCAAATCTGCTTGCCAAAGTTATTTTTCAGTCTTGTTCTACAAAACTTGTCCACCCTAAGCTGCTCTCATTTCTCTTGTCCAAATCTTCTCTCCAAAGTATGAAATGAAAAATGATATGAATTGGGGTTTCAAGAAATTTTGTAGTGAGCCAGGGGAAAATTTTTGATAAATAGGGAGCCAAGCCCTCCTCAAATACCAGTTGCTATGGGGAGGCCATGTGGACCCTCTTTACCTGTTCCCTCCAAAATCATAAAGATATTTTACAAATTTATTTTTTATTTTATACAGGAAATGTTACTTATGCTAATCAATGCTCTATCCTACAAATTCTTATGTGAATCAATAAATCTGCATCAGTTGGTATGGGGTGGCCATGTGGACCCTCTCTACCTATTCCCTCCAAAATTAGAAAGATATTTTACAACTTTATTTTTTATTTTATGCAAGAAATGTTACTTATGTTGATCAGTGCTCTATCCTACAAATTCTTATGTGAATCAATAAATCTGCATTTCTAATACAAACTATAAACACCTTTGCTAGCCTAGGATGGTGATTCCAAGGGTGGAAAACTATCTAGGATTCATTGTGTATTTTTAACATTTCATTGTCATAAAAATAATTATTATATTTTCGCTTAATATGCCTTGAAAGTATAATCTATCTAGTAGAACTGGTAATTGTATTATTTATGCTATGATAATCCAACTCACAGATGGATGTTGGAGCCTGGAAATAAATCTAATATTCTCTCTGAAATATTTCCAACAAAGTAAAGAGATTCCCAAAATTATGTTCTTGAAAATATCTCATGTGGTTGACTATCTCCAAACTAGGTGACATCTTGATCTTAAATTTTATGCTTTTTTTTGAAGTCAGAATTTATGGGACCTGCTTTGCTCTTGTGTTTACAGGTTCTACTCTTGTATCCTTAATCTTTACTACTTAGAGGAGAACTCTTGGAGAGCTACCTTCTTGAATAAGATTAGTTGTCATTATTGAATCTTTCTCAAATTTTTGAACACTGTAAGTGACATTTTTCATTAATTACCATTATCATTTGGCTGCACCTTTGGAATTCATTCTCCACTGTGATTTATTACAACCGATAAATGTTGCACGGTGACTAGTGTAGATTACCCATTATGTAAAATCTCTATAACACAATTATGCACAAGGTTGACCTTGCCTAGAGTTGTTTAAATTAGCACCATATCATGAGTATTGGTTCATATAAATACTATCGAAAGATGTGTGAAATGGTATAATTCCTTTATGAATAAAGGTATAAGATAATTTGAGAGCACCCACATGGTGTGAGAATAAAGCTATCGATTGATAATTTCCATTAATATTCTTTTTTCCCTAAGGAAAACCTATGGGAAAACCCAAGGTATGCTTTACCAAATCATGGATGGCATCCCTAGTAAAATTGTTGGTGTAGACTAGTGAACCTCACCAAGGGGGATTTGTACTGGACACTTGTTGGCATGGAATTCGCAAAATGCCAAGAAACCTTGGTATCGAACGATTGATCTAACCCCTTGGGCTAATTTCCATGGTACTTGATGACAAGTTAGAGCATATCCTTAAAATGGTTACCTTCATGATGTTATGGACCAAATTTCCTTTCTCCTTGCAAACTCGGCTTCATAAATGTACGAGAGAGGGAGCATTAGCAGATGCACCTACTCAAGCTCTAGGGATGATTAGTAAATTATCTTTTCCATTTTGATATCCTAAGTGAGTTGCTAGGGTATGAGCATCGACAAACCTCCATGAAACTAAAATACACATAGTCAAATCCATTTGACATGCATTTCACTGACAAATTTTCCATGATCAACTAGTTTTCCATGCCTCTTATCCCACATCAAAAAAATGTTTCATTCTTTGAATGAATTCATATAAGACTTATTGTCAAATTGCTTCTTGATTTTGATTTGAATATCTGTGGGTTTTTCAAAATCCTTCCTCCTTTGCTCATCCAATTCAACCAGTTTTTTTATCCTTGCCTCCTCTACATCTTGATTTGAACTGAAACGTTGCAGCAATTTGTATAGAAGAATCTTCAAATTGATGGGTAGGGTCATCTTCATTTCGTAGACTAGCTCAAAAGGAATTTTACTTGTAGTTCTTTTCCTGGTGGTGTGATATTTCCAAAGGGAAAAATTAAGTATTTTGTCCCAACATTCCTTATTGTCTCTGAGGGTTTTCTTTACAATCTGAATCAGTTTCTTGTTGCTACATTTGGCTAAGATATTCCTTTGGGGATAATAATTTTATGAGTGGGATATTTTTCCATAATTCAAACCAATCCTCACCAATTTAATGTATATGAATGATTTGGAATTGTTTGTAGTGATTTTAGTAGAAACTCCAAGTCTTGTGATGATCTTTTCTTTTGTGAATCCAATTATCATTTTGTTGGTTGCCTTCTTTGTAGGGGATTCTTCAACCCACTCGGGGAAATAATCAGTGATAGTGATGGTCCATTTACTCTCACTACTTGAATTCTCATGGAATTTATCAATAAATTCCATCCCCCACTGCTGGAAAGGTGCTTCAATCAGCATAGGATACAACGCCAAGGTTTCCACCTTTTGTTTTCTTGTAAATTTTTGACAAGACTAGCGCAATCTCACAAATGTATGCATATCAGAAAATTTAGTAGGTGAATAGTAACATGCTCTCAAAATTTGTGCAGTCATATTTGCTAAATAATATCCACCATAGAACCGACTGTGAATTTCCATCTTTTTTTTTTTACTTCCAGAGGATACATGCATCAAAGGGTTAGACCATCTAGATTCTTCCATCCTAATCCTATATGCATTAAGCAATATTTTTCTGCATCTAACCTCAATGATCTGTCTGTCACTAGGAAGCTGGCTAGGGCATGATAGATTCCGCAAAAGAGAAAATATAAAAGAATATTTAGGACTTATCAAGACTGTTGCTGAAGACATTTCCTCTCCTTAATTTCTTGAAAAGCCTGTTTGGTTTCTTTATTCTATTTGACCTCTTAATCTTTCTTCAACATGGCTGAAATGGGTTTGGTAATTTCAGAAATTTTGTCCTCTTGATGAAGTTGATTTTATCAAAGAATGATTGAATTTCCATCTTATTGGGTGAAAAGGTTAGATGTTGAATACCTTCCACCCTTATTGAATAACTCCTCACACCATCTTTAGATGCAGTATGGCCCAAGAGTTTTACTTCATTCATACCAAAAACTAATTTCTTTGGATTACGTGAGATCACAAATTATCTACACTTCCATAACACAGCTTGAGATGTCAGACATGTGCATTCCTATATTTAGAGAAAATTGTCAGGTTTCTTGATAAATGACAATAATCTTGTTGACGATGTCCTTCAATGCATTATCCATACCTCTTTCAAATTGAGGACCAATGTTCAACAATCTGAATGTCATCCTCAAGTGCATGAAGGTTTTCCATGGTGTAGTGAAATCAATCCTATGTTGAATTTTCCTATTCTACCAGAACCTAATTATATCCTCAAAATGAATCCAAGGTAGACATGACAGATTCACCATCACTTTTTGCATAAAATGGTCCCTGTTTCACAATTGGTAGTTGTGTTTGACAGACAATTGTTTCAATTTTCTAAATTCAATACACACACGCACCTGATTTCATCATTCTTTTTTCTAGCCCCAAACTACTACCCATGATGAATACCTTCTGGGAATAATGATCTTATCCTCTAACTTCCTCTATAGTTCACTTTATATAATTGGAGCTAGCTTTTGATTTGTAGGCCTATTTTTTATTTGAAAGGCTTAGCTCTCTCCTTCAATGTAATAGCGTGTCGATGAATTCTTCACACCCCTTTGCTAGTTGGAGTACTTGTGACAGGACATAGTTATCATTGAGAGGTAGCGAGTGCTTTCATTGTATTCATGAAATTACATCTTTGGATACTTATGCATGGTGTGGATTTGGAAGTGTTTGAATGCCCCTTAGATATTTTGTTGGTGTAATAGATATTAGTCAAATTTTGTGCTTACTTTACAAAGTTTTATAATTTATTAAAAGTTGTAGAATTTATAATTTATAAAGTTTCAAGGTCCAATTTTTTAAAGTCTAATTCTTTAAAGAGTGCTAGCTCAATGGAAGAGCACCTGCTTTATAAGCAGGAGGTTGGTGGTTCGATTCCATCGTTCCCTGATATTTATATGGAATGGAAATGATCAATTTTTGTTGCCAGAGGCTCTTTTGACCATCACCAATGAGATTATGGTGACATTTTTCGACCCTCACTAAAATATGAAATGGTGACGGTCAATGAACGCCACCATATATACACATAAATAGTGTCTTTCATGAAAGGTCCATCACAATAAATCATTGTTGTTCATATGAAATGGTGACGGTCACTATCTGTTTTTATAATAATTATTTGTGATGGACCTTGAATGTCACAACAACACCTATACTTTTGGCGACACCACCTTTGGTGACGTTTAATTTTTTGGTGATGGTGGCTAAAGTTTGTCACCATTTCTCATATGAAATGGTGACGGTCACTATCCATCATTATAGATCATTATTGGTGACAGACCTTGAATGTCACCACAACACCTAAACTTTCTGCGACGACACCTTTGGTGATGTTCAATTTTTGGTGACAGATGCTCTTTTTACCGTCACCAATGAGCTTATGGTGACCAATTTTGACCATCACCAATGACCCTTTTTGTTATAGTGCTAGTAACTCAACCCCAATTGTTACAGGGCTTCCAAAGAGTTTGTCCAACCAAGGCTTCTAGGACTAGTAAATCAACCCACCTAGGGTTTCCAGAGCATTTTTCCAACCAAGGCCTTGAGAACTAGTGACGCAACCCATAGTTGTTTGCCAGGCTTCCAGAGTGTTTGTCCAACTAAGGTTTCCAGGAACTAATAACTCAACCCACAACTAAAGGAATCATGAGTTTTACACCAATTTTTGGTCATCTAACCATGTATAATTATATGGATCGAAATACACCATGTAAGACCAATTTTACCATAGTAAAATTTATTTCACTAAGAAATAATTTAATAAACCATAGTTTATTAAGTTATTTCTGATCCAAAATAGAAAATAGTTTATTAAGTTATTTCTGATCCAAAATAGAAAACCCCATGAGGAATAATTAAATAAATCCTTATTTATTTGATTTTACTCTAGGAATAATTAATTAAATCTCCGTTTAATTATACTCTTGGTCATATTTAACCCAATTAATGAGAAATAATTAGATAATCATTATTTATCTTATTATTCTCTAGGAATAATTAATTAAATCATTATTTAATTAATATTCATTTTTAAATTTGACTAAATCATTTAGGAATAATAAAATAAATCATTATTTGTTTAATTATTCCTTGACCCCATCCTTGAAATAATAAATAAATATATATTTTTTTTATTGTTTCTAAATAAATGGATTTAACTAATTTGAATTCCTTTTCCCTCCAACAAATATAATTAAATATTCCAAGTGGTTAGATCTAGATTTTGGTTAATAATATTTTATTATGCACCATTATCAAGGATAACTCAATATTTTGTTATAAATAGGAGGTTTTCCCATTCATTCCCAATCTTTGATCATTTTATTTTGGTCAGACTTTGATCCTCTTATCATTGTCTCACTTTTATTTTCTTTTTGCTTATTGAGCTCCCTTTGAGTTCTACACGTCTTGGGTATTCTACAACCATTGAGAGAGAAACTCTGAAGCTGAAGCGTTTAAGGACAGCCAAGAACCCATCCCATTGAAGGGGACTCTCTATGTTCCCTTCCCAAGTGTTACATAATACAAAAAGTCTTTATAATTATTGTCTTGTCCATTAGATATTTTGAAGAAAATCTTATTTCATTTTGTTGTTTAGCTACTTTATTTGCATAGATCCAGGTTTATTTTTCATTTGTTTTGACCGTCTATTGCAGATCTAAGAATTTGAACAGCCATATTTGTTGTTCGGGTTGTTTTTCATGTGCAGCTAAAGTGATCTCTTTTCGTACACTTGCATTAAAATTTTATACTAACAATGAGAACCAACTAAAAAAAATAAATGGAAATAAACCCACAACACCATGGCTATCCAAGAAATGGAAAGGTTAGGCAAATCCACATGCATACACCATGCATGCCAAAACTAGTGAGGAAAACATACATGTAACTCAGTACCTGCAATCAAATCCCGTTGTAGTTGTTGATCCTAATGATCGATTGCACTTTCCTGATCTTATTTTTCCTTCTTGATCCAAACCACCAAGTATCCACACTCTCCAAGAGTTCTCCAAGAAAAATCTAAGTATCCAAGAGTATGAGTGAGAGAGAAAAAGAGAGAGAGAGAGAGAGAATAATGAGAGCTCCAAAATTCACTGAAAAACTCTTACCCATTGATCCTTAAAAGCCTTTTTATTAATGGGGCCTCTATTTTCTTCATTTTCCATTATTTTCCTTAATTTTCCTTCTCGCATGCAAGCCGTGACCTTTCATCTTCCTTTTCTCCTATTTTCATTTATTTTCATAAATAAAATGCTAATTAATGCCTCATGTATTTCCAAAGCCTTTTCCAATTTTCTGTAGCCATAATAACCAAAATAAACACATGCTAGGATGTTTTCCCCAACATTCAACTTGGAATACTTGTTCTATAAACCACAGTCTTATATATTTTGACATGGATTTTTACCAAGGTTGTTACATTACCGACATGAATTTAAATTATTTGTTAAAGGAAATTAGGAATTTGTTAGATCAGTTTGATGATATTATTGTGGATGAGTTACAAAGAAATTTACCTCATCTTATAAGTATCAACCATCATATTGATTTAATTCGGTGATCTACTTTTCCAAATAAAGATGCTTATAGATTAACACGACAATAAAATGAAGTAAAAAGACAGGTTCATGAATTATTGGGAAATTATATGATTAAAGAAAGCTTGATTCCATGTGTCGTGCCGACGATATTAAGTCCAAAAACAGATGAAGGTTGGAGTATGTGTACTGACTCAAGGGAAATTAATAAAATTACCATCAGGTATCAATTTCCACTCTTAGGAATCGATGATTTGATTGACTTTTTAACTAAAGATTTTTTTCTTTCAAAAATTGATTTAAAAAGTGGATATCATCAAATTTGTATGAAACAGGGAGATGAGTAGAAAATTTCATTTAAAATGGGTTGTATGAATGGCTCGTGATACCCTCTGGTTTGACAAATGCACCCAAAAATTTCATGAGATTAATGAACATATTTTTAAATAATTTTATAGGAAAATTTGTCATTGTTTATTTGGATGATATTTTAGTGTAAAACAAAACCATGGAAGAGCATGTACAACACCTAGGATTAGTTCTGGGCACTATTGTAACTCTTGGAGATAGTTCCTAGCTATGGGGGAACCAATTCTCGAGACATCTTCAGATTGATAATATTTTTTTTTAAATTAGTGGCTAGAGGAATTTCCCATGAGAGCAATAATGAATCTTCTAACTAAAAAAACTAGCCCTCGAAACCGAAATGGCCGGAAAACATTGAGGATTGTAGGGTCTATGAGCTAATAAGTGGCTTAGGAAGAAAATAAAGAAAGACAAGGTTTAAACTTAGGAATTTAAGAATCTAAATTCAAACCTATGTAGAAAGAATTACAGGCAGATGAGATAATGTGAGTGCGTTTATGGAACATGGAGTGCGCTTTAAAGGTATCAAATTTACATTGCATGAGTATTAATAAGTAAATTCATGAAACATTAAAATGAGAAAACCTAATGTTATCATACACCATTCTAAAATAGGCAAAAACATAAATGAAGTACTGCATACAAGAGAAAAAAAAAACAACTAAAATCATCTCAATGCTGAAATCAAATTGGTTACTATTATTGAGATTTTGAGATACTCCACCGTTACATGGCCTCATGCATTTTTTGACTCTGAACCCCTATCAAGTCTAACTCTCAGACTTTTATTTTCTCCCCTACTCTAACTGACCCAGAATTGGTTTTATAACTAACTCATAGACAATTACGTAACAATATCTTTTCACTAATAAGTTATCTTTCTTTTAAATACATGAGAGCTTGTTTTGGAATGCTTTTATAAATTTAATATTATATGTAACAAAATATATATATATATATATATATATATATATATATAATGTTAATTAATATCTCTCATACGTCAAAAATATAAGAAATATCTCCATTTAACATGATCTCATACATTACAATATGAAAATATCTCCAAGTTTTAAGCCATTTAGAATGTGATTTGGAGTGTAACAAAGTATATGTGAGTCCCATCAAACTACAGTCACATAGTAAGTTTGTACTCAACCGGACACTTGTAGGCCTAGATAATGGTTATTTAAACCCACTTTCTTCCCCCGGGGCCACCCCTGGCAGTTTATGAAATGGATAGGAGCGATTACAACCATTGATCTATTCAATGGGCAGTTTGAGACAACTTCTTTTTGAGGGCACTACCTTTACATAAATTACATGCAATTTGTGTGTTGTTGGGAATTCATGGATCTTGGAGATGAATGCTCTAGACCGTAGATATATGCTCAAAGTGACTTCCATTTACCTATCACATAAAATCTGCCATGTCTTCTTACTCATAGAACTTTTTTTTTTCAGAAAGAAAAATACTGCTGGTTTTATATAATGTACCAGTAACAAAACTTTTAGATCGACCAATAGTATTTTCAACTTGATTACATTACATTCATTTTGCATCGAAACACAAAAAAATCAAAAAAGTATCAACCTGCAACAAGTTGGGCTTCCTCGAAATCTTTTTCAGCTGAAAGAGAAATTACAGCCTCTACAATAACCTGAGATGAACTAATAATAGATCAAATTTGATTAAATTCCACAAAATTATCAAAACTTTGTTTCATTATGTTTCAAAAAAGAAGGAGTTATTGTTGTCTATTGTTGTCTCTCACAGAATGTGAATAGTGTCAGCAGCTCCTCTACCTTCCGCAACCAGTAGCTGATAATGCATTTCACCATAGTTGCCTTCCAACCCCTTCTTCGATAACCTATTAGCTACAACATTCTTCTGTCTGAAAACATGATGAAAGGAGATCACAACAAAATATTTCTGTAGTATTTCAAATCTCTCCAACTAGTGTGCTATCGAACCCAATCTAATGGACACTTTATTATTCAGATGATCTATTAACACTTTGGAGTCCCCTATTATGAGGATCTTTTCCATGTACAATTGGTTGGCAAACCAAAGGAGCCCCCAGAGGGCGAGAACTTCTGCCTTCATGTTTGTACTTGTACCTCTATTCCAATAAATTTTATAATGGCATTCCGGAGAAATCAGTAGCCAAGCCCCACAGCCACAAACCGAGTGTTGCGATGCTCCATCAAAGAAACCAACAGGATAACTGATCTCATGAAGGAAAAACCGACTTAATAAATCCGATGGAGGCCTTTGTTTGATCTTTAAATGTTCTAATGAGTAGATGATTTGGAAGGCAATTTTCTTTGGATTATCAGAATACCATCAAAAATAGTTCTGTTCCTTGTATACCAAATATACCAGTGAAAGAAAATAGGCAAATCCTGGACGATGACCCCTCTTTCGAGCCACCTCTTCAAACATTCCTCCGTCAACTGATACTTCGACATGTTAATTTTTAAAATATCACAAACACAAGATAGTGTATTAAAAGCATAGGGGCAAGTGTAAAATAAATGGACATTGTCCTCCGCCGCTATCCCACAGAGTAGGCAAATGTCGGGGCCCTGTCACCCTCTCTTTTGAAGATTTTTCCAGGTTAAGTTTCTATCCTTCCAAACCAACCATAAGAAAATTATCATTTTGATCTGAGCTTTAGATTTCCAGAACACTTTGAACCAGCCATCTGATTCTAATGCCACTCTGTTTTTAATTAGATCCAAATAAATTTCCTTGACTATCAGAATGTCATTATTCTTCTTTCCTTTCCAAGTTATCCGGTCCCCACCTGTCAACCTGCAAAGACCCAATGTCTTGAGTTTTTCCGTGTACAACTTCCACTTCCCTTCCCACTTTTGCTGCAACCCCATCTCGGAACATTCCTTCCAACTCGGGATCTCCCCAATCCACTCTCTTATGCTTTGTTGAATGAAAAAATACCCCTTACTATTTAAAATTAGTACAAGATCCTCGATCTGAGGCTGAAAATCAGCCATTCTCATCATCATCCTGTTTCCAATAAGGATTTGTGATCCATTTCCAAAGAGCCAATTTACCTGTTCCTTGACCACCGGCCACAGCCTACCAAAACCTTTCCAGATGTTAGATTTTGAGTTGATTATAGGCCAACCCGAAATGACCAGTTCTTCCACAGATACACTTCCCAGATATTTGTGTTTTAAAATTTCTTGCCATTTGCCTTTTCCAATTAGACCTCGCCACAAAGTCTTAATAATGAGTGATTTCCCCAATAATTCCATATCTAAGATACCCCATCCTCCTTTGTCTTTAGGGAGGATTAATGTCTCCCATTTAGCAAGGTGAATGGCTTTCTTCTCTCTCCCCTCGCCCCAAATAAAATTTTCCATTATCTTCCTAATATTTATTCGGGAAATTTTTCTTTGGGAGTACAAATAGATGAGCCTAGTATGTATTCATCTGTTGAAGTACCGCCTTCAGCAAAATCAATCTGCCTCCTCTAGTCAGCCATCTACCTCTCCAATTATTTAATTTCTTTTGAAATTTCTTGGTCAACCAAGACCAATCCTCCACTGTGTAATTTGTAGATTTCAATCTAAATCCAAGGTAAGTTAGCCCTTGATCCAGTGGAGCCGTTTTGAAATTGAACAGATCCGCTATTTCCTGAATCAGAGTCTCCTCCCCACCATAGTAATAGATGCAGGATTTGTCATTGTTGGCCAACATTCCAGTGGCTTCACCAAAAAGATTCAATATTTCATACAATACCATCCAACATTTTTTTATCAGCATGCCGAAAATGAGTATGTCATCCACAAACAGATTGTGGGTAGTCTTCAAAAGAGGGCTCACCTCTATGCCGCTGAACAAACCACTCTCAGCTGCTCTATTGATTTTTATACTAAGAGCGTCCATAACAATCACGAAGAGTAGCGGCAACAGGGCACACCCCTGCCTTAATCCTCTACCAGGTTTAAAAAACTTCGACACTGATCCGTTAATAAGCACTGCCATATATGTATTTGTCATGCATGCCATTATCCATGCTACCGCCTCCCTACTGAGTCCTATTTTGAACAGGGCAAGCCTCAAGAAAACCCAGTCAACATGGTCATACGCTTTCTTGAGATCAATTTTCATGACTGCCGCCTTCATTTTTTTAGAATGAATTGTATGGATTGTTTCTTGTGTGGCAGCTACAACTTCATGGATATTACGGTTTTTTAGGAATCCATATTGTTCCTGGGAGATAAAGTTTGACATAATACCTTTTAAAAAACCAGCAATTATTTTGGACACAAGCTTGTAAATAGTGTTGCATAAAGATATGGGCCGGAAATCATCAAAGGTAAGAACACCTTTCCTCTTTGGGATGAGAACAAGGAGGGTTGAGTTAATAGCTCTGTTTATCTTGCCTGTGATTCTAACTTCCTCTACCAGATCCTTCAAATCAACAATAAAGTCTTCAATAAAATGCAAGAAAAATTCTGGAGACCAACCATCAGGTCTCGGACTTTTATCTGCTGCGAAATATTTAAGAACTCATTTTACCTCATCAGCCATAACCTCCCTGAATAAATTAAGATTTTCCGAGGTTGAGAACATAACAGGGAAAACATTGATTAGATCCAGGTGCTCCTTAGTAACAGGAACCCTTCTCTGCTGATAAAGTGTGCCGAAATATTCCACTGCACTCGACTTGATTTCCTTTGTGGAGTGTACAAGTCTATCACCAAGATTAATTTCCCAGATCGAATTGTCCTTTCTTCTACCAGTCGTGAACTTATGGAAAAACTTAGTATTCCTATCTCCCTCTACCAACCAAGTAGCTCTACTTTTAAGTCTCCATGTTGCTTCCTCATTCTTCAGAAATATTCTAAGTTCACCTTCTATCAACTTTAGTTGTTCCCAATAATCATCATTCTGCATGCCTTCTGCTATCTTCAAATGAATTCTATTCCTTTCAGATAGTATGAATCGGATCTTGTCTTTTTCCTTTTTAAGTTTGCTCCTTTCCCAACTTCTGACCATAGTCTTCAGTTCCTTAAGTACTCTGGCCAGATGGGACACCACTGACGAGCCCTCCTCCATCTTAAGCTTCTGTAGATATTTCTTAATCATGATGTTGAAATCCAGATCTGATAACCATCTTTTGTTGAACTTGAAAGTATAGCCCGAGAGCTTCACCTCAAAATCCCAATATAATGAAATAGGCCTATGATCAGAAAGTGTTATCTCCTCCGCAATCGCTTGGGCTTCCTTCAAGCATAATCTTAGCCTAGAACTTATTACAAAATGATCTAATCTCTTCCCATAAAATGCTTACCTTTCCTTCCGTTCATCCATGTAGGGCAATTCTCTTTTAATGGAATGTCAACCAGATCTGCCTCCTCCAAAATTCCTTTAATAATTGCGCCCGACGGATCAAACCTGCCAGTCTCCCCACAAACTTCACCAGGATGGAAGCTGCAATTGAAATCTCTCGCAAGAATGTTGTTATTTAGACTAAGAAAGCCAGAATCCTCCATACGATGCCAAAACGAATTCTTGTCAGCATAAGGAGCATAAATATTAAGAATATTTATACGCCTGCTGAAACCTCTGCAATAACCCGAGAGTAACATTCCGCCAAATAATCCATAGGGTTTAAATTTAGTGAACTCCGGGTCCCAAATAGCCGCACTGCCACCCGACATCCCAGACACATCATTTTCCGCCATGTTCCACTCTGGAAACATGGAACGGAGCACATCAATAGACTTAGCTGCTTCAACCAAAGTTTCTTGAAACAAAAATATAGTTGGCTTAATAGTCAAAAAGAAATTTTTAAACGACAGCGATTTATCCTTGCCCCCTCCCCCCACCCACGAATATTCAGTGAAACAATTCTCATAATGGAGACTCAGAAGCAGGGGACAGTGCTCTAAGTACCCTTCCAATGGCCAATGACACCGGAACATCTCTAAAGTTACCCTTCAGTAAATTTTCATGATCATCATTCACAGTCACCACCTTCTTCTTTCTCTTCGTTAAGCCTCTGCCTCTACGATTCGTCACATTCGATTGCGAGGAAGGGCTGATGATCAGGGTAGGGGACGAAGGTCCCAAACAAACTCGCAGAGGCACCAAGCCCACCTCCGGACTGGCAAGAAGGAATTCAATTTCGCTCCCTATAGAATTTCTGGGAGAAGTGTCCTCCACTACTGTTTCCGGAGTCAATAGCAGCTTACAAGAACTAAGCAGCTTACAGGAACTGGCCACCTTATCCTTCGGCTTGGGTGAAAGGACAGACGAGGGATAATCATTCCCAGAGTTCAAGTGAGGGATTAATAGTTGACTCCTATGACACTCAAGGCTCTCTGTTGCAAGGGCATTCGGACCCAAATCAGCAGCCGGAGATAAATTCTTCATCCTGGGGCGACATTATATATCAAGGGGAAAATCCTCTAAAGTTATACCAGACCCCAACAAAATCAAGCGGCTTCTTAAAATCAAAACTCCGTGAGGCGGAAGTCTCCCGCACCTCCCTAGCCGCTATCCCAAACCCAGACTCCATGTTATGAACTGGAATAGCATTCTCAATTGATATTTTATTCGCAGTTATATCATAAACAATGGATTCAAGGAGCAATATCTTACCCGATAGGGACATGATCTCCTTCTCCACTAGCACAGTCTGCTTCGGTGGATCTCCAACAGCCTCAGTGGTCTGATTGAACTTCTATGCTTGGGCCAACTTGTAATCATACCTCCAAGATTGACAATTCCGCATCAGATGTCCCGTTTCGTGACACAAGTGACAGTGAAACGAGACTTTCCAATAATCAATCTTCTGCTTATACATCGAGCCTTCCCATTGAAGATCGATATTCGCCGACAAACCACCAGTGAACGGAATTTCAATGAGAACCCATGCAACTCTTTTTTCGAATACTTCATGGCATTTCGGGTCTACAAATCTACAACTTCCCACAGTCTCCTATCGCTTTTAGGACCCTATAGTTCCATAATTGTAATGGAAGCCCAACCCGCTGCGCCCAAACCATATGGTTAACCGGAGCGTTGTTTTTCGGGTGGAAGCTCACATCCCACTTGTGGAGCGCCAGAAAACATCTTCCCAGAACCCACATCCTATTAAGCACAATACCAACGTCCTCCTCTTCCTGAAGTTGGAAACAAAACCAACCTTCCTCCAATCTGCTGAACACGAGCGAATATCCTAACAAATCGACCCACTTCTCAACTAACCACTCCATCATGTTTGTTTTACTCTGTCTCTCAAATTTCCACCAGCCTATCACTGCACGGCTGGAAAGTTCTACCACTCACTCCCATAACAGATCAGAGCCAAAGCTCAGTAACCTGCACTCCTCTGAAGCCTTGATAACCTTCCCACTGTCTCCTAGTTTATTTGGAGAGCCTGCCATAATAGAACCCCTCGGGATTGCACAGTAATTTGCTTCCTCACCCTTTGTCCTGGCAGATTGAGCGCGTGTACCCGAAATCGAACGACTAGTCTTGTCATTAATTTCCTCCTCCACCACCTTTAACACATGCACAAAGTCTAGATCTTTGAGATCCACGTCGATCTCAGTGATGAACCTCTCAATGTCACCCATGACAATATACTCGCTATTCCTTGCCACGTCGCCTACTATTCACACCAGATTAAAATATATGGTAATCTTTTACATGGGATTAGGGCCTTTGATAGATATCAATATCTTCACGCATAGGACAAAATACAACTCCTAACCACTCCTAATTAATGGGCGATACTCTAACCCACTATCTGCTAGGAATACACCACCTTTTTCGCCTAATATGAACACTGACCACCAGCGGTCCAAATAGACTATACCGTTCCTCCACCACTTCCTCACGGTACCAATAACCACTACCACATTCCTATCCGCCCTCTCTAAGAGCTGTACTAACTGCCCTGAAACACCCAGTGCTTTCGGCGGCGAGAACAACTATGAAAGTGGAAAAACAATGAGGAAATAAATGCTACATTACGACAATGAATCACCCTAACCCAGATAACATCACCCCGTCTTGACCAGATAAAAGAGCCGGAAAAATTCAAAAAATAACCGGCCGCCGAGCCCCATCCGTTCCGGTCACCGCAAAAGCCGAGTATGCTAGAACTCCCATAGTCATGGGAAAACAGTAATTACGCTCCTCAATACAGAGAAAAACAGTAGGACAGTGATTTCCAAATATTATCTCTGATAGCAGAGCGCTATACAGCTCCTATTTGTCACCAACAGCCTCTAAGCATTCGCCCCTCCTCTGCATGATCAAAATGGGACAGCCTTCGATTCCTATTTGTATATTGAAAAGGTCTCCGCCCCCAAATACCTTCCACTGTCGAAGAGAAACAAGAACTCACACCTCAACCCAGAGAAACCCCAATAAAGGGTAGATTCCTGTATTCTATCTTTGACAGCAACAAGTAAGACAAAGGCCTATTTGCCACCATCTCCTGCAACAACGAACCTTCATAGTTTCACACGGGCGCTGTAAGTTCAAAATGGGACAGCCACCGACTTCCTTAGTGCACTTTTGAATGTTCTCAGTCCCCGAGTTTTCTGAAATCCCATACCTGCCGCCTTCGAGGACTCTACTTCAACACCAAACTTCTTCGGCTCGACCCAAAATCCTTATGACTCTCGAAACTCCGATTACCACTCCAAACATAATGAATACCTTATCAGCTCCGATTACCACTCTTACTCATAGAACTTGCATAAGCCATGTCAACTACAACCAGACTTCTACAAAGTCAAATTTCTACGCAAAAAATTCATTTTAATAGACGTTAAATCACAACTTCTTTAATGTCATCTAAAAATGAAAAGGGATTTCAGTTTTTGCAACTTTGTTGTGATTCATATCATTCATTAGCCATGGAATTGTCATAAATCGATTGCGCAAAAATTTTCTTATTATAATTTCGTTTATACCTTGATTTCACAACTTGCAGGGTGTTTTTACCAAAATTGGCGTTGAAGGAACTAGTGAAATATCTAAAATTATTCTCAATTATTGGAAACCACTCAATTTAAAGTCAATTTGGGTCCTTTTGAAAAAAACCCAGATCACAGGTTTTTTAAATTTTGTTCTGTTTGTGCACAATAGGCAAGGGAAATTCACTTCCTGGGGCCATCTGCGAAAATGAGTTTGCATAATGTTTGATTTCTTCAATTCATTGGCTTTTTAGCAGCCAATGATTTGGAACGCAAAATCCCCATCTAGAATGACTCATATCTATTTTCATGATGTTGACATGAGAATCATTCACTAGATCATGCACCGGATGTTGCTTTTGTAATGTCTGAAGATGCAACAAATTGAGTTTCCGCACACAATTCTCAGTGTTATGAACACGAATACCATCTACAATATAATATCCCTGGGAGACAAATATCTGTCCAAGGATGACATTGGAGGAACATTCAAAGCCATTGGATTTTCATCATGTTTGTACATGCAGTATAAAAGTGTAGGGAGTAATGCCAATGCTAACCAACATACTACACAACACAAAACATTATGGCAAATTCCATCACAGTATATGCGAAACACCCGAATAAAATACAAAATTGCAGTGTGTCATAGTCGAAAGCAACGAAAGCTCTACTCAATATGCACACATTCATTGCTTGTTTCACGATAATGCACTTTGCAACCGCAGGGGCATGACCAAACTCATGAGATCCTACAGAGAGTAGAGTTATAATGGACATATACCCAATGTCTCTAAAGGGAACACTTATACCAAGACTCACCCTTGGAGTAGCATATAATGACTCTGATTTTCACATCATCAAATTTCTTTCTTCATTTGAAGCTACATGCCAACTTGATTCCCCTAAAAGAATCATGATAGTTCCAACCATTGTAGAAATGCCGAATCCAATGTCAATTGTAGAAAATTTGAGTACCTTCTTCCCAAGGAGTGAAATATCTCATTAAGAATGTTGTCTTGAAATCACAATACCCTTTCAATATTTTTTTTCCTTGTGATTTGAAAAGAAGGGCTTGAGTTTCCAAATAGTGTGAGCTTTACCAAATTTTAATGGAGTGTTGGAAATGAAGGCACGAATTTTTTTTTCTTATACCTCCTTTGTATGAGAAAATTTATAGTGTTTCTTGACACCTTGACATATAAGATATTGAATATTTTTATAAATGATATATACATGGAGTTTTAATTGTGCCCAAAAATTGTTCACAATTGGATTTACAGGTCATCATATCCCTCAGCTCATGTTCTTTAGATTTAATTATCAAGGTGCCATCAAGTTTTGAAATTTTAATCTTGTGTTGAAATTTTCTTTTAATATCTTTGACATTTTAGATGAACCAGACTGAGCTACAACATTTTGGATAGGGACAAAAATTTGCCTGCAAAGTGCTAAGAACCGCATACCAGTGGCCTTGGTTGGGCATGGAGTCAAAATATGAAAACTCTAAAGTATTAAATCTCCCCAAAACCTGCTCCAATTTAAACTACTTCCTTTATTCTTAAACTGAAAATACCGAACTAGAAATACAACAACTAAAAATAAAATGCTCATTGATTGAGCTTGAGCTTATTTATGTACAGGTCCTACCTATAACATGGGTGAATTCACTCAAGCGAAATAAACCTTCCAGTTGTACCAATCTAGCATTTGAGTGTTGGATCTATTGCCACTATACCCTTGTAATTCAGAAATTGAAACAGGCAAGCACCACATAAAATTTTCAAATGATGGATTTTGCACATACCTGTTGTGTAAATCAAAAATCCCCATTATTTTAAGCCATAGTTACTTTAGAAAATAACGGGGACCCTTTTAATTTTTAGAGTTTAAGAAAATAAACCCTTAGAGTATTTCTTTTGATAGGAATAGGGGTCAAAATGGGATGAAAACTTTAAAAATTGGCTTTCCAAATACTTAAGTGGAGATAAATCGCATTTCACAAATCGCAAAATCATTTACAAAATGTATATAATTCAAAAAAAATGAGTTGAAACATCTTTGCGATCCAATGAATATAACTGAAACACTTTTATATGAGGAAAAATCCATATTTATAAGTAAATTTGATAAAGAATACCCGTGGGACCGACTTCTACCACGTCAGCCTATCGCATTTAGCAAATCACAATTTCTCCCCAATAGTCTTATTTTCTCCCACTCATATTTATTGATGTGATAAAGCATATCGCATCGCGTTATTTCAAAATCTTAACCATTATATTTTGTTACCGCTCATAATCGTCAATGCGATAAAGCATATCGCATCACACATCACACATTGCATATCACACGCTTGTCAAACAAACACATTTTCCATACTATTAGCTTTACTGATATTGCGATTGCGATTTCATGATCGACATAAAAGCTAAGCTCATCAGTATTTAATAAATATATTACACACGATCCACAATGTATTGTGATAGATCTGGTTTTAATTGAGAAATTAGTATATAGGCAAGATAACCCATATCAATTATCAATGTCATAAATTAACGGTTTTCTCGCCCATACCGCCATACTCATTTTCCTACAATGAGCATTCAATTCATATCACATTAGCATGTGAAGTCTCATCCATTTGAAATGTTTCTATTTACTATAGCATTTGTCCGTATTGTAAAACTAAAAGTTTCCTTCTTCCCACTTATTCTTTCTTACTTATTTACAAGCAAGTTTGAGTAAGAGAAGTTCTCCATAAATGTTTAAGGCTTTGAAGAAAGAAAAGAAGAATATGGCTCCTGTTAACCGTGCGCCTACTACCTCTGAGAGAACATAGACATTGCCCTTGTTTATAGATACAACTTGCATGCCTGAAAGTGGATCCTCTCTATGGGAATCTATGTATAAGTTGTTTGAAGACGATAAACCTCGCAAAATACAGAGAAAGGAAATAGCTGATGCCCCAAATTATTCTGAAGCTACAATTGGAGATGTGGCTATTTCGTTTCTTCACCGAATTGCAACAAGGCCCAAGATATTACCATATAATGATATGGTAAGGTGGATTATCAAAAATCTTAACATCGGGGATAGGAATTTCCTTTCTAATAGAGGAACAATAATTGGTTCCTTCAAAGTGGAAAACTTGAAGAAAATGTACCATATTCCAGACCTTGATAAAAATTATGATAAGGAATTCCTTGAAAAGTTCGCTAAGGAAAATGAACTCAAATCGATGCCAATAAAGCAGTGGAGGAGCAATCCTAAAAAACACAAGAATGATGAAAAGGGTATGTATTCTATTGAATTTCTTGCAAGTCCTTATTGCTATATCTCTGCTATGAGGTCTAGATTTTTTGGTTAACTGGACACAGCTAGATTTTCAGTAGAATGGGTACCCCATATGGAAGAAACAACAAATTATTATGTTATAGACTAGGGCAATATTCTGTCAAATAATATTGCCACCCAAATTTTAGAATATAGAAAGAATTGTTCTATCTCTTCTAAAATATTTCCTCCATTTTATATGAGTGGCTATATTATGGATGTTGTATGTTTTACATAAGATTTTCCAGCCATGGGCTGGAAATTGACTACCCAAGATCCTATTCCAATTCATGTATTTCATAGTATTATGTGGGAATCCAAATATGAAAGTCATTTTTACAAAATATATAATGAAGTTATACTACCCCTTTTTGAAGTTGTTTTCAATGAGAAAGCCCCTAGACTTTTGAAAGATGCCCAAGCCAACTTTTTTTCTATAGGAAAGTGGTTTTGTGAGGATTCATTCACCTATGTACGAGTATTTAGGAGCCTAGCTCATCCACATGTCTTACCCCGTATTTTCCTAATGATTTACATGAGAAAATTGATGCAAGTGATGTTATTTTAATAGGTGACAGATCCAATTCACATACTCCTTTTCTGTTAACTTTTGAATTATTCAACAAAAATGTGCATAATTGTTTAATTGACTTTGCAGCCTCATCAAACATTATGCCATATTCTGTTTGTTTGAAATTGAATATATCTCCTCAGAAGTCAGCAATACATATTGTACAATTAGATAAAACTAAAGTTAAATTATTAGGAGAGATGAATTCAGTCCTTATCAGATTAGCATCTAATCCAAAATTCCATCAAGTAATTGATATCTTAGTTGTTGATATACCAGATTTTTATGGTCTGATCTTAAGTAGAGATTGGTCAGAAAAGCTTCATGGTTATTTTGCTATTGACTGGTCTCATATGTGGCTTCCCCATAATGGTAAGCCAAATTAAATCAAGGTAGACTATGAAAAACATTTAAAACATTCAATAACTGAACTCGAAGAAGAAAATGAACCCATGGCCTTTATTAATAACATTCTCGACAATTACTCTGTTGAATCTTTTTTAGGGAATTTCAATGCTCTAAAGTTTCCATTTCTTACCAATTCAATTAATTATAAGATTGACAATTTTTCTCAGACTGATTCTTCCAAGTGTGTAAATACTATAGATAAACCTTGTATTGATACTTTATTTTGGACTTTATATTTTGATGGGTCAAAATCCAGTGAAGGAGTAGGAGCTGGTTGTATATTGATCAATCCAGAAGGCGAAAAGACTATGCTCACATGTAGACTTGAATTTAAATGCAAAAATAGCACTAAAGAATACGAGGCATTGGTTCAAGGCTTAACCAAAGCAATTGATCTTGGTGTTAAATATCTTAAGGTATTCAAAGATTCTGAAATAATTTTTAAGTAGGTAAGAAATACCATACCTTGAATTTCAGCCATCTTAAACATTATCAATCATTAGTACAATCTCTTACCTCTCATTTTTTCAGCATTCAATATCTCATCTATTCCAAGAATTCATAATGCAAGTGCAGACCTCCTAGCAAATGTAGCATCCAAGCTTATTCCTTCACAAGACTGTAGCCGAGATAGATTTTCCATAGAATTGATTTTTCGCCCATCTATTCCTGATAATATTACTAATTGGAGAGTGTTCAATGATGATGATGGTGTTATTAATTGTATTACATCAGAAGGATCATATGATGATCAATTAATTGATGAACATGAACATCAAAGCCAATTACAACAAAAAAATGAAGAAAATGCTATACTTAAGTCTGTGGTCAAACTCAAAGATCTTTATGATCTTAAAGATAGATTCAAAAAGAATACTAATTATAAAATCTAAATTTCAACTTTGAGGTTTGAACTGGTAAATCTTCCAACAAATCTAAATCCTCAGAACATCAACCTAGGACTTGATCTTTCCTTTGATGAAAGATTAGCATTTATTCATTTGTTGAAAAAACACAAGAATGTCTTCGCATGGAAATATGAAGACCTAAAAACTTATGATACTTCAATCATTCAAAATATTATCCCAATGATATCCACTGAAAAACCTATACAACAAAAGATAAGGAAAATTCACCCTGACCTTGAAATTCAAATCAAAAGTGAGCTTAACAAACTCCTTAAAGCCAATATTATTTTTCCTGTTAGGCATTCTAAGTGGGTATCAAATTTAGTTCTGGTTAGGAAAACGAATGTCGATATTCGTATTTGTATTGATTTTAGCAACTTAAACAAATCTTTCTTGAAAGATAATTTCCCGTTACCACCAATGGAACAAATTTTGCAATCAGTTGCTGGTTTTGAATTAATGTCTTTTGTTGATGGATTTTCAGGTTACAATCAAGTTTTGGTTCGTCCTGAAGATATATTAAAAACAACATTCAGAACAAAATGGGTCACATATGCCTATCAAAAATGCCATTCGTATTAATCAATGCGGGAGAAACCTTTCAAAGAGCAACGTATATTTATTTTAGAGGGTTAATCAACAAAACCATGGTTGTTTATCTATATGATATAACTATTTACTCCAAGAAAAAGAGGGACCACTATCATGATCTTAAACAAATGCTTGAACGATGTTTGAAGTATGGAATTTCCTTAAAATCCCAAAAAGTCTTATTTCTCTTTAAGTGAAGGAAAACTCTTAGGATTTGTCATTTCAAAACAAGGAATTTGTATTGATCCTGAAAAAATTAAGACAATTCCTAAACTCTCACATCCCCATAACAAAAAACTCATGCTATCCTTTTTAGGACAGATAAATTTTCTTAAAAGATTTGTTCCAAATTATTCTCAAATTATTTTACCTTTGCAAGTGGTGATTAAGAATAATTCACTTTTTAAATGGGTACATGATAATCATAGAGAAGCTTTTGATTTGATTAAAGAAGCTATCATTAATTCACCTTCTTTGACTACCACAAATTTTTCCAAACATTTTATTTTATATACTTTTGCATCAAAAAAATCATATGCCTGCTATATTAACACAGATTGATGATCAAACTATCGAAGCACCTATTTCATTCTTTAGTTCAAACCTCCAAGGTGTTGAACTAAATTATTCTGAAGTAGAAAAACAAGAATTTGTTGTCTATAAATATTTAAAGAATTTTAGACATTTTCTCCTTAAAACACACACTAAGGTAATAGTTCCATTCTCGGTTGTAAGGAAACAACTTATACAAAATGAACTAGGAGAAAAGAGAGCAAATTGGGTAACTTCTTTGCACGAATATGACATTGAAATGAGACTAACCAAAATCATTAGAGGACAAGGTCTCTGCAAACTGCTATCCGGAGCATCCAATTTATCGAATGATGAAGAGTTAGGTAATACTATACAAAATGATGGGGTAAGCTTAAATGATTCAAAATCACAATATATTTATTTACTCTTTTACTTAAAAAATGGATATGCTCCGATAGAACTCTATCATAAAAGAAAGAGAGCTTTAATACTGAAATCTAATCAATACCAACTCATAGACAATGTCTTGTTTATAAAAAACTATGAATTTTTACTACTAAGATGCCTTGAGAAATGTGAAGCTCAGAGCGTTTTGCAGGAACTTCCTGATGGAACTGTATGTGGACACTTCAGTGGAGATACTACTTCACATAAAATCTTTCATGCAGGTTATTACTGGCCCACTATGTTCAAGGATGCTCATACATATGTGAGAAAATGCAAAACATGTCAAACTGCTGCTGGAAGACAAAGAAAACCAATCTTGCCATTGCAACCATTCAATATTGAACAACCTTTCAAGCAATGGGGATTAGATATCATAGGTGAATTTGTTCCTAACTTGTCCAAGCAGCATAAATACATTCTCACTGCAAAAAATTATTTTACTAAGTGGGTGGAGGCAATTCCACTAGAGGTAGCTAACTCTGAAGCCATAATTGAATTTATTGATCAATTCATTATTACCAGTTTGGCTTACCCAATGCACTTATGTTTGATAATGCATCTTATTTTTCGGGAAATAGTATGACAGACTTCGCTCTTAAAAGAGGTTTTAAACTTAGATACTCTGCTAACTACTATCCCTAAGGGAATAGTTTAGCAGAATCAACAAACAAAAATCTCATAAGAATCATAAAAAGAACAATTGATCAAAATCATAAAAATTGACATAAATCTTTAACATTTGCACTATGGGCAAATAGGATTACTCAAAAAGCCTTTGTAGGAATTTCTCCATTCCATCTAGTTTATGGGAAAGAAGTTGTAATTCCTTCAAACTTAGTTCTTCCCTCACTAGCCCTAGTTCAATTTATTGATGAAGTACCTTCTTCTTCCCTACAATTAAGAATGTCACAGATCCTTAAAATGGAAGAAGAAAGGGAAAGATCCAAAATAACTCATGCTTATAATCAGCAAATAGTGAAAAATTATTTTGATGCAAATTTTGTTAACTTCCATGTTGGAGATCTCATACTCAAATGGGACAAAGCACAGGAGGAAAAAGGTAAGCATACAAAGTTCCAAAGAATGTGGCTTGGACCATTCAAATTCTTTAACAAATTGTCCCATCAACCTTTATGTTACAAGACCTTCAAGGGAGAAAAGACCTACTCCCTGTTAATGGGCTAATCCTGAAAATTTTCTTTTCTTAGAAGAATATTATCTTCTAAATGTATTATATCCTTTTTCTTTTATTTATTTTAGAAAATAATGTTTGATTACATACTTTTGGTTTTTCACAGCACCTCTGAATTATTTTATGTTTTTATTTTTGAAGAATAGAAATTTTTGAGGAAATAATTACCAACCTAGAAAATTAAATGAATACTATAGAACTCTGAAATATTTTTCCATCGAAATTGTAAATTTTGTAAGCTCAAAATTTGTGAAGTATTTTTACTCTATTATCAATCAGAAAAAAGGTTCATCTTTACAAAGAAAATACTTTTTGTAACTCAGCATCTTTAACTCTAAACTGTCATCCAAAACTCTTAACGAGTCAATGATTCTCGCCATCCATTGAAAATACATTTTTTTAGAGTGTAATTCAAAAATATAAAAAAATTTAAAAGGATAAGAAGTCTCATCACGAGCTTGCTTACCATGATAATAATTTAATGATTAACTGACATTACCACAAACTGCATACCAAATCAGGGTAATGGCTCATGATTATTAAAATCATAAGACAAGGGGTCTCATCACGAGCCAACTTGTTCAGTCTAAATCATAACCAGTGAATGGCATTGTCATTTTATGGTCATCAAGCAAAGACAATGAATTTTTAAGAGAAAGAAGAAAAATGATTAACTAAGGAGTTAACTCAAAGAAATTGTAAATAAATGGATGGAACATTGAGTCATTTATGGTTAAAAGGTAACCTTGCTTGAGCTATTAATATTTACTAGCAGTAATGGCTCTACCTATGACACAAAAAGAAAATTAAAAAGCCAAGTTATATGAAGAACACTTACTTTACATTTTAAACCATATAATGATTGATATAGAGCAAAGGATATTTTTATTTATGAAATGTTTATGAAAGATTAACGATATAGATGAGTTTTTTATATTCAGAGTAATTTTATTCATTTAAATATTTTGAAAATAATTCTTATTTCCTTAAATTATTTTTACTTATTTGAAGATACTAAATAAATTGTTTTTTAGAGATAGCTGGTTCTTCTAATGAATCACCAATTGTTGTGTAAATCAACAACCCCATTATTTAAGCCATAGTTACTTTAGAAAATAATGGGGACCCTTATAATTTTTAGAGTTTAAGAAAATAAACCCTTAGAGTATAATGCACTGCGGAAACCCCTCATACTTAAAACCCTTAGAGTATTTCTTTTGATAGGAATAGGGGTCAAAAGGGGATGAAAACTTTAAAAATTGGCTTTCCAAATACTTACGCAAAGATAAATCACATTTCGCAAATCGTAAAATCATTTGCAAAAAGTATATAATTCGAAAATAATGATTTGAAACATCTTTTTGATCCAATGAATATAACTGAAACACTTTTATACGAGGAAAAAGCCATATTTATAAGTAAATTCTATAAATAATACCCATGGGACCGACTTCTGCCACGTCAGCCTATTGCATTTAGCAAATCACAATTTCTCCCCGATAGTCTTATTTTCTCACGCTCATATTCGTCAATGCGGTAAAGCATATCGCATCGCATTATCGCAAAAGCTTAACCATTATATTTTGTTACTGCTCATAATCGTCGATGCGATAAAGAATATCACATCACACATCGCACATTGCATATCGCATGTTTGTCAAACAAACACATTTTGCATACTATTAGCTTCGTCGATATTGCGATTGCGATGTCGCAATCGATAGAAAAGCTAAGCTCATCAATATTTGATGAAGAGATTACACACGAGCCACGATGTAATGTGGTAGATCTAGTTTTAATTGAGAAATGATTATATAGGCACTATCAATTATCAATGTCATAAATTAATGGTTTTCTTGCCCATATCGCCATACTTATTTTCTTGCAACGAGCATTCAATTCATATCCCATTAGCATGTGAAGTCTCATTGATTTGAAATGTTTCTATTTACTATGGTATCTGTGCGTATTGTAAAACTAAAAGGTTCCTTCTTCCCACTTATTCTTTCTTACTTATTTACTGGAAAGTTTGAGTAAGAAAATTTCTCCGGAAATGTCTAAGGCTTTAAAGAAAGCAAAGAAGCATATGGATCCTATTAACCCTGCGCCTACTACCTCCGAGAGAACATAGATGTTTCCTTTGTTTACGTATACGACTTTCCGACCTGAAATTCGATCCTCTCAATGCGAATCTATGTATAAGTTGTTTGAAGACGAGAAACCTCACAAAATCTAGAGAAAGGCAACAACTGATGCCCAAAATTCTTCTGAAGATACAATTGGAGATGTAGCTATTTTGTTTCTTCACCGAATTTCAACAAGGCCCAATATATTACCATATAACGATATGGTAAGGTGGATTATCAAAAATCTTAACATCGGGGATAGGAATTTCCTTACCAGTAGAGGAACAATGATTGGTTCCTTCAAAGCAGAAGACCTGAAGAAAATCTAATATATTCTAGACCCTAATAAGATTTATGATAAGGAATTACTTGCAAAGTTTTCTAAGGAAAATGAGCTCAAATAGAAGCCAATAAAGCAGTGGAGGAGCAATCCTAACAAACACAAGAATGATGAAAAGGGTATGTATTCTACTGAATCTCTTGCAATTCCTTATTGCTATATCTCTGTTACGATGTCTATAATTTTTGGTCAGTCGGACACAACTAGATTTTCAGTAGAATGGGTTGTTCCCCTTATGGAAGTAGCAACAAATGCTTATGTTATGGTCTGGGGCAATATTCTGTCAAATAATATTTCCACCCAAATTTTAAAATATAGAAAGAACCATTCTATCTCTTTAAAATTATTTCCTCCATTTTATATGAGTGGCTATATTATGGATGATGTATGTTTTACATCAGATTTTCCAACCATGGGCTAGAAATGGACTACCCAAGATCTTGTTCTCATTCATTTATTTCATAGTATTCTATGGGAATCCAAATATGCAATTCATATTTACAAAATATGTCATGGGAGTTATACTACCACTTTTTGAAGTTGTTTTCAATGAGAAAGCCCCCATAATTTCGAAAGAGGCCCAAGCCAACTTTTCTTCTATAAAAAAGTGGTTTGGCGAGGAGTCATTCACCTATGTACGAGTATTTGGGAGCCTAGATCATCCACATGTCTTACCCCTGTATGTTCTTGATAAACTTATCGCGAGAGAAATTGCATACCAAACTATTCAAAATGGTCTGACCAGATTTTTGAAAGAAGCCAAGAAGGCATTATGGCCTTCCTTTCCAATTAATTGTGGTTTGTATGGACTGGACAACTATAAGCATGCTATAGTGGAAATTGGCCAAATTGAGTGTTTTAAATTATTTACAATTCCAAACAGGCAATATGATCCCTTGAAAGTAGCCAATAATTTCACTACACAAGTGAAAATCAGACCCTTTGTGCATGAAAATGACGATTTTGATGACTTATTTGAGTTTTTCGAAAACTATGCTGCAGTTAAAAAGTTGGCTAATTTTTTCCTTCACCCACCATAACTACTAAAGTTTCAGAAATACAGAAATAAGAGACTGGAAAAAATTCGACTCAAGATTTTGGATGTTTGTCAAACCATGACTAAGGAAGAAAGTGAATCAACTATTAATGATACTGAAGTCCTTAATACAACAGATTGGGAGAAATCAGTTGAAGTTCAAACAATAGATCTGGATTTTTCCAGCAATCTCAAAGATGTTTGGAAATATTTTTACCTCAAATTCCAAGAAGAACAAACAACTATGATTATTGACCAACATCAGACTCTACAAACTCCTCCTTCTACAACTCAAGACTTGTTTGCTATTGAGCCCTCTGACAAAGTAGTAAGTACAGAGAGAATGGAATACATAGTGGCCTTCCCAACCTTTGAAATTGTTCTAAATATTAAAGAAATTCCTCCCTTGGACATTTTTTATAGTCCTAGGCACAAGACAGTTGTTAGCAGGAATAAGTAAGGGAGAAGAACAGAGCATTCTCAAAATCTCACTCAATAAGATATCTCAATGGATATTGCTTGGAAAGACACTGAGTCATATCCTTCACAGGATATAACTCGGTTATCACAGTTTGCAGGATCTTATGCATATACAACTATTGACAAGGCATCAAAGATTCATCAACTAATGAAACAAAAAGATGAAAATATCCTTCACCTTGAAATAGAGTTACAAGCATAAAAGAAAAGTGTTAGTCAGCAACTATAGGTACAAATCACACAGCTTCAAGAGAACTTGCACCAACTGAAAATTCAACATCAAAGTGAAATTAACTCTAAAGATACTCAAATTCATCAATTACAACTCTCCATTGAGAAAATGAAATATATTCCAAAGATTGATGAGTTTAGGAAAGAAGCTTTAGAATTAAACACCCTATTGGCACAACAACATGTTATATTTTGTCAGAAATTGACAAGCATCCTTGAATTATGTGAGCAAAGCGATTCACTTGTGAATCACAATGCTCATATAAGGATTAGTTTCGATGAAATAGATGAGAAGGTATCCCAATTCGTTACTTGGCATGATTCTGCTAATGGACGAAAGGCCAACCTGCCCAAAATAGAAGAATCAAAGAAAGAGATATTGTTCATAGATTTGGATATACAATTAAAGAATGCAGAAAGAGAAATTTGCAGAGCCAAAGACATTGCCACAAAAATTGTGGAAATTATCAGGAAGAACCTTATCGCAACAAATATCATAGACATATGTCCTCTTGGTGCATTAATTTTGGTAAAAGATTTGATAAAACAATGGCACAAAGAGTCAAAAGTAAAAGAGGAGCATATTGTGAATATTGAAAAGCTGGATTGGGAAAGATACTGGAGATATCTAGTGAAACCTCACAGGCAATGGATCATGCTTTGTTGTCTTACAAATACGTCCTCATACATGCTACCTCCATTATCTGATGTTGTTTTTACTGGACACATATGCATTAGGCCAAGCCGACCTCCTGAGGTTAAGAAAATGCTTAATATTCTTCAAATCAAGGAGAAAATGGAAGAAGGGACAACAAGGCAATCCTACAACAAATCACCCCTTTAATTTCTATTTTTGTTTTAATTTTACTTACTTTAAGGAGAGATTTTTGAAACCTCCTCAGTTTTTATTGTAATGACTATTTTAAGAGTTATTAGTTTTATATTTAAACCCCTTCATGCCTTTTAGGAAGGGGTCCTTAAATTTTGAAAAGAAGACTTTACTGATGTTGCACTTATGTAATCTTAAAGTTTTCTGAATAGAAAAGGCTAGACCGAGAGTTATTTCTCAAATGAGCTAAGTAAATATATATATGGTACGCTTATCTTATATGTTTAATTTGAGTTTCAAATGAGAAATAGTTCATTGATATTATGATGTGTTGTCTTATATATTTGTTTGAACACAATTTGACATCAATTCACTTTTGAATGTGTCATGTTGTTATCATTTATGTATATATGCAATACATTCATTTTATAAAAGTTGCGATATAAGATTCATTAAATTGATTTAATTAACTTCTTAATTAAATCAATTATCTTAATTTTTTTTCATATCTCTAAGTTAATGTATGATATTTATTTTTATCCACTGAAAAATTATTTTGTAGATCGCACAATGCAAAGGTTTCATCCCGGGATAGATAGAGATAGATCTAGATATATAGATAAGATAGATAGATTTACTATTTATTGCAAGATTTATTATTTTCCCATCTATCAAAATCTACTTAGAGATAAAATCATCCATTCAGTCCAAATATATTAAATTGGGAAACTGGTGCCATAAATCTAGTCAGAGCCACCATTCCAAACGGAAAGGGACGATTTTTAAGTCCCTGATCGGGTGGTTTTTCCGGATGTTGTTTCACCGATTTTTGGGGCCTCAACATTTTTGGTGCTAGAAGGAGGGCCATCCAACTATGAATAGAACCAAATATTAAATTAAAAAGCAAAGACCATCATCAGAGTCATTCTTCCTCCGAATCCACAACTTCTAGTCCTGTTTCAAAATCTCCTACTCATAAATCAGAAGTTGTTTATTCTCCTCCCTCAATCTCCTAGTTCTGTTCATAAATAAATACCTTTAGAATATACTCCAGAGTCACCTAAAGTATAGACATTGATAAAGCAATTGGAAGAAATTTCAATTTTAGCATAAAATCCTATACTTTCAAAAGCCTCAAAAGGGAGTGTCACTTCAATTTTTGAAGGTGTTGTACCTTAAGAAACAATTCCTTGGCTATGAAAAGGAATCCGTGCTTAAGACATTCATATAATTATGTCACAGAAATATTATTGATCCTTGTTTAATCACCTCCAGATTTTAATCATTAAACCTTCAAAATCAAATGTTATAAATGTCCCACAATGCTATTATCTGTTGATATAGAATGAAATGATCAGAAGAAGAATGAAAGGAAAAAGCCCAAAATGATATGCTGTTGTATAGAATCTATCATCTCAAACTTCAGAAGAATTATAAGAAAAGAACAGTTAAAATGAAGTAGCGCCTATTAAGGGTTTTAACTCTTATTTACACACGTAAAAAGAGACCTGCTGCTTCAATACTTCATTTTATTCAAAGACAGGAAATACATTATGTAAACTAGAAAACACATCAATATCAACAAATGCTAGAAGCTTGCTTTTCATTCATTAATCACTTGAAATCTCGATACAAAGATCACTCTCTGGAGGTCCAAAAAACCGGAACCTCCCCTCCTCTTCTTATCTCTGCTTTTATATCTGCTATCTAATCTAACTAACTGTTATGATCAGTTTTAAAACTGATTCTTGGAAATTTTGGAATTAATTAAAATTACAAAATTCTTGTTTTAATATTATATATATATAATATATAATATAAAATCAAAAATAGGATTGGAAGTTAAAAGAATGAATGGTGTATTTTGGGTCCCACCATTACACCCTTTTGACAAAATCACCCATGGTTTTGAAAACCAAAAACTGCTTAGGGAAGCACTTATCGCAGTTTCTTAAGAAAAGATTGAGTGATGCCGTAATGCATCATAACCGTAGATTTTGTAAATAATGGTTTAAATCAAACCATTTTGTGGGGGCACTATCTCTCATAATTTCTATTTAGTTTGTGATGCTGCAAGACCATTGGATCTGAGCCGGATGATCCAAGTCGTTGATTCAACTTCAATATTATATGTGTTTGCTTCCCTACGCAATTGTGAGCCACAAAACAAATCCAGAACCATTTCTGAGCCATCTCCTCTTAAATTTGCTGCTTCTTCTAAGGTATTTATGTGAAGAGAGTCTTCACCATCCATAACGAATTGAAATGCCTTTGCAAGAAATTAAACATTGTTTCTCCTTTTAAAATCTGCGTCTTTGCATGCCTGTTATCCATCTTGCTTTTTTTTAGTATTAATGAATCTTCATAAAATTTCCATGATTGAATGTTTCCTTTCTCTGTCCAACATGAAGGTAAACCTATTCTTGTCAATTTATCAAATGATATATCAAACTTGTTCACTGTCTCTTTGATTCCCAGTAGTCTCTCTCATTGTCCATGAGGGAAATGTGGCTAGTCGAACCAGGTAGTGAAAATCGCATGGCCATGGCTGAAATGACGTGTAAAAAGCCGTTGACAAGGTTTATCATGGATTACAACTGTCTTCCACTTTTCTTCATGACGTCATTGCGGAGGCTCCTAGAGTACGGCGGAAAACTTTGGCTAGTCCCCCCCGCAAAGAATCTACACCGTTGATCGTTGTGTACCCCGCGGTCAAACATGTCAACTGTGAGGGCACTTGATTCAATAACTCACGAGCTCTTTGCGCCTTCGCATTTTATCATTCGGTTATAATATTCAATACTTGCTACTTCCGCTTGGAGACTTTCTCGACATTTAAACATGAAACTGCAGATGATCCACAACATCTGGCTCCACCTCCTCGCAGAAGTCAATTGGGTTTGGCCAGCGCCACTGCGTATACACTCAGAAAAAGCAGCAAACCAACATGCTAGGCAATGCATTTGGGTAGAGCTGACAAATTCTGGCCATAAGTAATGCCCAATTAACACCCATAGAAAACCTGCTACATTTGAATAGACATCACGTCGTTTTGCCCAAAACTTCATGCACTTAATTGTAGTTCAAAAATTCTGAATATCTGATTCAAATCACGAATGACTGCTCCAAATATCTGCCTTGCAATGTAATTAAGTCATCTAATAGAGGTGAATCATTGAGAAACATATGTTGAGCTTGCAATTATTTTTATTTGAACATGTTCCAATTCTTTTTAAATCTTAATAAATTTTTCCTCAGCAACCTTGAATTGCTGAGACCCTCTCTTGACTTTTAGCTGAGTCGAATTGGGCTACAACAGAAGGCATTGGTGTATTAAATCGATATAAGAGTGAAAAACTTGGAGTTATCCCTTTTGAATTTCCTCTTCATTCCCACGAAGGAGAAATCCTATTTTTGAAACACAATCATCAACTAGTGATATTCAATCTGTTTCTACCTCTCAAACAACATCAATCATTTTTCCCTCTCTTACATATTCTCAAGCAAATTCTTCATTGATCAATATCCCTTCTTCTTCTTCTCAGTCTACAACTGCTATTTCAAGTAATATTAGTTCCATACTAGTTTCTTCTTCACCTTCAAGTATTATTGGAAATACTTCTTCTACTTCAAATCCTCCTTTAGGACCACCCAATCCTCCCCTTCATACAATGGCTAACATACCTTGGCAAAATCCTGGAGTTGTTCAACTACTAGGACCTCTTCATCCTTTACCTAAGCATCATGAAAGATGGTTTCCTAAGTATAATCCGGATGATGGATTACCTGCATAAGAGCATCTCCATAATTTCATGCTTGCCATAAATCTAAATGAAGTTTCAGAGGAAGATTGTGTAGTTAGATTATTTCATTATACTTTTCAAGGATCAGCTAGATCATGGTATTTCTCACTACCATTAGGCACAGTTACTAGTTGGTATATTTTTGAAGAACAATTCCTTACTAAATTTGGATATGACCATACTACTGCAACCCTTTCAATGATCTTTCCAATTTGAAAGAAAATACAAGGGAAAAGATCAAAGATTTCAATTCCAGATTTAATAAATTTCTCAACAAAATCCCAACCACATCTAAGCCTAGAGTAGATGTGAAAATAGAATGGTATATATCCTCTCTTCCTTCTATTAATATTGTTATTTTTGTAAATAGAGCCAATAAGGCTACATTGGTAGAGAATATGAAATAATATCGTTATGTTAAAAAAATAATACTTTCTTTAGAGCTGAAAACTACTCAAGAAGATAGGAAAACTAAGAAAGTTTCCTTTAAAAATGAGCCCAAAAAAAATCATCTAAATATCCCTACGATCTTGAAGGATTACAAAAGGTCCTCAAAACCATCTCAAATGATATGGTTGAGATAAAGAAACAAGTAGCTGAATCTTCTTCAAAGAAAAAATTTAGATATTTTAAGAAAATCTAAGTTTCTCAACCCCCAAAGGTAATCTCAAATTTTGAATCATATCAAGACAAGGATCATGACGAAACAATATCATATTCTAAAGAATCTCAAGAAGAAGAACAAGTAGAAGTTCATGGACTATGGGACTCTATCCTCCCAACCTCTGATGATGAAAATGAACATGAGGCACTTATGGTAAATACAAGAAGTAAAAATACTATCAATCTTCCTCAGTCACCTAAAAAGAAAAAAGCTTCATCCTCTATTTTTAAGGATAAAGTAGTCAATAAAAATAATTCTTCTTCTCAAACTAATCCAAATTCTTCTACTCTTCCATCTACCTCTAAAACATTAGTGGTTTCTGATACCAATGAATACAATATAGTGGAATATATGAAGAAAATTAAAGCAAATATCTCTCTCCATGTACTGAGAAAATTAAAACAACAACAATTTTTTTTCTTAAAGAATTGAATGTAGTTCTTGCTATACCCTTGTCTTCTCCTGTCACTTCGAAAGAAGCTAAAGGAACAGGTAAGCCTCCTAACGATTCACATGAGAAAATTGATGCAAGTGATGTTATTTTGATAGGTGACAGATCCAATTCACATACTCCTTTTCTGTTAACTTTTGAATTATTCAACAAAAATGTGCATAATTGTTTAATTGACTCTGGAGCCTCATCAAATATCATGCCATATTCTGTTTGTTTGAAATTAAATATATCTCCTCAGAATTCAGTAGTACATATTGTACAATTAGATATAACTAAAGTTAAATTATTAGGAGAGATGAATTTAGTCCTTATCAGATTAGCATCCAATCCAAAATTTCATCAAGTAATTGATATCTTAGTTGTTGATATACCAGATTTTTATGGTTTGATCTTAAGTAGAGATTGGTTAGGAAAGCTTCATGGCTATTTTGCTACTGACTGGTCTCATATGTGGCTTCCCCATAATAGTAAGACAAATCAAATCAGGGTAGACCGTGAAAAACATTTAAAACATTCAGTAACTGAACTTGAAGAAGAAAATGAACCCATGGCCTTTACTAATAACATTCTCAACAATTACTCTGTTGAATCCTTTTTAGGGAATTTCAATGCTCTAAAGTTTCCATTTCTTACCAATTCATTTAATTCTAAGATTGAAATTTTTTCTCAGACTCATTCTTCCAAATGTGTAAATACTATAGATAAACCTTGTATTGATACTTTATTTTGGACTTTATATTTTGATGGGTCAAAATCCAGTGGAGTAGGAGCTAGTTGTATATTAATCAATCCATAAGGCGAAAAGACTATGCTCACATGTAGACTTGAATTTGAATGCAAAAATAATACTACAGAATACGAGGTACTTGTTCAAGGCTTAACCAAAGCAATTGATCTTGGTGTTAATTATCTTAAGGTATTCAAAGATTCTGAAATAATTTTTAAGTAGGTAAGAAATACCATACCTTGTATTTCCGGCCATCTTAAAAATTATCAATCATTAGTACAATCTATTACCTCTCATTTTTTAGCATTCAATATCTCATCTATTCCAAGAATTCAGAATGCAAGTGCAGACCTTCTAGCAAATGTAGCATCTAAGCTTATTCCTTCAGAAGACTGTAGCCCAGATAGATTTTCCATAGAATTAATTTTCTGCCCATCTATTCCTGATAATATTACCAATGATGATGATGGTGTTATTAATTTTTTTACATCAGAAGGATCATCTGATGATCAATTAATTGATGAAGATGAACATGAAGCCAATTACAACAAAAATATGAAGAAAATGCTATACTTAAGTCTGTGGTAAAACTCGAAGATCTTTATGATCTTAAAGATAGATTCAAAAAGACTACTAATTATAAACTCCAAAGTTCAACTTTGAGGTTTGAACTGCTAAATCTTGGAACAAATATAAATCCTCAGAACATCAACCTATGACTTGATCTTTCCTCTGATGAAAGATTAGCATTTATTCATTTATTGAAAAAACACAAGAATGTCTTTGCATGGAAATATGAATATCTAAAAACTTATGATACTTCAATCATTCAACGTACTATCCCAATGATATCCACTGAAAAACCTATACAACAAAAGCTAAGGAAAATTCACCTTGACCTTGAAAGTCAAATCCAAAGTGAGCTTAACAAACTCCTTAAAGCCAATATTATTTTTCCTGTTAGGCATTCTAAGTGGGTATCAAATTTAGTTTTGGTTAGGAAAACGAATGTCGATATTCATATTTGTATTGATTTTAGAAATCTTGCTTGAAAGATAATTTCCCCTTACCACCGATGGAACAAATTTTGCAATCAGTTGTTGGTTCTGAATTAATGTCTTTTCTTGATGGATTTTCAGGTTACAATCAAGTTTTGGTTCATCCTGAAGATAGATTAAAAACTACATTCATAACAAAATGGGGCACATATGCCTATCAAAAATTCCATTTGGATTATTCAAAGAAGGAGAAACCTTTCAAAGAGCAATGTATATTGCTTTTAGAGGGTTAATCCACAAAACAATGGTTGTTTATCTATATGATATAACTATTTACTCCAAGAAAAAGAGGGACCACTATCATGATCTTAAACAAATCCTTGAACATTGTTTGAAATATGGAACTTCCTTAAATACAAAAAAGTCTTATTTCTCTTTAAGTGAAGAAAAACTCTTAGGATTTATCGTTTCAAAACAAGGCATTTTTATTGGTCCTAAAAAATTAAGACAATTCCTAAACTCTCACATCCCCATAACAAAAAAATCATGCAGTCCTTTTTAGGACAGACAAATTTTATTAAAAGATTTGTTCCAAATTATTCTCAAATTATTTTACCTTTGCAAGTGGTGATTAAGAATAATTCACTTTTTAAATGGGGACATGATAATCATAGAGAAGCATTTGATTTGATTAAAAAATCTATCATTAATGCACCTTCTTTGACTACCCCAGATTTTTCCAAACATTTTATTTTATATACTTTTGCATCAAAAAAATCGTATGCCTGCTGTATTAACACGGATTGATGATCAAACTATCGAAGCACCTATTTCATTATTTAGTTCAAACCTCCAAGGTGTTGAACTAAATTATTCTTAAGTAGAACAACAAGCATTTGTTGTCTATAAATATTTAAATAATTTTAGACCTTTTCTCCTTAAAACACAAACTAAGGTAATAGTTCCATTCTCGGTTGTAAGGCAACAACTTATACAGAAATAACTAGGAGAAAAGAGGGAAAATTAGGTAACTTCTTTGCACGAATATGAAATTGAAATAAGACCAGCCAAAATCATTAGAGGACAAGGTCTCTGCAAACTGCTATTCGGAGCATCCAATTTATCGATTGATGAAGAGTCAGGTAATACTATAGAAAATGATGAGGTAAGATTAAATGATTCAGAATCACAGTATATTGATTTAATATTTTACTTAAAAAATGGATATTCTCCTATAGAACTCTATCATAGAAGAAAGAGAGCTTTAATACTGAAATCTAATCAATACCAACTCATAGACAATGTCTTGTTTAGAAAAAACTATGACTCTGTACTACTAAGATGCCTTGATAAATCTGAAGTTCAGAGGGTTTTGCAGGAACTTCCTGATGGACCTGTATGTGGACATTTCGGTGGAGATACTACTGCACATAAGATCCTTCATGCAGGTTATTACTGGCCCACTATGTTCAAAGAGGCTCATACATATGTGAGAAAATGAAAAATATGTCAAACTGCTACTAGAAGACAAAGAAAACCAGTCTTGCCATTGCAACCAGTCAATATTGAACAACCTTTCAAGCAATGGGGATTAGATATCATAGGTGAAATTGTTCCTAACTCGCCCAAGCAGCATAAATACATTCTCACCGCAACAGATTATTTTACTAAGTGGGTGGAGGAAATTCCACTAAAGGTAGCTAACTCTGAAGCCATAATTGAATCTATTGATCAATTAATTGTTACAAGTTTGTCTTATCCAATACACTTATGTTCGATAATGCATCTTATTTTTCAAGAAATAGTATGACAGACTTCACTCTTAAAATAGGTTTTAAACTTAGATAATCTACTAACTACTATCCCCAAGGGAATATTTTAGCAGAATCAACAAACAAAAATCTCATAAGAATCATCAAAAGAATGATTGATCAAAATTATAAAAATTGACATAAATCTTTAACATTTGCACTATGGGCAGATAGGATTACTCAAAAAGCCTCCGTAGGTTTTTCTCCATTCCATCTAGTTTATGGGAAAGAAGTTGTAATTCCTTCAAACTTACTTCTTCCCTCACTAGCCCTAGTTCAATTTATTGATGAAGTACCTTCTTCTTCCCTACAATTAAGAATGTCACAGATCCTTAAAATGGAAGAAGAAAGGGAAAAATCCAAAATAACTCATGCTTATAATAATCCGAAAATAGTGATTCTTTTGATGCAAATTTTGTTAACTTCCAAGTTGGAGATCTCATACTCAAATGGGACAAAGCACATGAGGAAAAAGGTAATCATACCAAATTTGAAAGAATGTGGCTTGGATCATTTCAAATCCTTTAACAAATTGGCCCATCAACCTTTATGTTACAAGACCTTCAAGGGAGAAAGAACCTACTCCCTGTTAATGAGCTAATCCTGAAAAATTTCTTTCCTTGGAAGAAGATTATCTTCTAAATGTATTATATCATTTTTCTTTTATTTATTTTAGAAAATAATGTTTGATTACATACTTCTGGTTGTTCACAACACCTCTGAATTATTTTATGTTTTTATTTTTGAAGAATAGAAATTTTTGAGGAAATAATTACCAACCTAGAAAATTGAATGAATACTATAGAACTCTAAAATCTTTTTTCCATTGAAATTGTAAATTTTGTAAACTCAAAATTTTTGAAGTAATTTTACTCTATTATCAATCAGAAAAAAGGTTCATATTTACAAAGAAAATACTTTTTGTAACTAAGCATATTAACTCTAAACTATCATCAAAAACTCTTAACGAGTCAATGATTATCCCCATCCATTGAAAATACATTTTTTTAGAGTGTAATTCAAAAATATAAAAAATTTAAAAGGATAAGAAGTCTCATCACGAGCTTGCTTGCCATGATAATATTTTAATGATTAACCGACATTACCACAAACTGCATACCAAATCAGGGTAATGGCTCATGATTATTAAAATCATAAGACAAGGGGTCTCATCACAAGCCAGCTTGTTCAGTCTAAATCATAACCAGTGAATGGCATTGTCATTTTATGGTCATCAAGCCAAGACAATGAATTTCTAAGAGAAAGAAGAAAAATGATTAACTAAGGAGTTAACTCAAAGAAATTGTAAATAAATGGATGGAACACTGAGTCATTTATGGTTAAAAGGTAACTTTGCTTGAGCTATTAATATTTACTAGCAGCAATGGCTCTACCTATGACACAAAAATAAAATTAAAAAACCAAGTTATAGGAAGAACACTTACTTTACCTTTTAAACCATATAATGATTGATATAGAGCAAAGGATATTTTTATTTATGAAAGGTTTATGAAAGATTAACGATATAGATGAGTCTTTTATATTCAGAGTAATTTTATTCATTTAAATATTTTGAAAACAATTCTTATTTCCTTAAATTATTTTTACTTATTTGAAGATAATAAATAAATTGTTTTTTAGAGATAGCTGGTTCTTCCAGTGAATCACCAATTGTTGTGTAAATTAACAACCCCCATTATTTTAAGCCATAGTTACTTTAGAAAATAATGGGGACCCTTTTAATTTTTAGAGTTTAAGAAAATAAACCCTTAGAGTATTTCTTTTGATAGGAAGAGGGGTCAAAAGGGGATGAAAACTTTAAAAATTGGCTTTCCAAATACTTAAGTGGAGATAAATCACATTTCACAAATCGAAAAATCATTTGCAAAACGTATATAATTCGAAAATAATGATTTGAAACATCTTTGTGATCCAATTAATATAACCGAAACACTTTTATATGAGGAAAAAGCCATATTTATAAGTAAATTCGATAAAGAATACCCATGGGACCGACTTCTGCCATGTCAGCCTATCACATTTAACAAATCCCAATTTCTCCCTGATAGTCTTATTTTCTCCCACTCATATTCGTCTATGCAATAAATCACATCGCATCGCATTATCGCAAAATTTTAACCATTCTATTTTGTTACTGCTCATAATTGTTGATGTGATAAAGCATATCGCATCGCACATCGCACATCGCATATCGCACGTTTGTCAAACAAACACATTTTGCATACTATCAGCTTCGTCGATATTGTGATTGCAATGTCGCGATCGACAAAAAAGCTAAGCTCATCAGTATTTAATGAAGAGATTACACACGAGCCACGATGTAATGCGGTAGATCTAGTTTTACTTGAGAAATGATTATATAGGCACGATAACCCATATCAGTTATCAATCTCATAAATTAATGTTTTTCTCACCCATACGACCATAATCATTTTCTTGCAACGAGCATTCAATTCATATCCCATTAGCATGCGAAGTCTCATCAATTTGAAATTTTCCTATTTACTACATGGTATCTGTGCGTATTGTAAAACTAAAAGGTTCCTTCTTCCCACTTATTCTTTCTTACTTATTTACTGGAAATTTTGAGTAAGAAAATTTCTCCAGAAATGTCTAAGGCTTTGAAGAAAGCAAAGAAGCATATGGCTCCTATTAACCCTACGCCTACTACCTCCGAGAGAACATAGATGTTGCCCTTGTTTACATATACGACTTGCGGACTTGAAATTTGATCCTCTCTATGAGAATCTATGTATAAGTTGTTTGAAGAGAAGAAACCTCACAAAATCTAGAGAAAGGCAACAACTGATGCCCGAAATTATTCTGAAGCTACAATTGGAGATGTAGCTATTTATATTCTTCACCGAATTGCAACAAGGCCCAAGATATTACCATATAATGATATGTAAGGTGGATTATCGAAAATCTTAACATCAGGAATAGGAATTTCCTTACCAGTAGAGGAACAATGATTGGTTCCTTCAAAGTAGAAGACCTGAAGAAAATCTAATATATTCTAGACCCTAATAAGATTTATGATAAGGAATTACTTGCAAAGTTTGCTAAGGAAAATGAGATTAAATAGAAGCCAATAAATCAATGGAGGAGAAATCCTAACAAACACAAGAATGATGAAAAGGGTATGTATTCTATTGAATCTCTTGCAATTCCTTATTGCTATATCTCTGTTACGATGTCTATAATTTTTGGTCAGTCGGACACAACTAGATTTTTAGTAGAATGGGTTCCCCTTATGGAAGCAGCAACAAATGCTTATGTTATGGACTGGGGAAACATTCTTTCAAATAATATTTCCACCCAAATTTTAAAATATAGAAAGAACCATTCTATCTCTTTAAAATTATTTCCTCCATTTTATATGAGTGGCTATATTATGGATGTTGTATGTTTTACATCAGATTTTCTAGCCATGGGCTGGAAATGGACTACCCAAGATCTTGTTCTCATTCATTTATTTCATAGTATTCTATGGGAATCAAAATATGAAATTAATATTTACAAAATATGTCATGGAGTTATACTACCACTTTTTGAAGTTGTTTTCAATGAGAAAGCCCCCAAACTTTCGAAAGAGGCCCAAGCCGACTTTTCTTCTATAAAAAAGTGGTTTGGTGAGGAGTCATTCACCTATGTACGAGTATTTGGGAGCCTATATCATCCACATGTCTTACCCCTGTATGTTCTTGATAAACTTATCGCGAGAGAAACTGCATTCCAAACTGTTGGAAATGGTCTGACCAGATTTTTGACAGAAGCCAAGGCATTATGGCCTTCCTTTCCAATTAACTGTGGTGTGTATGGACTGGACAAATACAAGCATGCTATAGTTGAAATTGGCCAAATTGAGTGTTTGAAATTATTTACAATTCCAAACAGGCAATATGATCCCCTGAAAGTAGCCAATAATTTCACTACACAAGTGAAAATCAGACCCTTTGTGCATGAAGATGATGATTTTGACGACTTATTTGAGTTTTTCAAAAACTATGCTGCAGTTAAAAATTTGGCAATTTTTTTCCATCACCCACCACAACTACTAAAGTTTCAGAAATACAGAAATAAGAGACTGGAAAAAATTCCACTGAAGATTTTGGATGTCTGTCAAACCATGACTAAGAAAGAAAGTGAATCAACTATTAAGGATACTGAAGTCCTTAATACATCAGATTGGGAGAAATCAATTGAAGTTCAAACAATAGATTTGGATTTTTCCAACAATCTCAAAGATGTTTGGAAATATTTTTACCTCAAACTCCAAGAAGAACAAACAACTATGATTATTGACCAACATCAGACTCTATAAACTCCTCCTTCTGCAACTCAAGACTCGTTTGTTGTTGGGCCCTCTGACAAAGTAGTAAGTATAGAGAGAATGGAATACATAGCAGCCTTCCCAACCTCTGAATTTATTCTAAATATTCAAGAAATTCCTCCCTTGGACATTTTTTATAGTCCTAGGCATAAGGCAGTTATTAGCAGGAATAAGAAAAGGAGAAGAACAGAGCATTCTCAGTCTCTCACTCGAGAAGATATGTAAATGGACATTCTTTGGAAATACACCGAGTCAGTTCCTTCACAGGATCTAGCTCGGTTATCACAGTTTGTAGGAGCCTATGCATCTGAAACTATTGATAAGGCATCAAAGATTCATCAATTGATGAAACAAAAAGATGAAAATATGCTTCAACTTGAAACAAAGTTACAAGAAGAAAAGCAAAGTGTTAGTCAGCAGCTACAGGTAAAAATCAGATAGCTTCAAGAGAGGCTGCACCAACTGAAAATTTAGCATCAAAGTGAAATTAATTCTAAAGATACTCAAACTCGTCAATTACAACTCTTCATTGAGAAAATGAATATTCCAAAGATTGATGAGTTTAGGAAAGAAGCTTTAGAACTAAAAACCCTATTGGCACAACAACAGGTTATATTTTGTCATAAATTAACAAGCATCCTTGAATTATGTGAGCAAAGTGATTCACTTGTGAATCACATTGCTAATATGAGGATTAGTTTCGATGACATAGATGAGAAGGTATCCCAATTCATTACTTGGGAGGATTATTTTGATGGTCGAAAGGCCAACCTGCCCAAAATAGAAGAATCAAAGAAAGAGATATTGTTCATAGATTGGAATATACAATTAAAGAATGCAGAAAAGGAAATTTGCAGAGCCAAATACATTGCCACAAACATTGTGGAAAATGTCAGGCAAAACCTTATCGCAACAAATCTCATAGACAGATGTCCTCCTGATGCATTACCTTTGGTAAAAGATTTGATAAAACAATGGCAGGAAGTGTTAAAAGTAAAAGAGGAGCATATTATGAAGATTGAAAAGATGGATTGGGAAAGATATTGGAGATATCTAGTGAAGCCTCACAGCTAATGGCTCATGCTTCGTTGTCTTACAGATACATCCTCATAAATGCTACCTCCATTATCTGATGTTGTTTTTACTGGACACCTATGCATTAGGTCAGGACAACCTCCCGATGTTAATCCTATGCTTAATATTCTTCAACTCAAGGAGAAAATGGAAGAAGGGATAGCAGGACAGTCCTCCAACAAATCACCCCTTTAATTTCTATTTATGTTTTAACTTTACTTAATTTAAGGAGAGTTGTTTGAAAACTCCTCAGTTTTTATTGCAATGACTATTTTAAGAATTATTAGTTTTATATGTAAACCTCTTCATGTCTTTTAAGAAGAGGTCCTGAAATTTTGAAAATAAGACTTTACTAATGTTGCACTTTTGTACTCTTAAAGTTTTCTGAATGGAAAAGGTTGGACTGAGAGTTATTTCTCAAATGAGCTGAGTAAATATATATATGGTACTTTTATCTTATATGTTTAATTTGAGTTTCAAATGAGAAATAGTTCATTTATATTATGATGTGTTTTCTTATATATTTGTTTGAACACAGTTTCAAATCAATTCACTTTTGAACGTGTTATACTACTATCATTTATGTATATATGCAATACATGCATTTTGTAAAAGTTGCAATGTAAGCTTAATTAAATTGATTTAATTAACTTCTTAATTAAATCAATTATCTTAAATGTTTTTCATATCTCTAAGTGAATGTATGATCTTTATTTTCATCCACTGAAAGATTATTTTGTAGATCACCCAAGGAAAAGGTTTCATCCCAGGATAGATAGAGATAGATCTAGATATATAGATATATAGAGATAGATTTACTTTTTATTGGAAGCTTTCTTATTTTCCCATCTATCAAATTCCGCTTGGAGATAAAATAATCCATTCACTCTGTTGGCAGTGAAAATGTTAATGGGGCACTTGCCATTCTACCACTATTTCCAAATTTTTCTAATGTCATAGTCTATGTCGAACTTTGAGTCCTTTTCAAATAAAGGTTAAAAAGAGTCTCAAAATCAAAGTACTTTTAAGTGTATAGGGGTTATTGATGTCTTAGGTTAATAAAAAAAGTTAAAATCTCTGTTTTAACTTAAGTTAGTGTCGAAGGCAATTTGTCGTTTGGGTAATAAAGTTACAACCACCTTGTCAGGGATAATAGCTACCTTTGTTTTAATTCCATTGTTAACATAGTGATGTAATAGAAGGCAACTGTTTCTCTAAATTGAAGGTCATATTACTCACACAGTGAAAAGAGCAGTTATTTCTCCACGAACCTGTTCATAGTGGTAATTAAGTGAAAAGTGCAGCTATTTCGCTTATATTTGGTTTATTGCAATTTAGAGGTAAAGACAGTTATTTCTCAAGCATATAGGAGAAACAAAGAATATTTTTAACATCAAGGACCATTCATGTTTGGAGATCATTGAAGACCTCCTATGCTATAAACATGATTACTCCTTTAAGTAAGATTAATTATTGTTTGACCTAGGATGATTATTATTAGTAAGTGGTTACATTATCTATGCAGCTAACCTATAGCTACCCCACTTAAGTGAAGCATAGATCATAGTACGAGGTATCAGTCATTTAATTATATTTGTGGAGTGTTAAGCATAATGGGATGACTTGATGCTTTTTTTCTAATTATTTCAAAGCATGTCATTAATCCATACCATGATTACAGGCACGAAATCAGAGGAGAGAGCTCAGTGTTCACTAAACCAAAGTTCTCTATGAAGGCCACAGGTAAACAAAATTCATTTCTCCAGTAAGCAGTTTTAGTTTTTCAAAGCAGGAAAACCAGGGCTTCGTGTAGGGTTTTGCAACAAGAATTGAACAACTATGTTTGTGAGCATCCTAGCTATTGGAAGAAATGGGAAAAAGTGGAAATTTCAACAGTTCTGAGCCAAAAAACACTAGATTCGTGGATGGTAGGGCCAAACCACAGTTTAAATCAGCTCGCTGGTATAAATTTATACAAACGTTTTCTGGGGAGAATATGGCTCTAGCTCAGGCTTTTTCCGAGAGCTTCGATGTGAAAATGTCAAGCTGGGCACCAAAAAATTCTACATCTCTGAGGCCATCATATATCGTGCTACCCAAACCTCTACAATTGGTGAACATTGGTTCAAAAACAAAATGCTGCCCACAGAAGTAAGTCTCTACCTTAAGCTCGAACATGTTTATGTTAAGTGGAATCCAACTAAACACATTTCCTGCTTTAAGGTTGAGTGGCAGCATGTGATCACCATAGTGAAAAAATACATCACATGCAAGGGTAGGTTTTCCTCTGTCCACCATTATCAGTTAAGATTTCTTGCTCACATTTCAGGAGATAAACCTATGAACTTGCCCTACTTTCTATATAAATATTTTCTCAAAATGTCCCTAAAGCTGCAGAAAATCCCAGATTACTCTTTGCACAATTTATATCATAGGGTTTTGCTTAAAATTCTAATTGGCTATCATCTTAGAAAAAAGAATTCCACTTGGGATAAGTTTCTGAGAGAGGAAGGGTTTGGTAGCATAAATTCCAGGAGAAGGGTAGGGAGGCCCAAGAAAAGAGAGACCCATGAAAAAACTAGTGCATCCCCTGTCTCAGACAGTTCACAACCTAACTTTGTCCATTCATCATTTTTCTACCAAGTTCATCCTCCCTCCATCTCCGTCAAAAGGCCAACTAGAAGCTCGATTAAGAAGGTTGCAGACCCTATGCCTATGCTAGCAATGCCACCAGTTAATGAAGTTAATGTCAGTAGTTCACCTAGGGAACCTCAAACCCTAATGTCTTTCATGGAGGAATACAAGAAGAAACTGAAATAGAAAAATGCTATGTCTCCTAAAGAGTCTATGTCAAAAGACAAGGAGAAAATAGCTTCCTCTTCAAGAAGCCAACCTTGGAAGAAGCTCTTCATGGCAGAAGAACCAGTGGAAGTCAACCCTGGACTTCTAGCATCTAATCCTATTTTGTCACCAGTGGAAGTCAACCCTGGTGTGAAAATATCAAGCCATGTTCTTGAAACATCTCATCAAGAACAACCAAGTAGTGGTACTTCTCTCACAGAGTCCACTCTCTCACAGGTTTTGCTATATCTTAAGAAGGGCAAATAGAAAATGCCAGAGCCTATCACAGAAGAAGAGCCCACTTTGGCTCAATTAGTTTCTTCCATTAGCTCTTCGATCAAGAAGGGAAAGAAAATTGTGATACACTCCTACTCCTCTTATGAAGAAAACAGTGACCCTAAATATACAGAATTTGAGTATGAGGAAGAAGAATCTAGAAGATTCATGCATGGAGGTAAGAGGTCTAAGTTCATCCTAAATCCCTATATCAAGAGACCTCATACTAGGCCCAAAAATAAACTTAGGCTGAACAACAAGTTAATTTCCAATCCTACATTAAGAGATGAAACTATCAATATTGAGGAGAGCCCAGAAGATAAAATCAAGAAGAAGAAAAAGACTCAATCAAAGAGTCAAGCACATAGAAAGAGGTCAGATAAGAGGGTGACTAAAGCCGAGGCCACCAGGATTTTTGCCTCTATTCTGGACCTATGATGAATGAAGGAACAGGGTTGCCTTGGAGAAACTTTTCATTTTTTTTGGGTTAATTTCCATGTTTCCGGATATAGCTACTTTTCTGCGAAGGTAGAAATTATTTATGAATACTAGTGTATGATGAAAAGGAGATTCTTTTTGGTTTTATTTCATGATGGTCACATCAAAGCAAGTGAAGTGGAGGACTTTTCAGTTGTAATGGATGCTTCCAGGTGTCATGTATCAAGTCTCCTTCGAAATTTCAGGGTTTTGTTTTTCACTTTTAAAGGAGAACAACTACATGTCACTCTCACTGATTTTTACACTTTTGTGAAGATTGGTTGCACCAGAATAGAAGAGTGGTCTTCCAATAGACTGCCACCTCATAAAACCACTTCTAATTGTTAGCCTTCATGATTTTTATTTTATTTACGATATATCACTTTGTATTTAAGTTTAGGGATAAGCCTCATCTCTTGCATGAGATTGTAATAACTTTTTGGAACAAATTTACTTCTTTTGTGGAGATGACAGTATCATGTTTTTGTATATTTATGCTAAACTAATATGAAGTAAGGGTTCATGGTTTTAGAATCTTGACTCATATGATCAGTACCTTTTTAGTGAATGAAATTGACAGAAAATTTTGAGGACTTATTATCAATCTAGTGTGTGTATTGTTAATTTTCACATGTGTTTCCATATCTTACTAGATTCAGTTGCAGTTTGGAATCTCTTATGTTGTTATGTGTTTTTATCAGTCTCTTGACATATTCATGTGTATTATCAAATTTTTTTAGTCTCACACAGTGAGCCTTCTTGGTAAAATATATATAATAATAGTGGAAAGAGCATCACTTATGACCATTATCTTTCATAATATTTCAGTGAGAATATTGTAAGACTAGAAATAGATTTCTCTTGATGAAATATTGTTAAACTACTACTTGTGTTATTTTTTTCCAAAATTAGTGGATTTCTGCCTTGCAGAACCATTGTTCATTCTTCCTTTTCACATTTTCTTCTCCTCATAGGCTACAAACTCACTCTTTTGCTACCACATCAGGATCCAATACCCTCATTAGTAGAAATGTGGATTTGACTAAAATCTCTTGTCAGTGAATGAGAGTTTAAACCACCTACCAATCTCATAAATCAAATCATTAAATTTCCTTAGAGTTTAGGATGTGTCTGGTCAGGCACTTGATTAAGTCCAAGTGCTGATTCCAGCACCAACATCTTTAGGTGCGTCTACCGGGAGACGAAGGACTTGAAATGAAGTATTCTCCTGATGTCTCTTGTTTTTAATTGCTTAATGTCAATTCTTGATGGTGAATAAGAATTGATGACTTGAATAAGACTTCAAATTAGTTCACCTAGCGACTCCATAGAGAGGGAAATGGGTTTCAAGACCTCCAACTACAAGGATAAATCATAGATCACTTTTTGTGACCCTAGTTGTAGACCCAAATAAGATCATTAAAGATGCAAAAGGAAAACAGAGATCAGTTGAGGCCACATCTCAGTCAGTGAAGAAGGTATACAAAAATTACATTCCAAAGAAAAAGGTACCCTCATCTACTTTAGAATCAAAAGAAGTTTCAGTTTCAAAATATCTTGCTGAAAAATCTAAAGTTGAAACTTCTTCCCTAGAAAATAAAGTAGATGTTGTTAACCTAGGCTTAGCTGAAAGTTTTTCTCATTCCTTAATTGGTAAATCTGAAATTACTAAATCTAAAGTAAGTACTATTTCAGTCAAAGAGAAAAAAACAGAGTTATTAAGTGTCAATAAGGAAACATGAGAGTTTGTGCTGATTGAAGGGGAGTTAGAGAAAGTATTGGCAATTGCACCCTTTCTTGATAGGGATGTTTTTACTGAAGAAGATTTTAAGACCATTTTAAATTTCCTTCAAACTCATCTTGAGTACTAGTCTTTTGTCATTCCTTAGCAAGAATATTTTCCTTTGTCTAGAAATCCAGTTTTTGGTTCATCCTCATCTCATCCACTAGGAGAGAGTGTTCCTGAAGGCCTCACATTCAACTTATTTGACTTTCTAGCTCAGAAAAATAAAGTTGAATTAACCTCATCTCCTCAAGAAACAATATTTGAATCTGATTCTTTTGTAGAAAGTGAAGTCAACACCTCTTCATTTCATCTCTTTGAAAATCCTCTATTTTCAGTCCCAAAGCCTGAAGAATCAGCTCAAGATTTCCAATTTTCCGTTATTCTAAATTAGATTCAAAATTCACAAATTGTAATTCCTATTTCCCAAGCAGCTACATCAACTAGTCATCCATCAACTGTACATCAGCAAAATATGGCTTAACCTGCCATTACAAGGATGCAGCTGATAGTGGCTACAAGATATGCACCACTTTCTCTTCCTCAACCTTTTCATCCACTCCCTCAAGGAGATTACATGAAATATCTTCCAAAGTATACTAGGGAGGGAGAAGGAGTTTTTCCCGAGGAACATTTAGTTGTTTTTTATAGCTATGCTGACAACCAGAATCTTGAACATGAAGATGTCTAGTCAAGACTCTTTGTTCAGAGCTTGGATGGTGAAACTCATAAATGGTTTAGAAGTATGCCACCAAACTCAATAACATAATTGATGAATTGGAGGAAATATTTGTGAAGAAATGGCGTGATAGGAAAGACTATGTGTATTATCTTACAGAATTTGGAATTCTGAAGAAGAAAACCAGATGATTCATTGGCTGATTTTACCAAGACATTTAATAAGATTTATCAAAAAATTCCTGAAGAAACTAAACCTCCTAAGACTACAGCTATGATATTTTTTGCAAATGCTCTAGTTCTGAGTTTTCTTTATGGTTAAGTGTTGAGAAAACATAGACATTGATGGATATGCAAGAGGCTGCAATTGGAGTGAAATCTAATCTCATGGCTTCTAATAAGTTGAAAATGGAGGAAGAAAAGGAATCAAAAGGAAAAAAGAATACGAAAGAAGAAAAACCTTCTTCTTCTAAGACTCTTACAGCAGAAGAAAATATCGATTAAATGTCCAATTTGATCAAGGAACTTGCCTCTAAGATGAAAAAATTAGAGCTAGAAAACAAACCAACTGGTAGAGCCAATCAAAATGAGGCCAATAGAAATAAGGCTCCCTTCAGAAGGTCTTTTCAACCCAAAAAAATCCTACAACACCCAAGGAGGAATGTTGATGATCAAAACGTTTAGCCTCCTTTGAATAATTTTTCTGAAGAAGAGAAGCAAGAACATGAGGAAGAAAATGAAGAAAAAAACCTTGTAGGAGAAACCTCACAGTCAACTTGTTTGAATTTGCAAGAATATGAAGACCAGTCAATGATTTTTTTTTTTTCAGATGATGATAATGTCAAAATTTATGTACAAAATGATAAAAAACAGCAAGAAGCTCACAACAAAAATAATCCTTTGAGGTCTAAAGGCCCTTTTCAACAACCTCAACAAAAATCAGATTCAGATAAACAAGCTACCAAACATAAGGCCAAAGTCAATGAGGTTCTTCCATTTTAAAATTTTGCCCCAATTATCAAAATCACTGCAAAAAAAAATGAATTAGTTCCAATTTATTTCAGTTTCAAATTTGAACTTAATAAAATCAAAATTCCGATCCCACTTCTGGAATTGTTGAAAAATCCAGCATATAAAGAGTCTTTTAAAAGTCTGCTACAACCACCTCTCGCTCCTGATTCAGTCAAGCTTGAGGATGAGCATCCCACTATTTATCTAGGTTGTCATGTTCAAGACCAAAATTATAACAATTCACCACCTTTCTACCTCTCACTCAATATACATGACAAATTGTTGCATAATTTTCTGTTAGATTCTGGGGCTGTTAGATTCTGGGGCTTCTCACAATCTGATGCCAAATAAATTGATGGATGAATTGGGATTAGAGATCACCAAGAAATACCATGACCTATACACATTTGATTCCAAAAGAGTCAAGTGTCTAGGAGTAATTAAGGACTTGGTTGTTTCTCTTACCTAAATACCTATGAAAATCCTAGTGATGGACATTGTAGTTGTGGACATTCCTTCTAGATTTTGGATGCTACTTTCCATGTCTTGGTCTAAACAATTGGGAGGTACCCTTCAGATGGACATGTCATATGCCATAATCCCAGTGTTTGGAGGGGAATTTAGAAGGCTTTATAGGGAAACCCAATTGGCCTACATCATTAGTGATCAGCATAATCCTTCAAACCATCCCATATATGCTGAAGAAAAGGAATTGGGGTCATCAATACTACACCTTGTTGTTGATGATAACTATTTCCAGCATGAAATCAGTGAAAATCAACACTTTCAAGGTACAAATGAGCAACATTTAGAGGGAGAGCCTCATCAAGAGAAGGATCGGGAGCCAGAGTAGTCCTCTTTTCCCCCACTCAACAAAGGGTAACTATATCATATAAACTACAATTTTCTACCACTAATAACACTGCTGAATATGAGGTGCTTGTGCTGGGTATGAAGGCAGTGAAAGATTTGGGAGAGGAGCAGCTAATTTCTTTTGGTGATTTAGAGTTGGTGATAAGGCAGGTGAGAAACAAATACCAAGTTGAAAAATTAGAGGAATGAATTTTGGGACTAGATTGAGCATTATTTTTCAGCATTTAATATAAATTTTGTCACTAGCGAGGAAAATCAAATGGTTGATTCACTAGTTATTGCTGCTAGTAATTTCAAAGTTCCTCTAGATGTCAAGACAACCTATGATGTTCAAATAAAAAACAGGCCTTCAATTCCTGATAATATCAAATGCTGGAAAGTATTTGAGGATGACAAGGAAATTCAGAAATTTTTAGAGTGCATTGAAGAGTTTGCAGAAATACAAATTGATGATGAGCAGGACATTGTTGAAAATCAAAAGAGCATGCCTTTTAAGAAAACCATGGCTGGGCAGAACATTATAGATATGAAAACTAACTATATTCATAAAGGCCTAGTTCCTTTAGAAAGATTGTTCGACAATAATGATGTTTTTCTCAAGCCTAAAAGTAAAGTTGATGGGGAGAGTACAATAGATTGTAACATTGGCACAGAAGATCAACCAAAATTAGTCAAAGTGTCCAAATTCCTTTCCCTTGAAACTAGAACAAAATATATCAAGTTGCTGAAACAATTTGATGATATTTTTGCATGGTGTTATCACGAGCTAAAAACTTATGATAGAGGCATAATGGAGCACGAGATTCATTTGAAAGAAGATGCAAAGCCTTTAGCACAAAAAATCAGACATATCAATCCCATGCTACTCCCAACCATTGAGAAAGAAATCAGAAAATTATGGGAAGAAAAAATAAATCTGCATTTGAGATTTTCTAACTGGGTAGCTAATATAGTCTCGGTTCGGAAAAAGAATGGAGAGATAAGAATTTGTGTCGATTTTCACTACTTGAACCAGTGTCCATTAAAAGATAACTATCCATTGCCCAAGATGGATTATATTTTGCAGAAATTTGTAGGATAAAAAATATTGTCAATGATTGATGATTTTTCAGGCTACAATCAAATTTCAGTTGACAAGAAAGACAGAGAAAGGACAACATTTACCACACCCTGGGGTACATTCATGTACAATAAAATTCCATTTGGTCTAATGAATGCAGGTGCAACATTTTAGTGGGCAATGGATATTGCCTTTGCGGGAGAAAAAGATAGATTTGTAGTCATCTATTTGGATGAAATCACAGTCTATTCAAAATCTGGTGAAGACCACTTGAAACATTTGAAACAAGTTTTTGACAAATGCAGAAAGTTTGGTTTGTCCTTGAACCCAAAAAAGTCACCCTTTTCTGTCCAAGAAGGGAAATTGTTGGGACATATGTAACAGAAAGTGGCATCTGTAGTGATCTGAGAAGAGTAGAAGCTATTCAGAAGATTGGTTTGCCAAGGAATAAAAAAGAGTTGCAGTCATTTTTAGGGAAAATCAATTTTTTGAGGCGTTTTGTTCCTAACTTTGCAGAGCTGATCAAACACATAAATGTCTTGCTGAAAAAGATGCAGAATTTAAATGGCGAGATGAAGCAAATAATAATTTTTCAGTAATCAAGTCTGCCTTGACTGAAGCTTCAGTTTTGATTAGTCCTGATTTTGAAAAATATTTTCTGATTTTTTCATATGCTTCAGAAGAAAAAATTGCAACTTTTTTGTTACAGAAGAACAAAGAAATTTTAGAGCAGCCTATTTTTTTTTTTAGTCATGCTTTAAGGGATGTTGAATTAAAGTACAACCTGACTGAAAAACAAGCATATGCACTAGTTAAGGCTTTGAAGTATTTTCGAGTTTATGTGCTACATTAAAAAATCGTTGCTTTTGTGCCCAATATCACTGTTAAAGATGTGTTGTTGTAGCTAGATATAAATGGCAGAAGGGGACGATGGTTGACCAAAATTCTGGAATTTGATATTGAGATTAGACCAACTAAATTGATAAAAGGTTAAGGCTTGGCTCGCTTGATGGCCGAATATAACTGCAAGGCTTTAAATTTGAATGTAGAGGTAGCTGAAGGAGAATATGGAGAAGGTATTTCTAATTATCCTGAAATCTTTCATTCAGATTGGTACAAGGATATAGTATAATTTTTGTTAAATTTCAACTGTCCCCCTGAAATGGAGAAGTCAAAAAGGAGAGCTTTCAAATTGAGAGCTACGAAGTATTGCATTTTGGAAGACCATCTTTACTGAAAGGACCCTCTGGTATCTTATTAAGATGTGTAGATGAAGCTGAATCCCAAGATATTATGACAGAGATACATGCAGGAGAGTGTGAAGGGAATTTGTATTGGAAAGCCACTGCACACAAAATCTTAAGTGCTAGCTATTATTGGCCAACTCTTTTCTTTGATGCTTTTGCTAAAGTCAAGAGTTGTGTCGAATGTTAGAAATTTCCTGGTAAACAGAAATTTCTACCATTACCTCTTATTCCTATTTCAAAAGATGCTCCTTTCCAGCAATGGGGGTTAGACTTCATCGGTGAAATCCATCCACCTTCATCAGGACAACATAGATGGATTCTCACAACTACAGACTATTTTACTAAATGGATTGAAGTTGTGCCAACCATGAATGCTACTGATACGGTAATTATCAAATTTCTGTTGGAAAATATTATGTCCAAATTTGGTTGTCCACGAAAATTAGTAATTGATAATGCAATGGATTTTAAGTCTACTAAGATGTACAAGTTCTGTCAGAAATATGGTATTGAATTAACTCATTCCATGCCTTATTACCCTCAAGGTAATGGATTAACCGAGTCATCCAATAAAATTTTGGTGAAGATCATTAAGAAAATGCTACCTGAAAATAAAAGAAATTGGGACACTCAGTTGGTACATGCTCTTTGGGCAGATATGGTAAGTGGTAAAAAATCAATTGGAATGTCTCCCTTTTAGCTTTTATATGGTACTGATGTTGTAATGCCTTTTCAATTAGCTCTTCCTCTGATTAATTTCCTACAAAATGAAGTTGATAATGAAAACCCAATCTAAAGGAGAATGCTACAGTTGATAGAGGCACACCAAATTAGAGAATCATTAATGGATAAAGTATAGAAGTACCAGAATAAAGTCAAAAATTTTTTTGACAAAAGAGCGACTAAGCAGTTATTTCAAGAGAATGATTTGGTGCTACATTGGGATGTCAGGAGAGAAGACCATGGAAAGCATGGTAAGTTTGAAAATTTGTGGTTTGGACTATTTAGAATTTCTAAAGTTTTGGAAAACCATAATTTTCTGCTCAAACATCTAGATGATGATCAGTTGACTGGAGGCCCAACCAATGGTCATTTTCTTAAGAAATTATTTGTTTAGTAAGTCAGTTAAGTCATTCCATTGTAAATATCCGGTGTGATGTCTCAATAAAACTCCATGCCCAATGGTACTTATGTCTGTATATATGGTTAGTCTTGAGTTCAGTATGTCAATGGTCAGTCCTAGTCATAATTTCCAGTAAGTCTTCTAAGTTTCAAGAGTTTTTAAGGCACTGAGTCTACAATCCTTGAAGCCTCACACGGAAGACTTCATCCCCAATAGGAGCCACTGTTAGCACTGAAAATGTTAATGGTGCAATCGCCATTGTACAATTGTTTCCAAAATTTTCTAATGTCCTAGTCCATGTCGAAGTTTGAGTAGTTTTCAAATAAAGGTCAAAAAGAGTCTCAAAATCAAAGTACTTTTAAGTGTATAGGGGTTATTGATGTCTTAGGTTCTACAAATAAGTTAAATTCTCTATTTTAACTTAAGTTAGTCTCGAAAGATATTTGTCATTTGGGTAATAAAGTCATAGCCACCTTCTTAGGGATAATAGCTACCTCTGTTTTAATTTCATTGTTAACACAATGATGTAATAGAAGGCAACTATTTCTCTAAATTGAAGGTCATATTACTCACATAGTGAAAAGAGCTGTTATTTCTTCAGGGACCTGTTCATAGTGGTAACTCAGTGAAAAGTGTAGTTATTTCGCTGAGATTTGGTTTATTGAAATTCAGAGGTAAATACAATTATTTCTCAAGCGTATAGGAGCAACAAAGAATATTTTTAAAATCAAGGACCATTCATGTTTGAAGATCATTGAAGACCTCCTATGCTATAAGCATGATTACTCCTTTAAGTAATATTAATTATTGTTTGACCAAGGGGGATTATTATTAGTAAGTGGTTACATTATCTATGTAGCTAACCTATAGCTACCCCACTTAAGTGAAGCGGAAATCATAGTACGAGGTATCAGTCATTTAATGATATTGTGGAGTGTTAAGCATAGTGGGATGACTTGGCACTTGTTTTCGAATTATTTCAAAGCATGCCATTACCCCATACCATGATTACAGGCGTGAAATCAGAGGACAGAGCTTAGTGTTCACTCAACCAAAGTTCTCTGTGCAGGCTACAGGTAAACATAAGTCATTCCTCCAGCAAGTAGTTTTAGTTTTTCAAAGCAGGAAAACCAGGGCTTCGTGTAGGGTTTTGCAACCAGAATTGAAAAAATGTGTTTGTGAGCAGCCTAGCTGTTGGAATTTATGGGAAAAGGTGGCAATGTTAATAGGTCTGAGCTAAAAAATACTAGATTCATTGATGTTAGGGCCAAACCACAGTTTAAATCTGCTGGCTGGTATAAATTTCTACAAAAAATTTCTGGGGAGAATTTGGCTCTAGCTCAGGCTTTTGCCGAGAGCTTTGATGGTGAAAAGGTCAAGTTGGGCAACAATACATTCAACATCTTCGAGGCCATCATAGCTCGTGCTACCTAAACCTCTGCAACTAGTGAAATTTGGTTAAAAAACAAAACACTGCTCACAGAATTAAGTCTTTACCCTAAGCCCGAACATGTTAATGTTAAGTGGAATCCAACTGCACACATTTCATGCTTTAAGGTTGAGTGGAAACACGTGATCACAACAGTGCAAAAATACATCACATGCGAGGGTAGGTTTTCCTCTGTCCACCATTATCAGTTAAGATTTCTTGCTCATATTTCAGGAGATAAACCTATGAAATTTCCCTATTTTCTATATAAATCTTTACTCAAAATGTCCCTAAAGCTGCAGAAAATCCCAAATTACTCTTTACACAATTTATATCAGAGGGGCCTGATTAAAATTCTAATTGTATATCATCTTAGAAAGAATAAGACCACTTGGGATAAGTTTTTGAAAGAGGAAGGGTTTGATAGCATAAACTCCAGGAGAAGGGTAGAGAGACCTAAGAAAAGAGACACCCATGAAAAAACTAGTGCAACCCCTGTCTCAGACAGTTCACAACCTAACTCTGTCCATTCATCAGTTTTCTGCCAAGTTAACCCTCCCTCCATCTCAGTCAAAAGGCCAACTAGAAGCTCGATTAAGAAGGCTGCAGATCCTATGCCTATGCCAACAATGCCACCAGTTAATGAAGTTCATGTCAGCAGTTCACCTAGGGAACCTCAAACCCTAAGGTCTTTCATGGAGGAATACAAGAAGAAATTGAAACAGAAAAATGCTATGTCTCTTAAAAAGTCTAATGGAAGTCAACTCTGGACTTCTAGCATCTAAGCCTGTTTTGTCACCAGTGGAAGTCAACCTTGGTGTGAAAAGATCAAGCCATGTTCCTGAAGCATCTCATCAAGCACAACCAAGCAGTGGTACTTCTCTCACAGAGTCCACTCTCTCACAGTTTTTTCTATCTCTTAAGAAGGGAAAACAGAAAATGCCAGAGCATGTCACAGAAGAAGAGCCCACTTTGGCTCAATTAATTTCTTCCATTAGCTCTTCGATCAAGAGGAGAAAGAAAACTGTGATACACTCTTACTCCTCTTATGAAGACATCAGTGACCCTGAATATACAGAATTCGAGTATGAGGAAGAAGAATCTAGTAGACTCATGCATGGAGGTAAGAGGTCTAAGTTCATCCTAAATCCCTATATCAAGAGACCTCATACCAGGCCCAAAAATAAACTCAGGCTGAACAACAAGTTAATTTTCAATCCTACATTAAGAGATGAAATTATCAATATTGAAGAGAGCCCAGAAGATAAAATCAAGAATAAGAAAAAGACTCAGTTAAAGAGTCAAGCACAGAGAAAGAAGTGAGATAAGAGGGTGACTGAAGCCGAGGCCATCATGATTTTTTCCTCTATTCCGGACCTCTAATGAATGAAGGAATAGGGCTGCATTAGAGAAACTTTTCATTTTTCTTAGGTTACTTTCCATGTTTCCGGATATAGCTACTTTTCTGTGAAGGTAGCAATTATTTATGAATACTATCATATGATGAAAAGGAGTTGCTTTTTGGTTTTCTTTCATGATGGTCACATCAAAGCAGGTGAAGTGGAGGAGTTTTCAGTTGAAATGGATGCTGCCAGGTATCATGTATCGAGTCTCCTCCAAAATGTCAGGGTTTTGTTTTACATGTTTAAAGGAGAACAACCACATGTCACTCTCACTGTTTTTTACACTTTTTGTGAAGATTGGTTGCACTAGAACGGAAGGGTGGTCTTCCAACAGACTTCCACCTCATACAACCACTTCGAATTGTTAGCCTTCATAATGTTTATTTTATTTATGATATAACACTTTGTATTTAAGTTTAGGGATAAGCCTCATCTCTTGCACGAGATTATAATCACTTTTTGGAACAGATTTAACTCTTTTGTGGAGATGACAGTATCATGTTTTGGTATATATATGCTAAACTGATATGAAGTAAGGGTTCTTGGTTTTAGAATCTTGACTCATATGATCAATACTCTTTTTAGTGAATGAAATTGACAAAAACTTTTGAGGATTTATTATCAATCTGGTGTGTGTATTGTTAATTTTCACTTGTGTTTCCATATCTTACTATCTTCAGTTGCAGTTTGCAATCTCTTATGCTATTATGTGTTTTTATCAGTCTCTTGACATGGTCATGTGTTTTATCAATTTTTTTTGGTCTCACATAATGAGTCTTCTTGGTAAAATATATATAATAACAGTGGAAAGAGCATCACTTATGACAATTTTCTTTCATAATATTTCAGTGAGAATATTGTAAGGCTATAAATAGCTTTCTCTTGATGAAATATTGTTAGACTGATACTTGTGTTATTTTCTTCCAAAATCAGTGGATTTTTGCCTTGCACAACCACTATTCATTCTTCCTTTTCACATTTTCTTCTCCTCATAGGCTACAAACTCACTCTTTTGCTACCACATCAAGATCCAATACCCTCATTAGTAGAACTGTGGATTTGACTAAAATCTATTTTCAGTGAATGATAGTTTAAACCACCTACCAATCTCATAAACCAAATCATTAAATTGCCTTAAAGTTTAGGATATGTCTGGTCAGACGCTTGATGCAGTACAAGTGTTGATTCCAGCGCCAACACACTCCAACTATATTAAATTGGGAAACTGGTCCCACAATTTCAGTCAGAGCCACCATTCAAAATGGAAAAGGGACGGTTATTAAGTCCCTGGCTGGGTGGTTTTCCCCGATGTTGTTGCATTGATTTTTGAGGCCTCAACAATACCCCAAAACTGAAATTTGTGGTTGACCAAGGAAAACTTCCATATAATTAGCCACAGAATCATAAAATGGATAAAAGAAATTTGAATCTAACTCCCTTTATTAAATAATAAGCTGACATAAGTATTTATGTACAAGGAAGATACATCCATTGCTTGGCTCTTCAACTTTTGGCCTTTTATGAAATTTAATTGGCAGCTCCAATCTCTTCCCCGAGACAATATACAATTTATTAAAAAAAATTGAAATTTCCCTACATTCCTTGGGCTCTGGAGCAACTGTGTTTTCTCCAATGCACTGAATCAGAATCTTCTTGAACAACATCCTTTCCATTCATACTCATGAAAACCTTCTTTACTCTAGAAAATGGTTGTCCAAAATTGTTTGCTTATTGATTTTCTTCTTGGCATTTTCCTAGGAATGAATTTGCTTGGGGACTAGTATCCAACTCTGTATCATAGTCGTGGGATTCATAAACAAGGGCATCTTTAAAGTCTACAAATAAAACTTACGAGGATTTATTTGTAGTTGGATTCTTTCCTTATCCACCAAGCCACAAGAACTAAAAAATGTGTACTTTTCATTAATAAGGCCAAAGGGTTGTTCCATGTTTTCTTTTAAAAGGATACTGATATTTGTATTTGAACTAGTAGCAACATTTTCTACCTCAATGAAATGATGTAAATCTTCCATTTCAGAAACAAGAAAATCATTTCTTGATTTATAGTCAACTCCATACTCCATAAAAAAAAAAAAATTGAATAATAATTTCCTCACTTTCCTCATCATAAAGTGGTGGCCCTTTCCACAATTCTAAAATTTGATCATTTTCAAGACCTTCTTCATTCCCAAGAGAGCTCAACAAGCTACTTTCTTTCAATGTGGTTTTAAACGATACTTCATTAACATCTCCCGGGCAATCTTGGAAATTTTGTTTCTCAGAAAATTTATCAGTCTCTCCAAGAAAATATTGCTTTTCATTTTCAAATCTTTCTTTTGAAAAAGAATAGCTGAATACAACAATATATGTGAGTCCCATCAAACTACAGTCACATGGTATGCTTGTACTAAAGTGGACGCGTGAAGGCCTAGTTAAAGTTATTTTTAAACCACTTTCTACCTTAGGGACCACGCTTGGCGGTTTATGAAATGGAGAGGAGTGCTACCCGAATTAATTACATCCATCGATCTGTTCGATGGGAAATTTGAGAAAACTGCATTCCAGGGGCACTTCCTTTACATAAATTTCATGCAATTTGTGTTGTCAGGATTTCATGGATCTTGGAGATGAATGCTATATACCATAGATATCTTCTCAAAGTGACTTCCATTTACCTATCATATAAAATATGCAATGTCTTCCTGCTCATAGAACTGGCACAAGCCATGAAAACTACAACCAGACTTCTACAAAGTCAAATTTCTCTGCAAAAACATCATTTAAATAGACGATAAATCCCAACTTCTTCAATGTCATGTGAAAATAAAATGATGTCAGTTATTGCATTTTTTTGTGATGCATATCTTTCATTAGCGACGAAATTGTTATAAATCGAGTCTGCAACAATGTTCTCATTATAATTTCTTTTATACCTTTATTTCACAACTTGTAGGGTGTTTTTACGAGAACTAGTGTTGAAGGAACTAAAAAAATATCTAAAATTACTCTCAATTTTTGGAAACCACTCTAGATAAAGTCAATTTGGGTCCTTCTGTAAAAAACCCAGATCAAATATTTTTGAAATTTTGTTTTGTTTGTCCACAATAGGCAACCGAAATTCACTTCCTCGGGTAATCTGCAAAAATCAGTTTGCACAATGATTGATTTCTTCAATTCACTGGCTTTTTAGCAACCAATGATTTGGAACGCAAAATCCCCTTCCAGAATGACTCGTTTCTATTCTCATGATGTTTCCATGAGAATGATTCTCTAGATAATGTACGAGACTGAAGATGCAACATATTGAGTTTCTTCACACAATTATCACTGTTATGAACACGAATACCATCTACTTCCAATATAATATCCCTTGGAGAGAAATATTTGGACAAGGATGACATTGGAGGAACATTCAACACCACTGTATTTTCATCATGTCTATACATGAAATATAAAAGTATGTTATGCCAAATTCCGGCACAGTATATCCGAAGCACTCGAATAAGAGACAAAAAGTTGCAGTGTGTCATAGTTGAAAGCAACGAAAGCTCCAAGAACCAAGAGTGCTAGGAATACAAAAATATACTCAGTATTCACACCTTCACTGCTTGCTTCACGATAATACACCTTGCAGCTGCAGGTGCATGACCAAAATCATGAGCTCCTACAAAGATTAGAGTTCCAATGGACATATACCCAACGTATCTAAAGGGAACGCTGAAGAATTCCCATTGCTTGCCGATAATATGCAGTGGTAATAGTGGGGAAGCGCTCTTGACCAGCAATGTCCCAAATCTGTAATTTGATCCGATTTCCATCTAATTCGATGGTCCTAATTGTAAAGGTGTCCTCAACAAAACGCAATCAGCATACTTTAAAAAAAAAAAAAAAAAATTTCCATATCATTAGTGTTTGCACCATAGAGATCAAACCCAAGAGCATAGTCACCAGGACTCAAAAGATGGCCCAGATGAGTTTTCACTGTAAAAATAGTGTCATTCTTTCCAAAGTCTGAAACACGGGCTACCTGTGCCTCTGCCAATGAATACTTGATACCACCCACAGTAGTCAAACCCATCTCAACTTCAATATCCAATACAATATATATTCAGCCAACTGCCTGTTTGAAAGGAGCGGTTTAGAAGGAACCCTCCAATACTGATTCGCGTCCATAAAAGCATGCCTCGAAGTAAATGGGTCAAGCAGCGGCAGCACCTTCAAACAGCTCAGCTAAGAATAGCGGCCTGCACAGCTGCGCCATATGCCACGGCTTCGTCCGGGTTAATACTCTTACACAGCTCTTTGTCATTGAAGAAATCTTGCAGCAATTGTTGTACTTTAGGGATACGAGTCGAACCCCCGACCAAGACGACATCATCTATTTGGCTCTTGTCCATCTTAGCATCTCGCATACATTTCTCCACAGGCTCCATACTTCTCCTGAACAGATCCATTTTCAGTTCCTCGAAGCGAGCTCTAGTAATTGTGGCGTAAAAATCAACTCCTTCGTATAGAGAATCAATCTCAATCGTTGTCTGTGTAGTAGAAGACAGCGTTCTTTTTGCTCTCTCACATGCTGTTCTCAGCCTGCGAAGAGCTCTGGCATTCCCGCTGATGTCTTTTATGTGCTTTCTTTTGAATTGCTGCACAAAGTGATTCACCATTCTGTTATCAAAATCTTCGCCTCCCAAGTGAGTATCTCCGGCAGTGACCTTCACTTCGAAAAATTCCCTCTTCAATCGTCAGAATTGAGACATCGAACGTTCCTCCTCCCAAATCAAATATGAGCACATTCTTTTCTCTAGTAGAAGTGGCCTTCTTGTCGAGGCCATAAGCAATGGCAGCAACTGTGGGCTCATTGATGATCCTTAACAAATTTAAGCCAGCAATGAGACCAGCATCCTTGGTCGCCTGAGCGGTGACAGCTTTTGCTACAGCAGGCTCCTTCAATCCTTCTACATCGATGATATTTAATCTGGTAAGCTCCGGGCGATGTTGATGCGGCTAAGGAGTCCACACGAAATGGGATCTCTGGCAAGTGACATCACACCTCCCACTCTTGTCACGACTTCCAGCGATCTGCTTCAATTGTACGGCAGTGCTTCCAAATTGCTACACCATCACACCAAGCTCGATGGACAAACAAAACAAAAAAAAACAAAACTCTCATTCTGCTATTTCCCTCAGCCCACGAGGGGCCGAGGCCCAGGCCCTTATGGGCTCTGAAGCTCTGATACCATGATAAAATCAGCTATCTATCAAATAGCTCTCCAGGTGAGAACCTGGAGAGTGTATACACACATACACACTCTATATTTTATATTATGAATGAAAGAATTACACACATATTTATACAATCAAAAAGTCTCAAGATAGGAACTCTATCTTAGACGTACAGTAGTGTGGTTGAGAGATTCTCTCAACCACACACTAAACTAGGAGAAACTATATTCTAGCTAATTCCTATTATGTAGGAACAAACTCCTAAAATGGAGAATTACAACCATAGACAAGTAGGAATTAAATATTTCCAACATTTTGTGATGCATATCTTTCATTAGCGACGAAATTGTTATAAATCAAGTCTGCAACAATGTTCTCATTATAGTTTCTTTTATACCTTTATTTAACAACTTGTAGGGTGTTTTTACCAAAACTTGTGTTGAAGGAACTAGAAAAATATCTAAAATTACTCTCAATTTTTGGAAACCACTCTAGATAAAGTCAATTTGGGCCCTTCTGTTAAAAACCCACATCAAATATTTTTGAAATTTTGTTTTGTTTGTCCACAATAGGGAACCGAAATTCACTTCCTCGGGTAATCTGCGAAAATCAGTTTGCACAATGATTGATTTCTTCAATTCACTGGCTTTTTAGCAACCAATGATTTGGAACGCAAAATCCCCTTCCAGAATGACTCGTATCTATTCTCATGATGTTTCCATAATGTACGAGACTGAAGATGCAACATATTGAGTTTCTGCACACAATTATCAGTGTTATGAACACGAATACCATCTACTTCCAATATAATATCCCTTGGAGAGAAATATTTGGACAAGGATGACATTGGAGGAACATTCAACACCACTGTATTTTCATCATGTCTATACATGAAATATAAAAGTATATTATGCCAAATTCCAGCACAGTATATCCGAAGCACTCGAATAAGAGACAAAAGTTGCAGTGTGTCATAGTTGAAAGCAACGAAAGCTCCAAGAACCAAGAGTGCTAGGAATGAAAAAATATACTCAGTATTCACACCTTCACTGCTTGCTTCACGATAATACACCTTGCAGCTGCAGGTGCATGACCAAAATCATGAGCTCCTACAAAGATTAGAGTTCCAATGGACATATACCCAACGTATCTAAAGGGAACGCTTATACCAGGAACCACTGGAGTAGCTGCATACAATGACTGTGATTTTCACATCAAGGAATTTCTTTCTTCATTTTAAGCTACAAGCCAACTTGATTCCCATAAAAGAATCATGTTAGCTCCAACTATTGAAAAAATGCCAAATCCAATGTCAATTGTGAACCAAAATTGTAGAAAATTTGAGTGCCTTCTTCCCAAGGAGTGCAATCTCTTATGAAGAATGTTTGTCTTTAAATCACAATACTTTTTCAATAAATTTTAACCTCATAATTTTCAAAGCAGGACTTGACTTTCCAGATAGTGTGAGCTTTACAAAATTTTAATGGAGCGTTGGAAATGAAAGCACAGCACTTTTCTGTGTATACCTCCTTTGTACGAGCAACTTTATAGTGTTTCTTGACACCTTGACATATAAGATCTTGCATATTTTTATAATTGATATATATATATATATATATGTGTGTGTGTGTGTGTGTGTGTGTGGAGTTTTATAGCTCTAGAGGTGATCTTTATAGCTCTAGAGTTGGTCTAGCAATGCACGAGACTATCTAGTGAACCCTTTCCTAGCTTGTACTCAAAATGAAAGAGGAAGAAAGAGAACCTACCTCTTCCTGATGCTATCGTCTAGTCCTTTAATGAAGGCCTTGAATCCACGATCCTTCAACTTTCTCCTCAATAGTTATGACATTCAAAAACCTGTAGGATATCAAGAGACAATAACAAAAAACATGATAGGATTCATAGCATACCTCAAATACAAACTACCTAACAGATCAAGGACTATTAAGCTACTTGCATAGATATCTAGACAAATATGGAAAATGAAACATCAGATGTATTATTAATGTATAAAGAGGAAGCATACAATCGTGGCCTTGATGTTGGAGACCTCCCTTTGGTGATGTCCAAGTCCAAACTGAGGCTCTTCGAGCAATCATTCTCTCAAGTGGAAATTTGGGCATTATCTTGGCATAGGGATGCAAAGGATTATGATCAGGTTTAACCAACAATGACAACCGAGTAGTGGAAGGATGGGATTGAATTTATAGGAAGGGAGAGGGAGTTAGGAGCCCATAAAAGAAGGAGGAAGGGCCACTTCTCATGGGAAAATCCCCTATTGATAAGATCAAGAGCTCCAAATCTAAGAACTTGACCATATCTCCACCAAACAATATCCATCTCGTCGTTATGGAAGCTTCTAGTGCACAAAGCTTCTCCTCTATTTGAGGAAACACTTCCAGAAAGGGTTCAACACAATTTTTCCCATGAAAAGTGCACTAGCTGCACTAGGTCAAAGTGTGGAAACTTTCCATCAACACAGGTAAGAAATTGGAAAATAGCGCTTACCCATAAATTTAGGGTTTGAGCTAAGCTTCTTCAGAAATTCTTCAAGGAAGTTTTCTTTTAGTCTTCAAAGGATATATTGATGTATTCATACAAGGTGGATATACTGCAAAGTATGCATCATAGGGCACTTCACAATCAGGGATGGGAAGTGAATAGGGTGAAATATTATTGTGTAACAAATGCCCCCTAAAGCATGAAGGAAAAAAAATGGAGTGATGGGTGAAATGCTTTACGAACCAAGAAAAGGACTAGGAATATCACCGAGAAACTTGCCAAATCAGACACAATACAATATGTGGCATCTCTTATATAAACATGCCTAAAATCATATCTCTGAATAGGAAGAAAATAACACTTGAAACCACGACATGGTTGCAACCATCTGTTTGAAAGAGGTCATGGAAATGGATCTACAGTATGGGCACAACCATCCCTATATAAAGGATCATGTGTACAATCATGAATACTCAATAACTCCACACAACCTATATAATAACAGATGTAACCCAGGGTCTTCGTCTCTAGATGGATCTACCCAATGTACGAATCTAACCATTCAAAAATATATGTTGATGTCGAACATGGTAGAAACCACCTAATTACTAGTCAATGATGTAAACCATTAACATGCACGAGAGAAACCACCAATAATGACGATGGCCATCAAGGTACGACAATACAGTCCAAAAGTTTGAATGAATGTATTGAAGTCGAACACTTGTAGAATTATCTGATCGAAGGCCAATGAGGTGAACCTGTTTTCAAACATGAAGAACTTTCCATTAAGGTGTGCAAGCTCCAAGGTATTGAAAAGGAATTTCTAAATCATCTTCCTGGATAATGAGATGAAGTCGACAATAAGTTATTCATCAAAGGAGGGCCATAATGATTCCCACATCATCGACATGAAACAAAATATTTCTCTAGATGATATGAGTGATTCAGGACCATTGCAGAGAAGTTCAAATAAGCAGAGGATGATTGACCTGTATAGAGGACTTCTCTTGAACATATCAACAACACGACTCCATAGTGTGGCAATATTTTCCTGAAAATAGGATCAGAGGTCATGATGATAAAAATGGTGATCAGATAAGAGGAAAATGGATTTCCCAAACCCCTGAAGGTAAGTGAAGAATGAATGATATCCCCAACCCGACACGAACTGCAGATGAGTGTCATGTTCAAGAGTGACATGATTCCTAAAAAACACATAGGAAGTTCCACTTTCAATTTTCCCCAGTTATTTCTAACGAGTAGCTCTTTATTTTTGATAGCCAATGTGAAGAGGATAGCGTATTCTGAGTGTGTACGTTCATTATTTGAATGAATCCATGCTAGTAATTTTAATGAGTTCTAGGAAGGAGTAACTCGGTATTGTCATGGTGACAAGTCTTTTATCACTCAATTTATTATGAGTCCAACAAAAGGGAAACTAGGTGTCTGTTTCATGTTTAGGCAGTTTGAAAAAGAAACAGAAAAGAAAACTCCATCAGGTCCCTTTTTTGTAAATCTTCCTTTGAATCTGAAAAGGGAGAAAACAATATTCGAGTGAACCTCTTGACCATGTTCGATCAAGGTAATTATTTTTCGTAAATAGTTAATCTCATCCCGAAAAAGGGGTAAATGTATACTTAGACCACGTCAATTCATTTAATATAACAAGATCAAAAGGACACATGCTCGGAAATATTTTCATATTTCGAGAGTCAGAAAAGAGCTTAAAGTTAACTCCACCTAGAGGAACGAGTGGTATAAAGGGCAGCAACTGGTTCCAATCATGATGGAACTACTCGAAACATGTAAAGGTCAAGAGAATGGCTAATAAGACCACTCATCGCAGCGGTTCCCTAGGTAAGGGTCAAACAACCAAGTGAGAGTGTATGATCAGCCAAGCAGATGGTGATAATTGAATGAAAAAACAAAGGCTCATCTGGAAAAAGAGGTAGGCAAAAGGGTAATCATGAAAGGTGTAAAGGAATGGTTTCATTTTTTACAGAATTTTGAAATATGGGAAACTATGCTTGAAACTGGTTTCATTTTTACACAAACTTGAAACAGAGAAAAAACATGCTTGAGATAAGTTTGCATGCCCCCCACATTATGACTCAATGAGTTACATGCTCCCCAAGCCTCATTTCATTAACCTAATTAAACTATTAGTTACTAACAGGTGGATGGAATGAAGGTTCATTTACGAGATCAAATGAAAGAATCGACTGGGAATTTACGAGCTCTAGTCAAAGACTTGAATTGAAATGGGATTTGTTTAATTTTTTAATGATATTGACATAGTAAAAAAACTATGCTAATGACACCTTGTTTCATTTTTTAAAGAGCTTGAAACAAGAAAAGGAACTTTTCTCTGTAGAGGTTGTTTCATTTTTTAAGGAGTTTGACACAAGAAAATGAACTCTACTTTGAAGAGTTTGTTTCATTTTTTAAGGAGATTGACACAAGAAAAGTAACTTTGCTCTGAAGAACCTTGATCATGTCCCATAGAAGGTCATGGTTTCCAAGAGGTTCTCATCATATGGGAGAAGAAATTACCCCAGTACATGATGCACTATATCTCTGAATGGATCATCAGTAGACACGTGCATGGAACAGGTTGCCGCATAATTAACCTGTGTCGAGGAAGATACCAGTGACATATAAGATCCATTAAGGGGTGATGGTTTATTAGGAGTTAGGTTAGTACCAATGAATGAAAACTGATTAATGGTCACAATTCTCCCTTCATGTGGGAAACATATCACACAAAAGAGAGAAGATACAAGAGCTCCGATGACATAAGTATAGTCACGCCCAAGGAGTAAGTTAAAATTTAAAGGGCCTTAGACAACCAACACATCTATATAGAAAATATGTTGGGTATGTGTTATATTCTTTCCATGACTAATCACGTGCGGGAGGGTCACAGGGGGGCCAATAGCCCCCCCTGTCAGGGTCTGGGGCAGCGCCCCAGAAAAAAAAAATTGGTCCTTATTTTCCAGTGGGCGGATCCGCCCATGGTTTTGTGCATGAGTTTGCACATGGTTTTGGGGTACGATGGTTTTCGGCCCCTGGTATTTTGTAGATCCAGTCAAGGGAACTACGGTTATGTTCTAATCCAGGGTTAATGGATTTGGGATTATGTATGCTTCGACATGTATATATATGTGTTGTAACACTAAAAGGAATATAATGAAAAATCAAGCTGGTCATCCCGATTTGGGATCCAGGGGAATATCTTTGTGTTTATCTGTTTTATGTTTTATGCTATCGCTATTGTTTATTTTTTGTCTTTAAGATTCGTTTGTAGATAATTTCTGTACAGGGTTAAAACCTACATTTGGTATTAGAGCCAGGTTTTGGCTTCAAGGGGATGCCTTTGCTACTGAGGGGTTTTTTGCTCGGACCTGAGGTAGACCCTGTTCAGTGGGAGATCTGCGGGATCGATTCTTGCGGTGAAAGAAGATGGCAAGCGGCGGGAAGATAGAGATCAAGAAATTTAATGGTCAAAGTTTTGAGTTGTGGAAGCTCAAGATGGAGGATCTGCTGGTGGATAAAGATTAGTGGATTGCGGTAGATCCAGGTACTAAACCAACGGTAATGTCAGACGAAAACTGGAAGAAGCTGGATCGGAAGGAAAAAAGCACAATACAATTGTGTGTCTCAGATTCAGTATTGTTGAATGTATCTAGGGAAGCTACGACGAAGACCTTGTGGGACAAGCTAGGGACTTTGTACTAATCTAAGTCTCTGGTGAATAAATTGTTCCTGTGGAAAAAGCTGTATAACCTGAGGATGAAGGATGGAGACTCGGTGACAAAGCATTTGAATGCCTTCAATACTATGGTAAGTTAGCTGTCATTTGTTGATATTAAAATCTTAGATGAAGATAAGTGCATTAGTTTGTTGTGTTCTCTACCATACTCATGGGACAGTCTAGTTATTGCAATAGGTAGCAATACAACTACCTTGAATTTTGATGACATTGTCTCAGCCTTGCTATCAGAGGAAATGAGACGGAGAAATATGGAGGGTCAGAATGGAGATGCCTTATCTGTACGAGGAAGGTCCTAGAACAGAAACAAGAATAAGGTTTCAAGTGGGAGATCTAAATCTAGAGGAAGATCTAAATCTCCTGGAAAGTTTGTAAAGGTGTGCTGGAAATGCAGAAAGTAAGGGAACTACAAAAATGACTACAGATCTAAAGCTCCTGAGAAAGGAAAGGGATTTGATGATGCTCCTTCTACAGAGGCAAAAACCACCTCAAATGAAGGTGGGGATGTGTATTTAGCTTCTTCTTCAAATACACATGTAGATCATGAGTTATGGTTGATTGATTCAGGTGCATCCTTTCACTTCACTCCCCATAGGGAATGGTTCTGCGAGTATGACAAATATGATGGCAGTGATGTCTTCTTAGGTGATGATAGGAAGGCCAAAATCATCGGACGTGGAAAATTCAAGTTGAAGCTGCAAGGTGGAAGGATTAGAAAAATTCCTGGTGTTCTGCACATTCCTGCATTGGCTAGAAATCTTATTTCTGTAAGCAAGATGGATGATACAGGTGTAAAAATAGTGTTCGAGAAAGATACCTATAAGATGGTTTGGGGAGCACTGGTATTAATGCGGGGAGTTCGGATCGGAACTCTGTACAAGCTTCAAGGAAGCATTGTTATTGTTGGGTGCAACAGTTCTGTGGTTCTCGAAAGTGGAACGGAAAGCCAAGCGGTCTATAGAGAAAATACCATGCTATGGCATCAAAGGCTTGGACATATTGGATAGAAGGGCCTTCGGATACTACATGGAAATGGTATGGTAGAAGGTATGTCTAATAGCTCTCTGGATTTTGACTTTTGTGAACATTGTGTATATGGGAAGTAGAATCGGGTGAGTTTTCCTTCTGGTGCTAAGAGGGCGAACAAGATATTAGAGCTTGTGCACAGTGATGTGTTTGGACCTTTGTCGGTTCCATCACTGGGTAAGTCTGTGTACTATGTTTCATTCATAGATGACTTCTCAAGGAATACATGGATATATTTCTTGGGGAATAAATCTGAAGTCTTTGACATATTTAAAGAATTTAGGGCTATGGTGGAAAACCAGTCAGAGAAGAAGATAAAGGTGTTGAGGATAGATAATAATTTGGGGGTTAACGAAAAAAGGGCCCGAAAAGAGTTTTGTAAGAAGTGTGTGGTATGTAGCATGACGAACTACTCCCGCACACCTCAACAAAAATGGAGTTGCGAGAAAGAATGAACAGACGTTGATAGAAAAACGAAATCATGCTACCATGGCTGATTAGGACAAAATTAGGTGAGCGATGGGCCCATGTTACTTGGTTAACAGATCCACCTTCATCGACGTTGGAGGATAAAGACTCCACATGAGGTATGGACTAGTAAAAACCTCACCACATCGGGGGTATTTGGATGTGATGCATATGTACATATTTAGGGAGAAAGATAGAGTTGGATAATAAATCTGAAAGGTGCATGTTTATTGGGTATAAGGATGGTTTAAAGGGTTACAAGCTTTGGAACCCAGAAACAAGGAAGGTTGTGTATAGCCGAGATGTGGTGTTTAGAGAGGTCAAATATGTTGTTAAACATGAAGTCCTACCAAAGGAACCTGAGAAGATAGAGTTTGAGCTAAAGGAGGATGAATCAGACTCTGCAACAGAAGAAGACTCAGAAGAGGAAGAGCCACAAACTCCAGCTGTGAGAAGATCAACTCAGGAAAGAAGACAACCAGAAAGGTATAGTCCATCTGCTTTCTGTTCAAATTTCGCTTTAACTATAACTGATGATTGTTCTAGAACTGTCAGGGAGGCAGTAGATTCAGAGGATGGAAAACTCTGGAAGGAGGCCATGGTTGATGAAATGGCATCCTTGCATAAAAATGAGGCATGGGATCTGGTGGATTTGCCGGCAAGAAGGAAGCCCATCGGGAGAAGATGGGTGTTTAAGAAGAAGATGAATGTAGAAGGCAAGGTGGAGAAATACAAAGTTCAGTTGGTAGCAAAAGGTTATTCCCAGGTGCCGGGAAATGATTTTGGTGATATTTTTTCTCCTGTTGCCAAAGTTACTTCTATTATATTACTTTTATCTGTTGCTGCTGCATTTGATTTTGAGGTAGAACAGATGGATGTAAAGACAACATTTCTTCACGAGGATCTAGAAGAGGAGATCTACATGAAACAACCTGGAGGCTTTATGGTAAAGGGGAAAAAAGAACTGGTATGCAGGTTAAAGAAGTCTTTGTATGGGTTAAAACAATCACCAAGGATGTGGTATCAGAAATTTGATACCTACATATGGCGACTTGGCTTCACCAGAAGAAAGGAGTATCACTATGTTTATTTTAAATTAATTGGTGATCGTGTTATTTATTTGGTCTTGTATGTGGATGATATGTTGTTGATTGGAAATGATAAAGATATTATCCAAGATTTGAAGACCCAACTGTTCTCCAAATTCGACATGAAGGATCTTGGTGCTGCAAACTATATCTTGGGCATGGAAATTAAGAGAGATTGGGCAAAGAGGAAGCTCTGGGTAAACCAGAGGAAGTATGTCGAGACTATATTGCAGAGGTTCAATATGCAGGATAGTAAACCGGTGAATGTTTTGATTCCTATAGGTACAAAGATGTCTGCTAAACAGTGTCCCAAGACACAAGAAGAAGAGGAGGATATGTCTCATGTTCCATATGCAAGTGCAGTGGGTAGCCTGATGTATGCAATGGTCTGTACTAGAACAGACATTGCACATGTAGTGGGAGTATTGAGAAGGTTTATGTCAAACCCAAGGAAGGAGCATTAGACAACAGTGAAGTGGGTTTTCAGATATTTACGTGGCACTAGTGATTATGGCTTGTGCTACCAGGGAAGACCAGGATTGGAAAGAGTGTTATACATTCATGGTTTTGTTGATGCAAAAGCTGAGCTGGGGTACAGACAAAAGATCTACAAGTGGGTATGTTTTTAGCCTATTTGGAGGTGCAGTCAATTGGATGAGTAAAAGACAGAATATAGTGGCTCTTTCAACTACAAAGGCAGAATACATGGCAGCCACTCATGCAAGCAAGGAAAAAATTTGGTTGAAAAGATTGTGTTCAAGTATGGGTTGGTGCAATAGCTATGAGATAGTTAAATAGAAGGCCAAAGTACACCAATTTTCTTCGCTAAGAACCCTACTTATCATTCAAAGACAAAGCACATTGATGTTCAATATCACTTTGTGAGAGATATGGTTGAGGCTAAAAGGGTGTTTCTAGTAAAGGTGGACACTTTGAAGAATGTTGCAGATGCATTGACGAAGTTTGTAAGCACTTAGAATTTCTCTTGGTGTAGAGAAACAATGGGTGTTGCAAAACTAGGCTAATGACTAAACTCTCTTGTGGCCCCCTATGGAAAGTAAACAACAAGTGGGAGAATGTTGGGTATGTGTTATATTATTTCCACGACTAATCACGTGTGGGGGGGGGGCAATAGCCCCCCATTGTATGTTGTTTTGGGCGCAATGTTGGGGGGGTGGTATCCCCCCCTATTAGGGTCCGGGGCAGTGCCCCGGAAAAAATTTTTTGGTCCTTATTTTCTGGTGGGTGGATCTGCCCATTATTTTGTGCATGGGTTTGCACATGGTTTTGGGGTACGATGGTTTTTGGCCCCTGGTATTTTGTAGATCCAGTCAAGGGAACTATGGTTATGTTCTAATCCAGGGTTAATGGATTGGGGTTTATTATGCTTCAGCATGTATATATATGTGTTGTAACACTAAAAGGAATATAATGAAAAATAAAGCTGGTCATCCCGATTTGGGATCCAGGGGAATATCTCTGTGTTTATCTGTTTTATGTTTTATGCTCTCGCTACTGATTATTTTTTGTCTTTAAGATTCATTTGCAGATAATTTCTATACAGGGTTAAAACCTACAAAATATTCACGCCCAAAGTAATAGGAAACATAGGAAGGATCCCTAACGGTTGGGCACAAGATGCAGAGAACCGAAAGCTTGCCAAGTAGTTGAGGAATGAATACTAACAGATGCACCTTCATCTATTATGGTGCTATCTACGACCACATTATAGGCTTGTACCGTAATCTCAAATGGCATGTAAGAGGGGAGACGATATCATTCTAGTTGAATCCAATCAAAGGAAGCAACCAGACTACTTGGAGGGGGTGTCGTGGGAATGAGATAAATTCCTCCTAGTGTTACACCAACGGGAGGATCACCCTCTTGTACCATGGGAATAATACGATTTCCATCCAATTCATGGGAATTTGAAGAAACAAAAAAGAACCTAAGTGGTATGAGGTGCACTCTCTACAGGAAATAATTGATCAACTGAAGTTATCAGGTCGACCATTTCTTCAACCAATGGTTGGTTGAGAACAAACTCATGGGATTCACTTTCAAAGAGAGTGGGGTTGACGAGTGATAAATTCTAATCTATCACTTGATCAACTAGCATAGGATCAGGGAAAAGCTTTTGGTAACTAGCCGGAAGTCGCGGCTGAGAAGATGTAAAATTATCCAATACTTTTGATGCTTCATCCATACGAGGAAAAAAGGTGAATGGGATGATTTCCTTCACATAACCTACATGGAAATTTAACTTTACCATGTTTCCCATGGACTTTTCTATCACTGGTTGAGGGTTTGTCACCAGCATGATCTCTAGAGGCCAATGACAAATGCCGATTTGAGTCGGTGGACCATACTTCTAGTATCCTGGGAATGCCAGGATAATCCATAAGAAGGTGGCCACCCTTACATAACTTGCAAGTGAATTTTACTTTGCGGGACTAAATGGAATATTTTTCAACATCAGTTGCATCAATAGTGATGGTTGCTTGGTTTCCCCCTTGCTTATTTTTCTTCTTCTTCTTTTTCCTCTTCTTCTTATTCTTAGCCCCCTGGTTACTAGAATCCATACTTTCATTAGGCGAAGAGGAAGAATGGGGTGAAGAAATAGGCGAAGAAGGCAAGGGGTCAACTTTAGAATCAACATGAGTTTGACATTGTTCAGGTGGAGGCGAACTTAGGTGAGAATAAACTTGGACATTTGGAACCATGGGGGTTGAAAATAACCAAACTAGCAAACAAATGGTTAATCTTGGGAGGGACAATGTTTCCATATAGGGAGCGCCAACATTTATAAAAGAAGGAAAAGCACAAGGATTCCCATATGAGGAGATTCCCTTATTGGTAAACTTAGGAACTATTTCCATTGGTCTCAACCTAATATCTGCTAAGGAGTTGTGCATGGGTAAGATGTTATCCCGCAGGCAGTAAATTTAATAATGTAACAAAAAAATAAAAAAGGGTAATCTAGGCAAAAGGAATTACCAAGTATCCGTGAGCTACAATATACACCTTGGTGAAATAAGGAATTAAGGTTGTGTTCAGTGTATCACGTCTACAAGGCAAACAACTCAGTTACCTATGGAAGGTTTGCAACCTAGTGGGGTCTCCCAAAATATACTCGACGATATGTGGGAGATCAGTCCGTAGTAGTGTTGTCTAATGTGTAAAAGTTCGATGAGAGCGTCCCCATATACTTTTCATACATGGAGCATAGCCCTATATACTTCCATGTGTGGGACGGGATATCACCCCCGAAATGTAACACAGACTGTTAGCGATAGCTGCTATGCTCAAAGACTTCGGAACACGTCTCTAGCCTAGACCTCTATATGTTTTCGTTAATTCCAAATGTTTCTTAAGGTTAATTGAATAAATTTTAAAATTGATCTTTGATTATGTTTCAATTTCGAGCTCAATCGTGATGTCACTTGAATCTCTACAATGTAGCTAAATGCAGAAAAGCATCCATTTCATTTCCATGAATTCTAAACTAATGAGGGAGAGAATGCAAACAAGAATGCAACAAGCAATTATTCCCCCCAACTAGCTCAAAATTACTGAAATTCAACTTTAAAATGAATTCACTTTCACTATTCCCAGATGTAATCTTACTGAAAACGAAATCACTTCTTTCTTCACTAATATATATATATATATATATATATATATATATATATATATATATATATATATATCCTTTTACTTTGGATGCTCAAATGAAAACTAATGCAATTAGTGCACTAACCAAATGAACAAAGAATTGGAATGAAAAAAGTCTTTCACTTTCTCTTTCAAATGGAAAATTGTTTCAAAAGTACTTGAATGAGAATGAATTTCACTTTTCCTTTTCAAAACAAAGGTAAAAAATAATCATACACTCTCAAGCTTGTAAATCAAACAATTGTAATCTATGTTTGATTATTAATCAATGATTCCAAAGTGCAAAAAATCACTTAGTGCAAGTGAAAACAATTTTGAAAATACAAGTCGAAAGCAATACGAAATGAAGTTTGGAATGATTTCAACAGAGCTCTTCAGACAGAGCCAACAGTCTCTTTATGACACACATGAGTGACAAGTGAAGGACAACTGACCTAGAAACCCTAGAAGACAATGTAAATTCACCCAAACACAATGAGGATCAACAAGACAAGTTAATAACTTCATGCAAAGAAATCAAACTAAAAACATTGGTATCTGATCATATCAAACCAAGAAGACTCTATAGAGGCCAATACACACTGGAAAATGACAGGGAAACCTTAATTTTTTCCAATCTCAGGGATCAACGCGCATGTGAAAGGAAGAATCGTGTTGAAAGACAAATCAGCACGACTGTTTTATATAAAACAGCGCTGCCAACACTTCTTATGGGAACATTAAATGCGTTGGGCAAGAAACCAAAAGAAAAAATACAAATAATTTCAACAATCAAACTAGACTTGACACTCTAAAGAAAAATCAAAACACTGTGCAGACCTGCAGAGATTTAAATAGACTCATATCTTAATGATCGGTCAAACTGATCAAAAAACCAAATCAGAAAAGGATGGGCAAAGAGGCTATAACTCGCTAGTGCATTCACCAATTTTTTTGTGAAGACAATACCCTCTGCGAACAAAGGCGATCTCTCTAGACCTAGATTGGGTCTAGCGACGCACGAGACTATCTAATGAACCCTTTCCTAGCTTATACTCAAAGCAAAAGAGGAAGAAAGAGAACCTACCTCTTCCTGATGCTATCGTCCAATCCTTTTGTGAAGGCCTTGAATCCACGATCCTTCAAGATCACTCCTCAATGGTTGTGACTTTCGAATACCTATAGGAGATCAGGACAAAACAACAAACAACATGATATGATACATAACATACATCAAATACAAAATACCTAACAAATCAAGGAGTATTAGGCTACTTGCATAGATATCTACACAAATATGGAAAGTGAAACATTAGATGTATTATTAATGTATAAAAGAGGAAGCATACAATCGTGGCCTTGATGTTGGATACCTCCCTTTGGTGATGTCCAAGTCTGAACCAAGGCTCTTTAAGAAATCCTTCTCCCAAGTGGAAATTTGAGCATTATCTCAGCATAGGGATGCAAAGAATTATCATCAAGCTTAACCAACAATGACCAACCAGTAGTGGAAGGATTCGATTGAATTTATAGGAAGGGAGATGAAGTTAGAAGCCCATAAAAGAAGGAGGAAGGCCCACTTCACAAGGGAAAATACCCTATTGATAAGATCAAGAGCTCGAAATGAGAGATATAGACCATATCTGCACCGAAAAATATCCAGTTCGTCGTTCTGGAAGTTTGTCATTTCCCATCAACAGTGTGCTGGAGGAACTAGGTAAAAGTGTGGAAACCTACCATTAGCACGGGTAGGCAACTGGAAAATAACGTTGACCCATAAATTTAGGGTTTGAGATAAGATTCTTCAGAAATTATTCAAGGAAATTTTATTTTAGTCTTCAAAGTATATCTTGATGTATTCTTCCAAGGTGGATATACTACACAGTATGCATCATAGGGCACTTCAGGATCAGGGATGGGAAGTGAACAGGGTGATAAATTAATATGTAACAGGGATTGGCTGGACATTTTGAAGATAATAAAACTTTTGTTGTGTTAAATTCATTTTATTATTGGCTAGACATGTAAGCTAATGTGAATATATTTGGGGAGAGATGTAGGATTTGTTAGCAGGTGAAAGGAAGAAGTCAAAATACTAGGTTATATCAACCATTTCCCATTCCCAACAGGCCTTGGGATTCAATTAACATGGAATTTATTTTAGGATTTCCTCGAACTCGACAATGTAATGACTCTATTTTTGTTATTGTGGATAGATTTTTAAAAATGACACATTTTATTCCATGTATCAAAACCACTCATGCAACTAATGTGGAAAATTTGTTTTTCAAAGAAATTGTGAGACTACATGGATTGCCTCGTAGTATTGCGTCAGAAATGGATACCCAATTTGTGGTCCATTTTTGGAGAACATTATGGAGGACACTAGGTACCAATTTAAAATTTAGTTCAACATATAATCCACAAATCGATAGTCAAATAGAAGTGGTAAATAAAATTTTGGGAAATATTCTAAGGAGTTTGGTAAGTGATCATCCTAACCAATGGGATCAAATGCTCTCCCAAGCTAAATTCTCTTATAACGATTCACCCAACTGGAGTATATAAGGCATCATTCCATCTAAAATTTTATATGGAATGCATCCTAGAGGTGTATATGAATTAAGAAATTTGGGTAATCAAGAATTTAGAAGTGCAACAAGAGAATATTTTGAAATTAGTATGCAAGAATTACAAGAAAGGGTGAAGCAAGAACTACATGAAAGTAGCAACAAATATAAAAAACGAGTGGACATGAAGCAGAGAGAACATGAATTTTAGATTGGTGACTTAGTCATGGCACATTTGAGAAAGGAAATATTTATAGCAAAAACATATAATAAACTCAAAATGAAAAATATTAGTCCTTGTAAAATCTTGAGGAAAGTTTCCTCCAATGCATATGAAATAGAACTCCCTCAAGACATTGACATTTCACCTATCTTCAATGTAGTTGATTTAATATACCCCTTCAAAGGTGAAGACAATATTTTGAATGATGTAACTATTAGGGATGAAAATTTGACTGGTGGATGGGAAATCCAATTGCCAAAAGTAGTTCCTGAAGATATTGAAGGAATGATTGATCAAAATTTGATGAAAATAACTAGAGGCAAGGAATATTACCAGTATTTAATCAAGTGGAAGAATAAACCAGTTGAACATTATACTTGGATGACAAAGGCAACATTTCAAGTAATGGTAGTACTATAGAAACTCTTATGAATAAAATATTTCCCCAGGAGTCTGATGCAGGAGCAACACCCTCAGTAAATCCATTTTGACCGTGATGGTCAAAAATTCATTTACTATAGGAAGTGGGTTTCCTGAATTTAATTTTATTGTTTGAAATACTTAAGGAAGTTAGTAGTTAGTTCAATTATTATGTATTTGCATAAAATAGAAAATTGTTCTAGCTGATTTCGAGAGATATTGTAAACATTTTGTTATTAAGATATTTTATAGATTTAGGATTTAGATCCACGATGAGTGGATTTGAGCTAATTATTATTTTTTATTAAAAAATAGATTTTGTAGGCTGAGAGAGGGTTCTTAGAGTGTGAGTTCATAAGTGTGGTTTTCTATGTGTTTATTTAAGGAAGAAAATGAATAAATTAAAGATATTTTGACCCTTTGTTACTCATGCTCTGTTTTAATTCAATTCGCTTCCAAGTTTATGTTACAAATCGGTTATGAAATGTATGTTTTAAGGTTTGTTCTAGGCTCGATGTAACTCTAGATTTCCAGGTGCATAATCAAAGCGACCATTTCCTAAGTTATTACATTACCAGGCATTGGAAAATTACCAGGTCGAGTTCTTTGCATTATACTAATCATGATGTCAGGTTTTATTCTCTAATTATTTAAAAAAAGGTAAAACTTTATAAACAGTGAAACCTTGTTTTTATCTATAACATGAAGTTCGAGAAACAATAGAGTTGTCAAGAGAAATTTAAGTCCAGGCTGGTAGAATTGGTTTGAGCCCCAACCCCTGAGTAGGGCCCAATCGGAAATCGTGTGCCATTTTTTAATTGGAGTAGGTTGGCCATAACCTCCCAACCTTAGTCGGGCCTGAAACCTCGACCTCATAAGGAAGCTGAATCCAATCCTTCGACAAGTCTATAAATATTCAAACCCGATGGTTAGTGAACCCTGTCCCCATCGAAAGAAATAAAATAGAAGATTAAAGGAGGACCTCGACCTGACCTACCAAAATTTTAGAATAGGTCGACCATTTTGTCAGAATTTTAATAAAAGTGGATTTTAAATGTTTTTGATGGATTTTGAATAAGTGAGTTTTGTTCTTATAAATTTTGGGAAGAAATTAGTTAATCAGGGACATTGGAAATACCATATCGACATCATAATAATAAGTTTGGAGGGGGATGGGTTGCTCCCACTCTAAGGGACCGGTAAATGATAGCTTGTCTACCTCTTTTCTTCTTTTTCTTTTTTGTCACCTAGAGGAACCTAGTAGCCCACCTAACATGTAACAAATAGTAAACATCTAGGGGCTACAATATGTCCTCCTCCCTATAGCCTAAGCCATAATAGGGGGTATTTGAACCTGGGTATTTTTAGTTTCATCAATTTTAGATTTCTCGAATTAACCAATTGAGCTACCCCCCCCGGGACAGTAGATTTTCTACCTTTAATGATGTCAATTTTGTTTTAAGATTTTAAAAGGTGGGATTTACGTCCAATAGGATTTATGAGTATCGAGTTAGGGGAAACCCCTAAAAAAGAGGCAGGGTCCACCGATGGATGCATAAAAGGACACATACAATTTCCTTTGTTAGGGGTGATGACATTAGAGGGAAGAAAGGAGGAAGAGCAAGAGGGTGGAGAGGGGATACATGTTGAAATAGGTGGAGAAATCGACCCAACGAAGGGAGCTGGGGGGAGAATGTCACTCGAGGGAAAGGGTGAGGGGGTCATAAGGGAAGGGGGAATGTAATATTCTAAGAGAGGAGAGAGGTTTGAACAAGGAGATTAGTATCAAAAGTGGAGGGAGAGGTCTCATATCTTGAGGGGGAAGAAGGGTAGGAGAAGATGAAACCACCACAAAAATAACATCATGAAAGAGAGGGGAAGAGAATTGATTTGACGTAGCCAAATAACCATCAAGATATGATGAGGAGGAGCGTTTGATATTGTTGTGAATATTCCTAAGGATCCTTCAACCGATGTTGGGACCAGGGCTGGTACATCTTAGGGAACCATATTTTTTGAACCAAAATTCTCTATGAATATTTTCTAGGGGTCCATTTTTTTTGCATTAAGCCTAAAGGCAGACCTTCTCACGATAGGAATGATACCTAAAGTGGAATTTATAGTAGTATATGCGTTGCTTCAAAATTGTGGATCTATCGTGGATTTCAAGTTCACCTGGTAAACCATCTCTAATATCAATTTCAATCTAGATCCATAGCCATTAGCAATCAAGCTTCAAATACCAAGTTGGCTCAAGCATGATTAGGAAAACAATTTTATTTCAAATTGTGTAGGGAAATTGTTCTGACCATATCACTAGAGGGAGCCTAGGGAGAATGGACCGTATGCTTTGAATTAGAAAAGGCTCATGAGTTGGGAAAAGTCAACCACCAATGGCTTAAGGGAGAGTCCCGATAGCCATGAGCCCACTAGGATTTTGGAGGCATCATTCTCTAATGCAAATAGAAAATCTATCCAACCTCAAGACGCAAGAAACAAAAATGGTGGGGAGGAAACTTAACCTTTGCATTATGTATCCAGCTATGCGAGGAGTGTCTTTGTTGCAAGGTATTTCCTACAAAAATTCTCAATGATGGTTTTTCTACGTATACATGAGGGGGTTTCTAAGTTGTATCATGTTCGAAATCCATGGAGATAAAGACTTTTTGGGGTTTGATGTACTTAGTGGAGAAGGTAGGGGGTGTAGAGGGAGGAAGAGAGAGAGACAAATGAAACAAATGGTGGGGAGGAAATCAAAGGCATGGATAAATTGCCATGAAATGAAACTAAGGGGGGATAAGTTTTAGAGGTAAAGTCTAGAATAATTTAGATGTGTGGGGAGTAAACGCTAGATATGGGAGGTGTCGAGTTCAAGGGTTTCAATCAATAATTGTTGCTAGAGAGGATGTTGGAGAAGTGTGGTTATGGAAATAATATCACCAGAACCATATAGTATTAAGACCACAAACACAAGAATAGAGAAAAATGTGGGATATTGGAGAATTCAAGTGGTTCATCAACCATTGTGGTGAGAGGAAATGTGTGCACATGGGAGGAAGCTTGAAAGTGGCAGGCACAAGAAGGTGGATTAGCTAGTGTATTCAGGCTGCAAGCATAAGGGAAAGGTTTTCATAGGACGGGAAAGGCCTCAAACCTATCTAGAGGCCTATCCACATTCCTAACTACAGGTTCAAGCCATAAAACTGCACGTATGAGCCCCTTGTCATGCCAAGTGAAGGTTATGATAAATTTCCCAAAAACTTTTGATTTTTTGCCTCTTCCTTATTTAAAGTTCCATGTATTTAATTTTTCAAATATGATTCTAAAATTTGTACCTAATGTACTTTATTATGTCTCTTTGGATCCTTGAAAATTTCATAGTCTAAAACTTCTCTAGGAAAAAGTTACATTGAACCTGCTAAGATGGCCCATTTACAAGATGATTTCAAGACTGGTCACAAACCCTAACTTCCATATGGCATATCTCCAAAATTATGGGGAACCAAAATATGATTTTTGTCATTGATAACTTTATAAATATATTCATTATCCTCAAAATTCCATATTTTGAAGCTTCATAGAGACATACTTATAGTGAAACTTCTAAGATGATTCATTTGAAAATAATTTCAGGACCAATCAAAAAACCTAACTTCGACTAGATATATCTCTGTGAACCAAAATATTAAAATTTGACCACTTTTACTTTGATATATTTCCTTAGGCTCCTAATTTTTTTTGGTCTAAAATCCCCCCCCCCGCCCAAAAAACAAAAATCATAGCAAAGATGCCAATATTAGCCATTTGTAACTGATTTCAAGACCATTCAAAACCCATAACTTCCATAGGGTTAAAATTAAAAATTACAGTGAACTGGAATCTAAAATTTTGACCAGATGTACATAGTGATCTCTCTTAATCATCTAAACATTTCATAGTCTAAATCTTTCCTGAACAAAAGTTCCAAGAAAAATTCTACAATGACTCATTTGAAGTATTGAAACCCTAGGTTGGTATGCTCTGATAAAAATTTTTATGAACCTTGTGCCTTAAAAATGATAATAATTCAATGAATACATTACACTTCAAGGGTGGAACCTCCTTTTACAAAGAATACAATATAAGACAATATATGATGATCCTAAGACTAGGTCTTATTGGTATATATATAAGAGAGAGTTTACAGTTAGAATGAAAGGGTACAATGAATGGTTCTAGCCTACATGAAAATATAATGATAGAAATTTAATAACTCAATAACTAATGCTTAATAAGGGGTTTTAGAGTTAACATGGGGCTTGCCTAGGGATTAAAAGAGATGGAAAATTGGTTGGAAAAACTTCAAGAATATATATTGAAATTAAACCCCACAAGGTTGTTAAAGGACAAGGATTATGGAAGCTAATAATCCCTCCTCATATAGATGATTCTAATATACAATATTTTCCCATATCAAACTTTGAATGGTATAAATACATTTCCTTCTATTTAAATTAGAAAATTTCTTGTTGGAATGTATCAAAAGAACAAAGATCTATAAAGATGAAGAGTAATCAATATGTATTAGTTTTGGGAGTTTTGTTTAGAAGCAATATTGATGGCGTCCTATTAAAATATTTATCTCCTTTAAGATATATCTCCAAGCACATTATTATTAGTCAAATCAATTGCAAGAAGATAGGACACAAGCAATAACAATCATGTGTAAAAAACAACAAAAAATTAAAAGGAATTTTGATCAAATCAATATTGTCTAAGACATCCACAATGTAGAAATTCCTTGTAGATTCAAACTGCTAATGAAATTTTCTAAGACAATAGACTTGAATATACTCTACTCATCTAAGGAAAGCAATTCACGATTGAGAAGCAATATAAAAACAAATGACGTGAATCAATTAACACACATAACCCAAGGATATATCTAGAGGAAATCCATTGCTCAAACCCCCTTATGTATTTATCACCTTAATTAGAAAATAAAGAATAAATACAATGCTTGTTCAAGCCTGGACAATCTCTGCACAAGTATAATATATCTCACTACTTCACAAGCCTACTCTAGCAAATACTTAGCCAATTTTCCTACCTTACAAACCCCTATTTCATTGTATTTTTCCCTTGGGAACTAGCCCCTATTATTTAGGGAAGTTCCTGTTTCGGGGAATTGCACCCTAGAGGTTCGTTGGGTTACAACCTCCACAGAGCAGGGGCATGCTACTTAACAGAGACTCACACAACCATGCACGTTCAGAAAAACCAAATAGAGTAGAATGAGAAAGTTACCCGTTGGTCCTACGGTTGGAGAAGATCCCGCAGGGTTCAAACCCCCAGCAACCGTCCTTCCTTCTTAACCTGAAAGACAAGAAGAAACAAGCATAAAGGACTGGTTGTATAGCATATATCTACTCTAAATGTCAGTGAGATTTATATAAAACATTAAATAAATCATAATGAATGCTTGTATAACAAATATTCTCATACATATAAGCATACACCTACACGTTTATTTCAGGAATAGCATGGTACTTCTGTATTATAAATAGCATGTACAAAAGTAACGAGTGGAGAGATCACCTGATCCTTCCACGGCCTTCGCAGACCGTCGTCCGGATCCGTCCAGCCCTTGCCTCGCTAAGACTCCTTCCAAACTGGTGCATACGAGATGTCATATAAGGGGATGAGCATCTCAAGGAAACAAGGGTTTCCTATAATGAACTGGGAAAGTGCAGGAGGCACGGGGAATCAGACTTGGATAGGGAATACCAACAGAGTATAACATCAATAATTCTCTCTCTCCCTTAGGCCATACACATGAGGGGTTTTTATACTCCCTCCAAGTAGTTTCAACAGTTGGAAACAGTTGGCCACGTGCTGGGGTGGTTGAACTACCTGAGTAACCATCAACCCAGCCCGAAAATAGGGAATAATTATATATATTTTTTAATCATTTTAATGGCATACACGGAAAAGTCTAGCTGGACTCGCGTATACACGCGGAAAAGTACGGGCATAGTCGCGTATGGGGATTTTTACACTGTTTTTAAGTGAATTTGTCCAAGTCTGTAGGAATGGGTGCCCAAAACCATCAAAGCAATCATGAATCATGTCAAGGTGAGAAATGATGCTATAACAGTTCCTCATCCAAAACTACAAAACCCCCTATAGGCCCTTCTCTAACTGCATGCACCACCTGTACAACTTGGATAATTATACAACTAATAGTACACTTCCCTTGATCTCCAATCTCAAATGGGTAAATCATAGATCACACGTGCATGAGTTAATTATCGCTGATTTATCAATTAACTGGTTGATCACTGAGTACACACCCCACTACTAGACCTCCCACTAGTTCCTCCAACAATTGGAACTAGTTTAACTGACTTTACATGACTTTAACTCAGTTTGAATGAGTTAAATTATTACAAATCAAATTAAACTCAACTTAGGCTCCTAAAATTTAGGAATCACTCTACATGCCCCAAGTTAGGTCCTCAACTTAACTGAGCCAACTTAGTATTTATAGCTTAGTTAACACATTCTTGTCGTCTTGTAATGTGGAATTACAATTTTCTCCTAATTTATTTCAAGGGAAAATTAAATTAGTAGTTTCTTGTTTCCATTTTCAAAAATTCCTCTCAACAAGAAAGGGAATATCAGATACCCCAATAATACGTCTATGGAATTCCACTTTTCCTCTTGACAATGATTTTGTAAAAATATATGCTTCTTGTTCTTTTGCAGGAATGTATTCCAACAACATAATCTACCTCTGCACACAATCTCGTAGATGGTGATACCACATGTTGATATGCTTGGATGGATCATGAAAAAATGGATTTGCGAAGAGTTTGATACAACTATGATTATCATAGTAAATCACAGTGGGATCCATCATTTGACCAAATAACCCAACAAGAATCTTCCTCATATAGATATCTTCATTAGATACTTGACTAGTAGCCATGTACTTTGCTTCTGCTGAACTGAGTACAACTAATATTTGCTTCCTGTTGTACCAAGAAACTGTCGTTGAATCAATACTAAAGACTCCTCTTGAAGTGCTATTCCGATCCGATGGAATAAACTCCCAATCTGTATCTGTGAAGCCTTGAAGCTTCACTCCCCCTGTTCGTCTGTACCAAATACCATACTGAGTAGTGCCTTTGATGTATCTCAACACATTTTTGGTCGCCTTACAATAGATTTTGGTTGGCTTAATCATTTCTTGACTAAGTTGGTTAACTGCACATGTATGGTCATGTGTTCACCAAATACATAATTGAACCCACAAGTTGCCTGTAGATAGTGGCCTCCACCTCCTCACCTAAAGTGACATCCTCTTTCCTCCAACTGCATGCTAGAGGAGTGTCCATGGGTTCACTACTCTCCATGTGAAATGTCTTCAGTATCTTGTTGGCATACTTTCGTTAAGAGACAAATAGTTCCCCATCTCCTTGCCATACTTCCAAACCAAGAAAATAATTCATGAGTCCCATGTCCTTCATCTCAAATTCTCTTGCAATATCCTCTTTGTAAGATTTGATCAACTTCTCACCACCAATTAAAATAAAATCATTGAAAGATAATAATATACTCAACAATTTACCTTCAACAACAATGTGGTAAAGGTTTGCATCTACTTCACTTTTGGTGAAGCCCAACCTGGTGAAATAGCCATCGATAATGGTGTACCAAGAACAGGATGTTTGTTTCAATCCATACAACACTCACTTGAGTCTGAACACATGCAACTCTTTGTCAAAGGTATCAAATCCTCCAGGTGTTTCAATGTACACCTCCTCCTCAATCATTCCATTGAGGAATGTTGTCCTCACATCCATATGATGGATCTTCCATCCCATCTACGCTGCAAGTTCTAGAGTTGATCTGATAGAAGAGTACCTTGCTAATGGAGAAAAGTTCTCCTCGTAATCAATTCCCTCCACCTGAGAGAACCCTTTGACCACAAATTTGCCCTTTTGTTTCTTGATGCTTTCGTCTGCTACTTTCTTCACCTTATAGATCCACCTCGAACCTACCACTGAATTCTTCTATGGTCTTGGGACCACTTCCCAAACATTGTTTCTGAATATGGAATCATATTCCTCAACCATGACATCTACCCACACCGTTTGTTGCATTGCTTACTCAAATGAGGATGGTTTTGTCTCAACTAGATCACTCATCAAATCCATGTACCCAGTGTACCAATCTAGTGACCTCCTCTACCTCTGTTATAATGTGGGTGCTCCCACATTCTCTCTAGCATCATGAAATAATATGTTAGCTTCCCTGGTGCACTTCCTTCCATCTCTGGATGTCTATGCATGAGTGGGTGATTCCACTCTCTGCTCCTCTGCCTATGGCTTCTCCACAACATCCTAAGGTTCTTCCTTTGGAGAAAAAATCTCCTCATCTGCATGCAACTAAAGCTCCCTATCAAGGGAACATATCATGGAATTATTTTCATTGAACTTCACATATCTGTGAAAAAATGTCATCTTGTGAGATGGAAGGTACACATGATAGTTGTGTGGTGTATCAATGTACCCCACAAATATTCCCAACTCTGATGTTGGTTCGATTTTTTTCCTTACATCCTTGGAAACATGACAGTAAGTTGATGAACCAAAGATATTGAAGTGTGACACATCTGGTTTCTTCCCTTAAAAATCTTCTTTTGGTGTACTCATCTTGAGAATCCGTTGAGGACTCTTCTTCTACACATATACCGTTGTGTTTCATGCTTCAATGCACAAGTGAAACATTAGGCCCTGATCATGCAACATCGCCCGTGCAACTCCACAATACTTCTGTTATTCCTTTCAACAACCCCATTCTTTTGTGGGTTATGGGGTTCTATTAACTCCCACCAAATGTCTTCTTTTTCATAGAAGTTCTTGAACTCATTTGACACATATTCTCCACCATTATCGCTACTGAGAGCCTTCACTAGTTTCCTGCCAGTGTCTTTCTCAACAAGGGCTTTAAATTCACAAAATTTTGAGATTGTGTGGTATTTCTTCTACATGAATAAATCTTCTAAAAAAATAACATAATACATGTGCTTGGCCATGGAGGTTGTCAATAATTTCCACACACATCTGAGTGAACCCTTTCAAGGAATGGTTGTGATTGACTGTCTTTATCATGAAAGGTGGCTTTGGTGTACTTCCCACTGTACACCCTTTGCATGTATCTCACTGCTCTAGTGCACCCTTGGGAAGTCCTATAGAAATTTGTTGCATGATATTCAAAGCTCCATGGTGCAAATAGCCAAGTCACCTATGCCATAATTCATCGATGTCTCATCTCTACACCATCTCTGTTTTTGTGCTCAAATCAACACAATCTTCTACATCCAATTTGTAGAGGTTCTTCACCTGAACCCTGATCTGCTTCACTTGTCCCGTGGCGATGTGATGGATTAAAGCCTTTCCTTTGCTAAATATAACATCATATCCATGATATTCCAACATAGAAACTGAAATTAATTTCTTATTCATATCCAGAACATAAATGACATCTTTCAATGTGAAAGGAGACCCAGAATCCCTTTGAAAATTAACTATATCGATATTGGTCGTGTTATACCTTCCATCATATCCCATATTGATGTGCATTTGGAGGTCCTTCTCCTCCAAGTTGCTGAAAAATTATTTGTTTCTCTTCATATGGAATAAGGCTCCATTATCCAGATACCACACACCACCCATCACCAATGTCACCATGCATGCAATGAAGGCGAAATCCAACTCGAATTGTGAATCTAGAGCTTCACATTCCGCTCCTCCTAAGGGCTTATTTTCGGCCTTCTTGTGTGGACACTTTGTGGCATAATGTCCCAGCACATGAAAATGAAAACATTTAATCTTTGACAAGTGTTTCTTCTTTCCTTCTTGACCAGAATATCCTTTGGAATGGGATTTCTTTCCTTTCCCTTTATTTTTCTTTCCATCCAAGGCATTGTTCTCCTCATCCTCAACCTTGGATGTGGTCTAATATTTGATGTTCCTCTTGAACTCTTCCTATACAAAATATGACCATAATCTTTCCCAGTTTAGTAACTTCTCCCTCCCATTGACTGAATCATGGTAGTTCTGCCAGCTCTTGTGAAGGCCTAGAAGTTTTAGGATTACCAGATCATCTTCTACAACCGTAACACCAACACTCCCAAGTTGATCACTACATTGTGTGAACTTTCCATGGTACTGTGGTATTGTGTCACCTTTATGCAATTTGATATTCTGAATCTTATCTTTTAGTGCCAGCTTCATGTGGTCACTATTGTTCTGGAAAAGTTCTGTCAATGTCTGCCACATTTCATATGGAGTTTCCTTCCCATGGATATTAGAGACAATATGGTCTCGTACTCCCTCTAGTATGATCCTCCTTTCCTTTGCTACACTCTTCTTCCAATATGATAGATCCTGGGAATTATATGTTGTTAGTTTCAAGACATCATTATAAATGAATTCCTTCAACCCTTTAATATCCCAAAAGTTTTTTGGAGGCGACTTGATTTTTCTTGGAGGTATGTACGTGTTTTGTGTTGAAATAAATCTTTTGAGCTTTTTTGTTCAAAAATTTTTCTTCACATTTTAGATTTAAAGAATTTTTTTGGAAGACATTTCTTGGAGGCGGTGTGATTTTTCTTAGAGGTATGTACGTGTTTTGGATTTGATTACGTATTTTTTAGAAAAGATTTTTTTAAATTAAATCTTTTGTGATATTGTTTGTAATTGAGTTATTGTCTAATTTTTTAAAGGAAATTTTTTGAACCTCATACCCTATTATCATGGGAAATCGAAGAACTTGTGTGAGAAAATATGATCGAAAAAGAAAGCCCGAGGAACGTAGAGAAGAGACGAGACAATATCGTAAAAGAAAGTTAGAAGCTCTCTCAAATATTGAAGAGGAAAATCAACCTCAAGCAGAAATTGAAGCAGGTATGTAAATGTAAATATTACATGATCTATTGATATATATTTAAAATTTTCCTAATATAAAATATGAAGCTTAATTTTTATTTGATGAACTAGTTTGAAAAATATTTTGTTTGATGTAAACAGACACAGATATTCCTCAAAATATTGAAGAAGAAAATCAACCTCAAGCGGAAATTGAAGCAGGTATGTAAATGTAAATATTATGATCTATTGATATATTTTTAAAGTTTTCCCAATGTAGAATGTGAAGCTTAATTTTTATTTGATGAACTAGCTTGAAAAATATTTTGTTTAATGTAAAAAGACAGAGATACTCCTCAAAATATTGAAGAAGAAAATCAACCTCAAGCAGAAATTGAATCGGGTATGTAAATGTAAATATTATGATCTATTGATATATTTAAAATTTTCCTAATATTTATTGACATATTTATTAATTTAGTTATTTATTGAATATGTACTATTTTTTTCGAATATGTACAGATGAAATCACTATCGATAATGAGATGTTAGAAAATGTCGACACTCACACATATGGAGATAAAAAACCTGACTATGTTATACGATATCGTGTCGATAAAATTTTTGAAACGTTTTTCAAAACTAAGCAAGTGACAGTTCAAGCTCAAATGTTGAAAGGTCTCCTATCATCAAGGAAATTAAAAGAAGCGACGACACTATTGGGTATTCGAAAATCAACCAAAGATAAAAAAAATGAAAGAAGAGGTGATAAAAAATATGAGTTGTGCTATAGAGTCAATTAAGAGATCTAGAGATAAAGAGGTTTCAAATATACGTAGAGGAACACAAATAGCAATGGTTTCACCAAGTACTCAAGAGAACCGTTTGAATCTAACATCTATGGCACGAGCACTGGGAACCTCGCGAAAAACTCTGCACAAACATCGAAAATTTCGACTGCAAATAGACGTAAATGATGAACTCGCTTGTTGGAGAGCCATTTGTAGGCAACCATACAAAGATAGACTTGGAGAAGATGTTAAAAAAATAATATATGAATATTGGAAGAACAATTCGCGTGTTTCACCCACTGCAAGACATGTGATGCGAAGAAGAATAGCACGAAATCAATACGAAGAACATGAAAAACATCTCTTGGAAACCACTCAAACAGAGTTATTCAACAAGTTCAAAGAAGAGAATCGTCAAATTCAAGTTTCACTCAGTGCTTTTGTTCAACAAAAACCATGGTATGTAAAACCTATCACCGTACGCGACACTTGTTGTTGCCGTTATCATGTGGAATTTGAGTTATATTATGACACATTCCTTGATTTCGGTAGAAAATTATGGAAGGATTCACCTCTTCCTTCCACTATCCGTGAATTCATATCTCAAATTCTATGTGAAATAGAAAGCGATGAACTATTTTACAAAAAGAAATGTGTTGGTGGTAAAAAATGCGATGATTGTGGAAATTTGACTAAATTTCAAAACAAATATCGTATTGATATAAATGATCAATCATTGTCCAACATGAAAGTGAAATGGAAGAGATATGAATATACCAATACATCGATTCAAGGTGCAGATAGTGTTAAAAGAATCGAATTACGAGAAGACGAAATTTTTCTAATAGACTTTTTGAGAAAGTTTGAAGCAGAAATTTACAAATACACCATGCATTCCCATAGAGCTCCATGGCAAGACTTGCAATTCAAAAAATCTCGTGAAGTTTTTCCACCAGGGACCATTTTGTCAGTGATTGATTTTGCAGAAAACTACACATTTGTTCCACAAAAAGAAATTCAAAGTGAATACTATCACTCTGACCAAGTCTCCATGCTCGTCCATATTCTATATAGACATGCTGAACAAAATGTCGATCATATAGAAAGCACGAGTGAAAATCGACATATCATTAAAGAATATCATTTTTATATCAGTGACGATCGTACGCATGATACATGTTTTGTACAACATTGCTTTGGAAAAATTTATGATTCATTGAAAAATCGTGGAATAACATTCAATGAACATTGGATATGGTCAGACGGATGCGCAGGTCAATTCAAATATGCACGATCATTCTTTTGGTTGTGTTGTATTCATAAGAAAACCTGCATTAAACATTGTTGGAATTTCTTCGAGACTGGCCATGGAAAAGGAGAACATGACGGTGCAGGAGCATGCATAAAACGAGTACTTCGAAGATATCAAATGAACCACTCTGCACGCCGACTTGTGAACGCTGAAGAAGTTGTTCAATGGTGCAAAACTGCTCTAAGCCATGAGATTAACCCATCAAGAGAAGTGTGAAGGTACATTCAATTTAATTTATATTGGTAATCTAATTTTAAACATTGTACATTTATCATGCACTGATTATTTTTAATTGTATTTTGATATCATATTTACAAATTCTTTCTAATTTTCCATATAAAGGTTTTTCTGGCATATTGGAATCGGAGACGTAAATAGATCAATTGGAAATGAAGTTGGAACAATAAAAGGGACTCGAAAATTGCATTCAATTCAAACAAAATTGTCCACAAATGTGTTTGCATCGGATAAAAGAAAATATTCTTGTTTTTGTGATGTTTGCATAGACAACACAAAATCCAATGACATCTGTGAAAACAAAATGTATGTGAACGATTGGAAACATACAGAGCTAAATACAAAGGGAAAAATGTCTGTTGCAATGTTTGAAGAAATGGAATCAGATGAAACTACAATATCATCCAATGGTGATCGAGTTTCTGATCTTGTTAGAGAAGGTAACATTTGAATTACTTTTTAATGATTTAAAGATCTACAAATAAATTTAAATATGCATAATTAAATGTTAAATTTATTTTATTGTGCAGGAGATGTTTTTTCTGTAATTGCACCTATTGAAAACGATGAAAATGTGAAGTATTATTTGATGCGTTGCACTGAACGAAAAATGAAATTATTACAAGACTATAATGATCACGGATTTCAGTATGACAGAGGGTCTATTATACTGAAAGGTTATTTTTTCAGACAAACTCGTCAAAGTGGAGACTTTGTTTACTTTGAAGACTATGAACCTGATTCCATAAGTTGTCAATATAGTCACTTGGTGTGTGCAACACGCATAAAGTTGATAGAAGTTCAATCAAAGAAAAAATCAAAAATTAAGAAATGGAAAATGTCAAAATCCGATCATGAACGGATTATTGAGGATGGAATTCCATTAGAATTTTTTTTAGTGAAGTGTCCAACAATTTATTATCTTTTAGACCTTTCAATACTCAACTAAAAATTGAGCTGCTTATGTTATTTGTGGTTTGCAGATGTTACAAATTGTTTGGGTACAAGCACGTGCTCTAGTATAAACTAAAAGTAGTTTTTATATACATGTGCATTGATTAAAAATGTTAAATATGTATTGGATATATATATTCTAGAATGAAATTAATTGTTCTTATATATTAATTGTTCTTGTATATGTTCTCCGACCATATGGTACAAATTATTTCACTTTATTTTGTAAAGTCAGATTTGGTCCCCATATGGCCTAGCCTCCAAGGGACGATATAACAAGTGGTTGTCCCCACTTGCCCGAATCTCAGCTTTTAAGTACAATTTTACTGTTTATGTCAAGCATCTTACATGATGTCCTAGCCAAAAATAGATTCTCTTTGTTTCAAGTTTCCAGTAAAAGTTGTCACCGAATGACCTGCTCGAACTCTTGTAGTAAACACCATACCTCATCTCTCTTGCTCTCCAATATTATTAGGTTTAATTATTATAACACAAAATTCGTTCTACATTGTCAATAATTTTTTGCGCTTACACTAAAATCAATGAACACTATTAATCCAATGTCTTTACAAGTAATGTACCATCATACATGCAATTATATCAAATTAGAAATCAACATACACAATGAAATCAATGGGGATTGTCTTGTTACAAGTAACATAATTTCAATTTACCATATGTGCAAATGTAGGTTGAAACCATCCAAAACTTTAAGTTGTAAATTGAAACCATCCAAAACTTTAAGTTTTAAAACCCTTTTGATTATATATTGTGCATCATTAAAACATTTAACATTTAAAGTTCATTAAATATCACATGCAAAATGTAGATTGAAACCATCCAAAACTCGAGTTTAAAAAACTTCACATGCCATGCCAATTATAATTCAACAATCCAACAAAAACATTTAACAAATTAAATATCACATGCCAAAGTCGTTTCAAGTTTCCGGTAAAAGTTGTCACCGAATGACCTACTAGGATATTATAAATACTAACTTTGTAAGATCATTTGGCATTCAGAAAAATTCGAAAGTCTTAGACTGTCAATCAATTTAAAGTATCATTCACCATAGGGAGTGTAAAATATTCAATGTAGGTTGGTGACGATGCCCACTCCTAGCTTGAAGCAGCGCCAATGACCAATTCTTTAATGAATTCCAATGCACTAGACCAACGTTGGTTCAACCTACTTGGTTTTTCACGCAAGAAATTCCAAGGATGGACTTTCTAGACAAACTGCTGAAATTGAAAAGCTTTACATGGAGATACGACAAGGTGAACAAAGACTTCAGGAACTCTTTATGGAAAGGGCTCACTTGAAGGAAATAAGCACCACGTTGCAGGGTAAAGTCAAGAATATGGAAGATAAGATCAAGAGGGACTTTCTTGATCCGAAACCTATTGGTTTGAAGAAAGAAAATGCATGTGTTGGCACACTTGGAAAAGAAGACGACCACACTAAGAGGATTGGTGCACTTCGTTTGGAAGGAGTCAATATATGTCGTATTGGAGCAATTAGACAGAATTCGAAAAAGAAAGAGCTTGAACCAATTCAAGCAGACCCAGGATCGAATTGTTCTATGGAGCTTCATGAGAAGAGATATGTGAAAAGCACTGTTAAGCCAAGGGCTAGTTCGAAAGACATATTGGAAGAGGAAATGTTGAAGAAGATTGCGAAAGTAAGGCGCAAGACAAGGAGGAGGAATGATGATGAAAGTTCATTGGACTTGAGATTCATGTCTACAACCGTACATGGGAAAAAGTTCTCTGCTTTGATAGACACGGGGGCTACCCATAGCTTCCTAAGTCGAAAGGCAGCTTCATCTCTTAGAAAGAGGAAGGCTAGCATCGAGAAAGAGTTGAGTGCTTTCAAGGCAGTCAACTCGAGGATGAAAGTAGTGACTGGTGTCATGAAAGGCACACATGTGAGAGTAGGGTCATGGTTTGGAAAGATAGACTTAAGAGTCATTGACATGGATGATCATTCTATGATGGACCATACCAATGATGGACCGAGACATTCTCTTAATTCTTGTGATCAATCTTAAACTATTTTATGAAAGATAGATAAACCATTTAAATATTTAGCTCAAACTCTTGTAGTAAACACCATACCTCAAGTCTCTCTTTCTCTCCAATATTATTAGGTTTAATTATTATAACACAAAAATCATTCTACATTGTCAATAATTTTTTGCACTTACACTGAAATCAATGAACACTATTAATCCAATGACTTTACAAGTAATGTACCATCATACATGCAATTATATCAAATCAGAAATCAACATATACTGTAATGAAATCAATGGGGATTGCCTTGTTACAAGTAACATTTAAATTTACCACATGTGCAAATGTAGGTTCACATTCTATCATTCATGTAGTTTTAAAAACTTCAGATACCATGCCAATTATAATTCAACTATCCAACAAAAACATTTAACATTAAATATCACATGCCATGCCAATTATAATTCAACTATCCAACAAAAATATTTAACATTAAATATCACATGTCAAATGTAATTCAGATGACAACATTACTTCACATTCACATGCCAAAAGTATTAAAACCATCCAAAGAACACTGAAATCAATGAACACTATTAATCCAATGACTTTACAAGTAATGTACCATCATACATGCATCATACATGCAATTATATCAAATCAGAAATCAACATATACTGTAATGAAATCAATGGGAATTGTCTTGTTACAAGTAACATTTCAATTTACCACATGTGCAAATGTAGGTTCACATTCTATCATTCATGTAGTTTTAAAAACTTCAAATGGCATGCCAATTATAATTCAACTAGATCCAACAAAAACATTTAACATTAAATATCACATGCCATGCCAATTATAATTCAACTGTAGATTTTAGATTTCTGTGGTGAGAGTTGTGAGTTTCTGGGTTCGGAATCTCTCAATGGACATTTTTGTGTCAACTATCCAACAAAAACATTTAACAATAAATATCACACATCAAATGTAATTCAGATGACAACATTACTTCACATTCACATGCCAAAAGTACTAAAACCATCCAAAGAACACTGAAATCAATGAACAAGTTATTAATCCAATGACTTTACAAGTAATGTACCATCATATGTATGCAATTATATCAAATCAGAAATCAACATAGACTGTAATGAAATCAATGGGGATTGTCTTGTTACAAGTAACATTTCAATTTACCACATGTGCAAATGTAGGTTCACATTCCATCATTCATGTAGTTTTAAAAACTTCAAATTCCATGCCAATTATAATTCAACTATCTAACAAAAACATTTAACATTAAATATCACATGCCATGCCAATTATAATTCAACTATCCGACAAAAACATTTAACATATGTCCAAAAATATGTCCAAAAAACATATTGTAATAAAATATGTCCAAAAATTGTAAATCTCACTCAAGTATCAAACTGTATCAAGTTTAACAAACTTTAAAACCATCTAAATTTTGAAATTAAATCAAATATACTGTATATCTTGTCCATCAAATGGAGGATCTAGCCTCTGGGTCTCGGTTAGCTCCCTATCCTGTAAATAGGAAACCTACATACACAATGCACATGTACTTGAACATTAAAATTTGAAGTTTTAAAAATGAATGAGAATATATATATCTAGAACTTCATGTAAAAAACAAAATATAACAAAAAAATCACACAATACCTCGTAAGGTTGCCTCTCCATTTGATGAACAGGATCTGCCATAGAAACATCTCTAGTGGTAACCTGTACAATATACATGTACAGTTAAATATAAATATATATATATATATATATATATACATAAATAATTTATATAAATTAAAAACTTTCAAATGAAAATGCACGTGTACATATATAAACTTATTTGAACAATAATATTAAAAAAAAGAACTAAAGACAACTTCTTCAAATGCTGTGGATGTTCCTATCTCCGTCACTAAAGTCCTCGGATTAAAAAAATCTTCTATACGAACCTAAATTCAAAAAATTTTAAATAACTCAAAATATAGATCTCTCTCTATATATCTCAATTTTTAATGGAACTTTTTGAGGTAACATAAATTTTGAACTTGTGAAAAATTGTCCATACTTGTACATCTCCTAATGAAGTAGAAGGTATATCTCCTAAAGAAGAAGAAGGTACCGGCATCCCAAAAACATCAGACGGAATCGGTACCTGTTAAAACATTTTATCGAATTATATATATACATACATGTACATGTGTGGCAACAATTATTTATTTTAGAGTCATTTAAAAAACACTAACATACATGTGCCAACATATCATGATGGGCAGACCCATCTGCATCGTTTGAGCCAGAGGTCCCGAACGTAATATTAACATTTTCATCGCGCATCATGCCTGAGAACTGCAAATGGTGTTTTAACATATAATCATACATTTTTGTTAGATTAATGTACACATACAAATAAATGTATACATGTACATACACATGTATTTATTACAAATTGTACACATGTATATGTAAAAATAATTTCAAACCGTAAGGTCACTAACACATATCGTTCTGGTGCCCTCTTCCTCATGAAAAATTAGGTCTTGCAGACCATTGCGAAAATTTATTGCATATGTTCAGAGATCTTCAACATCCATGTTGTAAATCTCCTCATCTGTACGATAAACAAAATTGGCACGTGCATTTTCTACGGTTTCTTCGCCGATTTAAGCCAGCACACTCCACTCAACTCTATGAACATTTTCGATCATAATATCTCGGTTTCACGACTTGTTTGAGAAGTCGCATCCATCTCTAATCGCAGGGTTTCGACTTGAAACGGTCGACTCACCAATGGCGGCTCAGGGCGAGGCAACTCCACATCTCACTTAGTGCCCTTACGTTGATATAATCGACCTCTCCCCGGGCCAAAAAATTCTGAAGGAAGGTCATTATAGTCGGGTTTCATACCCAAAAAAAAATATGCATAAAACATTTGTGCAAAATAAAGAGGAACCTCATCGTTCCATGGAAGCCTTCCAAAGGCCGCAAGATGTCGACTATACAAATATTGTGCTTTGTCTGGGTGCTTGAAATACTACACCTTCAACATTTTTCTTTTTAGCCCTTCCTTATAATTAAACATTGACTTAGCATCATCTCTTGAAACTCTTTGTTTTATGTCCTGCCATTTATCGGGACCTATCACTGTTTCTTTTCTCTTTCTCATCACTTCTACAAACGAATCAGTCGTTGGCCCCAAATCTTTGTACACTTTTACCATTTCACTCAATGAATGTGTAACTATTTCTAGGCTTTGTCTACTCTCAGCAGGTAGAGACAAAGACTGACGATCTCTTTGCAATTTTGCATGAAGGCTTTGACACCTTTGTAAGGTGCATTCCGTCATGTTCGTTTCCCATGGTATATCAGTAATCTCAGCCGGATAAGTTGTGCTGGGTTGACAACCTTCTTCTTCAATGTAGCGCGTTGCCCTGCGTCTTTTTTGACCACTGGCTCGAACATTTTCAGCCTCTGCATCAATATATATATAATTTCGTATATTAGAAAAAACACGTGTAAAAAAAGTTGTACAAATTTAATGAAAAAATATTGAAATTGATGGCAACCTTGATGTTGTTGGTTAACATCATCTCCAACATGACCCTACTGAGAACCAACCCCAGAATGACGCTGCTGAGAACCAGACCCACAGTGACCCTGTTGAGAACCAGCAGTCGTTGATTGCTGGCCTTCGGGGGAATAAATATCACCCCCTTCCCCCAACCTGCTACCAGTCATACCTCGACCGGTTGAACCTTGGCCATGCTCCATGGATGGAGTAGAAAGCCTTCTCCTCTTGCCTCCTAAAAATTAAAATATGAAACTTGTTAACAACTAATTTCACTCACAAAGTTAATAAAAAAATCAATTCCATATGTACACACATGTATGGAGATTTAAGATTATATTTAAATACCGTGAACATCCTCCGATTCCTGAGCCTCCATATGGGATTCGGCTGATCTTCGTCTTTCATCCTCCATGATATATATCTATTGGTCGACATTCACAAAATAGATTTCAAAAAATCAATACCTCAGAGTAAAATCCAGTTTGGGGCTATTAAATCCAATATGTTCTATATTTCTTACATTTTAGCCCTCCTATTTTTCTTTCCAACCAAGGTTTATAAAATAACATGAGAAGCAACATGAGACTTAGAACAATCATTTTCATTATCTATATGGAAGGCAAGAATGATTATATCCCCTTAAGCTTAAGCTTAAATGTAGTTTGTCAATTTTTATCATATATTTTTTTGGTAAGTGTAAATGTTTTTTTATCTATAGTACAAGTCATGAGTTCCCCAATTTTACCTTATGTAAAGCATGATTCTAGGATTACTAAAATTTGTACTTGGTTTTTTAAGAGTATATCAAATAAAGTTTTTGAGAAGCAAATATGGCTTGTTCCTTAGAATTTGGCACTTAGAATTTCCATAACGCTTATAACCCCATCCTTACAATTTTATAATTTCCATGATGAGACATTTGAATTTCCTTCCCCATATTTCTTGTTAATGATTATAACCTTAAAATGGCTAGTATTGGTTTGTCATCATCATCTCAAAATGACATGGCAGATGAAAATTTACCATGTCAATCATCATCACTTCACACCATCTCATACATGACCCCTTCTACATATTATATGCATGAATTTTTGGAATGTCATCCTCTACCTATCCCATGAATGATTGTGACAACAGGTGAATAAAATACAATTTATAAGCAGAAGATAGTTTCTAGTTTGTCCTCCTCCATCCGCCCCATAGCTAGTGATTTCTCAATTTTCCACTTCCAACTTTCTATTCTCGAAATTTCTCGAAATTCATTTGTAGCTAATATTATCGATAGCCACACCACTATACATATAATTATTATATACACTACTACATTAATGAACTCTACGTTGTTTGTTATTGTAAAGTCCAATAACAAACAATGTTAATTGAGTTTAGTAGTTTATATAACAATTTCTTTGACTTCCAGGTGTGTTGTGACTATTAGTAGAATTAACTACCAAAATGAATTTCCAAAATAAAATGTTGGAAGAGAAAAAATAGGCAATCACTGGATATGGAGTGCGTGGAGGAGGACAAACTTATACTGATCCCCTTCCTTATCAAATTTCCTTTATTCACCTAATGTCACAATCAATCATAGTCTAGATAGAAGGGATGACCTACCATAAATTCAATCATATAATGTGTAGAAGGGTCATATGTAGATGGTGTGAAACGATGATTACAAACATGGTAATTTTTCATCTACTAGGTCATTTTGAGATGATGATTACAAACCAATGCTAGCCCATTAAAGGTTATAATCATTGGTGCCTAATGTGGGGTGGACAATTTAAATCAAGTTCGTATCAAAGTACAATTTAGCTCATTTTAGTCAAGGTTAGTTAGAAGAATTAGCTATTGGTTTCTACCTTCAATTCTCCGAAATGAATGTGTACGTGCTTTCGAGAGACATTATAGGAATAAGGTCCAAATTTTTGATGAAAATGTGCTATGAAAGTAAAGGGTTTTAAAGGCAAGCATGTACAAGGCATAGCCGAGCCAAATGTTCTTCAAGAAGGGCCTAACGCATCTGGGTCTTGGTTATGGAAAACATTGAAAATGCTCCAAAGCCAAGGAGGCTCGTGAGGTTTGTGTTCATGATGAATGGAACATGTACATAGTTTACCTTAAAGTTGTTGTGTTTCCACGGATATTAAAATGAAGAACTTCTATTTAGATTTATTCCGCAGATTGGATCATAGGGCATTTACTAGATATGTCACCTTTCATAAAAGATGAGATCCGCAGGCTACCCGGCCTTGCGTACTCGCCTATAGAATTTGTAGAAGTAAACACTTCAGAGGTTAACAATATCAAAGAATGTTTTCATGCTTAGACATGGGAATGTGTCTCTTTCCCTACGCAAAAATAGTTCTTGAGGTAGTTAATCTTCATAGACATGTCATCAAGCAAGTCAATGTGATCATCCCTCCTTCCCCTCCTCGTAAAATAATTATGTTTTGCGGGTCGAAAGCCAAAATATGGAGACAATTATCACCAAATCTAACATACTATTATGCATGATGGAGAATATCTAACGTTTCCTTGTTAATATATTTAATAATCTCAATATTTATTTAAAAGTATCAATAGTATTTCGACGACATCACATTGTTCAAATCTCATGGTCGAAATACTATCGATACTTTTATTAAATAAATATTGAGATTATTAATATATTAACAAGGGAAAGCTTAGGAGATTCTCTCCATCATGCACACCGTACGTTGATGCTTATAAAGTGAAAAACCGAAAGAATCAACTTGTAGGGTCATTTTAATGGGGTGGAGAATTCAGTCTTTGCAAATTCAAAGTATGGTGCATGTTGCATGAAGCAAGATGTTGAAAGTAGAGTTATGTTAGACACACTTAAATGCAACAAATATGGAAATTTGTACATGAGCTTCTATTATTTGACTTAAGATTCATTGTTTGAAGAGGCATGTTTTGTCAACTTGTGTTTGGTTGATGGTTTTGTGTACACCAATATGTAAGAGTACATGGACATATTCACATGATGTGAATTTTTTTTTCTTCAAGGAGAAAAAATGATGTGTTTTCGCTTGATGGTTTTGTTTGTGACAAGACGTCACAAGATTTGCGAAGGTCCACTCTGAGCGAGAGCCTCATGATTACAACCTATCCGTGAGAATCAAATGGGAGTGCATCCTTATTTTGAAAACAAGTAGGATTTGATGCTCTAGACTCAACCATCATTTTTAAATTTGAAATATAATGGTGTTGTTTCAATGCCTCGAATCCACAACCCTAACACATGAAATCACTAATCTAATTACACATGAAATAAATAGTTATTTTCTCCAACATTAAAAATATAACTAAAACTAAATTCAACATAGTTGAAAGAAAAGAAGCGCTACTTGAAATGGTTTGTCGACAAATGGTTAAAGATTTCTTATCCAATTAAGGTCTAGCATGTATTTTGATGTTTCAAGAATTTCTTTGCAAATTCAAAGTATGGTGCATGTTGCATGAAGCAAGATGTTGAAAGCAGAGTTATGTTAGACACACTTAAATGCAACAAATATGGAAATTTGTACATGAGCTCTATTATTTTACTTAAGAGTCTGTTTGAAGAGGCATGTTTTATCAACTTGTGTTTGGTTGATGGTTTTGTACACCAATATGTAAGAGTACATGGACATATTCACATGATGTGAATTTTTTTTTTCTTTGAAGGAGAAAAATGATGTGTTTTCAGTTTGATGGTTTTGTTTGTGACAAGACGTCACAAGATTTTGCGAAGGTCCACTTTCGAGCGAGAGCCCATGATTACAACCTATCCGTGAGAATCAAATGGGAGTGCATCCCTTATTTTGAAAACGTAGATCACCCGGACAACTAAACTATCACCCCCACCCTAACACATGAAATCACTAATCTAATTACACATGAAATAAATAGTTATTTTCTCCAAAATTAAAAATATTAAAAACTAAATTCAACATAGTTGAAAGAAAAAGAAGCGCCATTGAAATGGTTTGGTCGACAAATGGTTATATTTCTTATCCAATTAAGGCCTAGCATGTATTTTGATGTTTCATGAATTTCTTCAAATTCAAAGTATGTGCATGTCGTATGAAGCAAGATGTTGAAAAGCATGAGCTCTATTATTTGACTTAAGAGTCAATTGTTTGAAGAGGCATGTTTTGTCAACTTGTGTTTGGTTGATGGTTTTGTACACCAATATGTAAGAGTACATGGACATATTCACATGATGTGAATTTTTTTCTTTTGAAGGAGAAAATGATGTGTTTTCATTGATGGTTTTGTTTGTGACAAGACGTCACAAGATTTTGCGGGCTGTCCACTCTTGAGCGCAGAGCCTCATGATTACAACCTATCCGTGAGAATCAAATGAGGCATCCTTATTTTGAAAACAAGCAGGATTCTAAGCTACCTAGACTCAAACCATCATTTTTAAATTTGAAATATAATGGTGTCAAGCTCAATGCTCGAATCCACAATCCTAACACATGAAATCACTAATCTAATTACACATGAAATAAAGAAGTTATTTTCTCCAACATTAAAAATATAACTAAAAACTAAATTCAACATAGTTGAAAGAAAAGAAGCGCTCATTGAAATGGTTTGCCGACAAATGGTTAAAGATTTCTTATCCAATTAAGGCCTAACATGTATTTTGATGTTTCATGAATTTCTTTGCAAATTCAAAGTATGGTGCATGTTGCATGAAGCAAGATGTTGAAAGTAGAGTTATGTTAGACACACTTAAATGCAACAAATATGGAAATTTGTACATGAGCTCTATTATTTGACTTAAAAGTCAATTGTTCAAGAGGCATGTTTTGTCAACTCGTGTTTGGTTGATGGTTTTCTACACCAATATGTAAGAGTACATGGACATATTCACATGATGTGAATTTTTTTTTCTTTGAAGGAGAAAAATGATGTGTTTTCAAACTTGATGGTTTTGTTTGTGACAAGACGTCACAAGATTTTGCGAAGGTCCACTCTTGAGCGAGAGCCTCATGATTACAACCTATTCGTGAGAATCAAATGGGAGTGCATCCTTCATTTTGAAAACAAGTAGGATTCTAAGCTACCTAGGACTCAAACATTCAATAAATCTGAAAAAATTAAATATTACTTAAAATATGAATTTGGATGTGAAATAATCATAGCTAAATGTGAAAACAAAATTATATATATTTGTTTTAACTCCAATGTACTATGGGGTTTAAATCTATGATACTATGGGAAATAGAGATCTATCCAAAAAGTATTTCTTTCAATATCGCATAAATATACATAAAGTCTTGAAGATTCCCGCAATTTAATGAAACAATAATTAATAATCCATCTTTGAAACCATCTAAATAATAAGGAACAAATACATATGTGGAAACCAACAAGCACCATCAATTTACCAACCAACCAAATCCCCAATCGATGGCAAGTGGTTAGGGTCATACATTTTATCTACATATAACCCAAATGATTTGGTTGTCCTTTGTGCTACTTCTTAGAAAACCGCAAGACGAAAGCTACGTAAATTCATATAATTGCAAAATTCTAGGTGTCCAAGAGGTGTAAGAAAAAGGAATAAAATAAAATAAAATAAAAATAATTTAGTCTTCTAAGGTCTCCAACGAGGAACCAAAGTATATTTCTTTGTCAAGTTTGTCCTTAGAAAAGCTACAACATGAAAGCACGAGAAATTCACAATTACAAGATTCTTAGTGTCCAAGAGCTTAAAGGATAAAAAAATAATGAAAAAAAACTGAAAACTTGAACTCGTAAGGTGTACAAATGTGGAACAAAGTATATTTCTCAAGGTCATTTTGTACTTAGAAGAGAAGCAAGATGAAAATAGAGAAGATTCACAATTTCAAGATTGTAGGTGTCCAAGAGCTTAAACAAAAAACTCAAGTTCGAAGGTCTAAGGTAAGGTATGAGAGGCTTAATATTAAGCAAAAATAACCACCAAATATCTTCCTCGAGAAAACAAAATAAAGGAAATAAAGAGTCACCAAATAACTAAAACATTGTTGTTTTGTGGAACCAAGATATAGTCAACAATATATGTGCTACACAAAAACAAATGTAAACACAATGGAAAAAATCGAAACATATCTCGCTATCAAATTCGTGAATTCTTATTTTAAGATGGTAGAACTTAAGTCTCAATTGTAATTGATTCTTTCAAAGTGTAATTCCAAGCTCATTAAGCATACTATGTGACCAAATTTTTAAAGTAACTTGAGATTCACAACAAGAGATACACAACATGTACCACAATACAATAATGTGCCCTTGTAGATAAGGATTTAGACAACATACTTCAACAAAGATGGAATCAACTCAAAAAGAATGATATAATGGAAGCACATATCAATACTAGTGTCCTTTTTCATTCCTTAATAGCTATGATGACCAAAAACTTGAAATGCTAGAGATTTTAGCACTTGAGAATGGAATGGACCCAAAAGTTATTGACCGCAATTGTTTGGTGACCTTCAACTTTATGGAAAATGTAGACTACAGGAAGTTCTCTTGAACATGAAATATGTAATTTCATTCCAATTACCGATAAATAATATAAGTTTTATTTCTGAAATTATATATATATATATATAAATATATATATATATATATATTGATGTTCAATGAATGACCACATAAGTTGGTCAATAGGATTCAAAAGTATAGACAATGTGATTTCATATTTATATTTCAAATTAAAATCAAAATTTTATAAAGTGCCTAAATCTTCTTCAAAGATTAACATTTCTAAGATTAGTGGAATCACTAAACAACATCATAAAAATATAACAATAGAATAGTGTACATGCTTCTATTCTATGGTTATCCCTCTATCCTTGTAGCCTAGATCTATTTAAAAATTAGTGCTTAGAGGAGATCCCATGTCAGGTCTAACTTTGAATGAGTTGCACACAAGGACTAACTAACTAATGTACATATGTGAGAAAGAGATTAACAGAAGTATATAAATGAAAAAGTAAGACAAGGGAAAAGCAGAGTAAGACATGAGAAGAGTAAGAAACGCTAGAGCAGAGAGAGAAGACATGAGAAGAGTAAGAAAACGCTAGATCACAGAGTAAGACATGAGAAGAGTAAGAAAACGCTAGAGCAAGAGAGTAAGACATGAGAAGAGTAAGAAAACGCTAGAGCAGTAGAGTAATACAAGAGAAGAGTAAGAAAAGGCTAGGAGTGCCGTATTTATAGAAATTCATCCATTGTCCTTACAGCATGATCGTAATATTTTTCTCTATACAACAACTATAATGTTATCATTTCCTATACCAAAGATTAATTATAATAATCGAAAAATACCATCTCAAATTGAAAATTATGCATATGTAGCATGTCGAGAGAGATAGAAGCATAGAAGGCTTTGTATTGACATATTTTGGTCAACCTATAGAGCATGTACATGCTACAAGGTGACATAAACTCGATAGCCTTTTGTTGAAGTTCTATGAAATGTCTCTACTTATTTGCACTATGTAGCTTTTAAAGGTGTGAGGAAAAAATTACCCGCATTTGACATCAAGTGAATGAAACCCTTTTTTCAGTAGAAGAACAGTATAATGTATTACACAAAGACAGAATGTACTGCATAATGTATTACATGCAAAGACAGATAGTCTTCTAGCGTAAACATCAATTACCGTACTGCACTTGAAAGAGACTAGGACAATCAATGTGGTTATTTTTCAATTCCTAATCGCAGATAATAGTCATCAATTAGGCCGCACCGTGTGTGTTCTAGGTCTCAGCCCTAGAGGGCCGAGAGCTGCACTCAGGCTAGAACATAGGCCGTAGATTTGAAGAGCTTTAACAAGCTTCGTCGTATATGTAGGTCTCCTCCTCTATATGCAAAGGCACGCAGGGGGTGTCCTCAATTTATAGGAAGAAGATAATGTTCATGATGTATAGGAAGGTGAGTAATAAATCTTATTGTGCTCCTTTCAATCATGATTTTATCCATCTCGGCTCTTACCCGAACTCCATTTATGTATTTTCTAGTAGTTAGTTTGGAATTGACTACCATATTAACATGCTACATGGCAAAGGTGAAAGGGTCTTGCAACACCGTACCACAACCATGAGACATTTTTTTATAAATTTTAGTGTCTATTAAAGTTGGATCTCTATTGTGCATTGCAAGTTGAGACCAAAGCACACACAAGCACTACACTAGATTATCCAGAAAATTCCAAACTCCACAAACTTTTTGGCAAAGAAAATCGAATCATCAGTGTCTTGGGAATTCGGCAGATCAAACATGTCGTGGGAGCTGCTGTGCTTATGTCAAAATATAAAGTTGTGCGCTCGGGAAGGAGGCGATGTCAAGTTTTCATTTGAGTTGGTGCCGAAGTAAGTCGTAGTCTTAAAAAATTTACAAAATAATTCCAAGCGAATTTAGATTTTGATAAGATTATGAATAATCTACGTAATAATCTAAAAAATTTACAATAAAGATTACAATAATCTACGTAATAATCTAAAAAATTATGAATAATCTACGTAATAAGATTATGAATAATCTACGTAATAATCTAAAAATTTGCTTAATTTACATTTTGGATAAGATTATGAATAATTTTGGCAAAGATTTTGAAAATTTAGAAATAGTAGTTAAACTTACAATTTACATAAAAAACTAAACATACATATGGATATATCAGATTCGTAAATACCCGATGACCGAAGAGCGACCGTGGCAAACACCAACACAAGTGTACGAGGACGACTGTGGTAAACACCAAATAGCGGCGACGAGGACGACCGTGGCAAACACCCGGCGGCGACCGTAAATAATACAAAGACTAAAGCGATAAAGAGAAAATGTGGGAGAAAACAAATGGCTGCTAGTCAGCCGATGTAGAACGCGGGAACAATAAACCACATAACTTCTGCGGGTGATTTATTTATAGAAAATAGTTCACAAACTATTTTAAATGTAAAAGTTCTACGAACTTTAGTTGCCGGTTTTCGAATCTCCGACAAAATTCTATTTCCCGCACCGTCGCAAGCGGTCAAGCTAAACGGAATCACGCAGTTCGGCCAACGTTAAAAACAAGTTCGTCGAACTATTTCATAGTTTGGCCGAACTCGATAAAATGTTCGGCCGAACTATTTCCGAAAAAAATTCAACCCGCAATTCTCACAAAGTGTAACCTGTGTTCACGTTTCCGCCCAAAAGTTTACAAAAACAAGATGTCTCAAGGGTCTTAAACCAATTTCCCATATTTCTAACTAGAATAAGACACACATTAACAACAAAAAGAAACATAAATCATTTTTTTTGGTTGTCTCACGTGCAACTAGACTTTCCAATACTTTGAATGCAATATTTCCATACTCGTAACATGAAAATAAGCTAAAACAAAATTAAAATATATTGGAGGAAGAGTATCTCTCTAGGGAGGGTCCTAGAGTAACTTCCTCTTTTAAGATATCATGAGAAGTGAGGGGTATGGAGGACTTCCTTTACCGAACCTTGAAGTGCTTTCCAAACTAGAGGAGGTAGAAAAGGGTCCTTTGGTACTATATGGGGTCATCGTGTGACCCATTGGAACCCCAAAATCATCTAATTCCTCCATTTTATTTACAATACCCGATTGGCCTTTATAGTAATTATCATCTCAAATATACCTCTACGAAAATCTCAAAATTTCCTTGAAAAGTGAGAGTTTTCTATTCATCTCTCGCTAATTATTTTGTCTATAGAGCCACCATCCGAGAGACCATAACTTTGGTGTTCTAACACATTTCCAATGACCTAAAAAAATCAGGTTTCCTTGTTTGAGAGTTACCATATCATCCACCCATCCGTCTATTTCTTTCAAAAATTGTTTGGATTCAATGGTGTCCCAAATATTTTAGTCTAATTTATCAATCTCTTCCATAATTTCTTTTCCTTTAACCACAAGAAACCAAATAGGAACTGATTACGAGTCCATTATATATCTTGCTTAACTCTTGTGGAATGCCTTAGGCCCAATTGATGACTATCAAAATACCTCGAGAGGCCCTCAAGGGCATTTTCCTTTGTTGTACCTACGTTGATTTAGAGGCACGGCTTCAAATCCATCACCGCTCACTCAATTCTTCCACCCATACCTTAGTCCTCTAGGCACACCTAGAAAATAAATCAGACCCATAGACTAACTAAGGGATATAAATGGAACCGAATACAAGGAATTCATTGTCTATTATGCCCCACCAACCCTCCCAACACCTTGTTTGTCTCATTATTATTCGACTTGGATGGTGTAGTATTTAGATATGACGTTGAGTGATGGCTAGCCTCTCAAAAATATCAATGTATTCAAGTCAATTGAGATAGAATTAATGCACACACAAAACTCTATTCTATGTATTTCATTATAATTACAATATCACATATTTATTTAACAATTTAGGCATTGAGATGGATTGTCTATATTAGCCATATAGTCTAATTAGTTGAGTGAATATCTCAATCACACACTAAAAACTACGAGATATCTAATAATCTCCTAACCAAACAACTCATTTAGAAATTACAATAACCAATACACTCATAAATGAGGAACATCAAATATTAGACACAAAACAAGTAGGTATTAATATCTTGAATACCTTCCTTAACGAATACCTTGATCTTTGTTAGGTAAAGTCTTCACCAAGATCTCTAGCAATTTCAAAATATCTTAGATTGAACTCCATCAAGTTGTTTCCTAACTTCGTAAAGGTCTAGTTTCCAAGTTGAATTCTCGAGTTACACTCTTGAACTCAAGAATCATGGATCTCCCCAATTATCCATGCGAGTTGTACTTCCACTAACTCTGAAGATAAAATTTCTTTTTTAGACTACTAGTCATTTTATGGTTGTATTTCCATCTACCAGATACATGGGTACCATTACCATCCATTATATTCCCTAGTTATCTAGAAAGTACTTTAATGTGATTAAGTAGTCTTAAATAACATGATCTTTATATGGTTTTGGAGATTCATCATTTATCTTACTTTAATTAAGAGAAATGACACTTCAAAACATACATCCACTTGAAACAAAAAGTTTCAATATAAAATAAATCCCAAAAGCTCCAAGTCACAAATACCCAACTAAAAATATGTATTTTTTTCAAAATTTTTAAAATCGAAGTGTTTAAATAATTTTTATAAAGATGAAAATTGATTCAACACCTCAAAAACCCTGAAGCACCTAAATTTCTAAAACTTAACAAACATAACTGAATTTCTAAGAAAATACTACTAATAAATACAAGTCACAAAATCAATATTTCAAGAAATCGCCATACTTCGTAGCTTTATAGGAAGGGATCTCGAGTGTATTTTTTAATTCACTCATGATAATAAAAGCAACTAACAAAACTAAAAAACATCCCCGCAATACAGAAGAAGCAACACCCCGATATTCATAATAATCATCATGATTAAGCGAGAGAGATAATTAAATTTCGCCATCAAATAAGGATTTTTGGATACACAAAACATATTCGTCCATAGTTTGGCTTCACGCTCCGAATAAAGGAGTAGGAATTATTTTTTACACTCTTTATTGCGTGCGTGATATTATTCTCTGACGAATGTTGAAATGTTACTTTCAGTCAGCCCTCGCGCAGCCGCTTCCAATTTTAATTACCAGTCCTTCAGCCACTTGCCAAAAGATATGAAATACGTCGTTTTTCATTTGTTTAGCATTATTGCTTTTTATTTAAGAATTAAGAGTCTTTTTTTTATTTTGTTCGGGACACCCTCGTTTTGGATAAAATGTAGTACTTTTATTTTTAAAACACAAGTGAATGAGATATTTTGTTTTTTATATGAATTCTATGCTTTTTTATTTTAAACTCATGAAGTCGCCACAAAGCATGTGTTGTCTCTGTTGATGGTGGAGGGTCCCCATGTAATTCAACGCAATTGAAGGTATTACATATATATATATATATACATATATATATATATATATATATATATATATATATATATATATATATACTTACAACCATTTTATAATCGCCTCCACATAAGCTAAGGTCCACTGTCCACAGACTAATGGAAGAAGACGCATATTGTATCACAAGGTTGTATCGAGCACCTTTGTTATTGGCCTCATTGCATTATAAAGTCCCTGACCTGATGAGACTTATGTATTTTAGTTTAAAATCCATCACGGTCCGATCCTAAATCGGCGATCGGAGTTTTATATTTGAACCATTTGTTATGATATCGTCCTGACCGATCCATTTGGCATGGTGAAGTTAAATGATCATCGTACGTTCCTTTCAATCAAAGATCGAGACTTTTGTTTGGTCATTTGTTTTATTTCAAGTCCGGACCCGATGGATTTTATTCAAAGGGAGTTGATAAAAAAATCTCACGTCACATTCTCCGCTCACATCGCAGGGTCCCAGTGATGTGATATGAGTTTATGCGCTAGATTGTATAATCCATCGCCGCGTAACAATCGTTTCACGTCAAAGAACTAGCTTTGTAAATACAAAAAGGCTTGATTCATTTTGGTTTAATTGGCAAAGTTAAGTCCTGTGTGCATAGTTTGGATTTTTTATGTCATATTATGGTTTTGTTATAATGCTTTTGTATCAATGCGATTTGATTTCCCTTTTTTTGTTATGTTATATCATAGTTTTGATATATTGTTTTATGTTGTAATTTGTTATCGTGTGATAAGTTGTAAAACCTTTGTATGTTGTATTATCATATATAACATATGCGCAAATGTAAGTGGGCCCAAAGGTTCTTCAAACATCATATAGTTTAGTTTTAATATTATGTTATATGCACGGCATATAAAGTTGAAAAGGCCCTAGAGCCTAAGTTATGTTTTAATTTTGAAAGCACAAAGAAGGTGTTTTTATTTGTATTGCATGTGAGAAGTTTCTTTACACACAGTGTATGTTTTTTTTAGAACAAAGTGTTGTTTTACGTGCATGTGCTGAGATGTGCTGAAGTCTCTGCCTTTGGGCACCGCGTCTTGAAGCAACAGATTTTGTAATGTATTATTTTTACGCTAATGAAACAGATTTTCAAAGTGAAAAACTCGTTCTCCAGTTGAAGAATTTTTTTTATTTCTTTGTGTTAAAGAGGAGAGTATTATTCTCTCGGTTTGTTCTAGAATTTTCATAAATTCCAACATGGTACGAGCTAGTCCAAAGCTCTTTGAAGGTCAAAGAAGTCGAAGGAAGGAATTTTTTGTTGCAAAGAAATTTTCTCCAAAGAGAGAGGAAGACTCCGCCAAGAAGAATCCAAAGGTATTTCTCAAGTCATTTTTTAGTGTTACCGTTGAATACGCTCGCTGTTTTTAAAAACACAAATAAGTATTTTAAAGCATAGTTAAGAGTGCAAGAATGGTCAGAGTCAACACTAGCATGGGTATTGGAAATACCTACCTCCCACAATTTAATGGGAAAAACTATGACTACCGGGAACAACCATGAGAGCCATGTTTGCTTCCCAAGACTTATGGGAACTTGTTGAGGATGACCTTGAAGAGCCAGATGAAAATGAGTTTAAGGATTTAACTCGCAGAGAAGGAACCGTTGAAGAGCAATAAGAAGAAGGACTCTGTGAGCCCTCACTTTTGTATCAAGCAAGGCATGAGAGTGTGTTTCAAGGATAGCAGCAACCAAGAGATCCAAAGAAGCATGGAAAACTCTCAAGACAACCTATCAAGGCATGGAGAAAGTGAAGACAAGTAAAACTTTAGTTGTAGAGGAGAGAGACTTTGAGACTCTCTCGCATGAAGGAGTCATAATATTGACTCATTATTCACTCATGTGATTGGAATGGTCACACGTATAAGGGTCTCATGGAGAGACTCTGAAGAAAGGAGGATTGTGGAAAACTCTTGAGGAGTCTACCCTCAAGGTTTCTATGCATTTCTTCACTAATTATAGAAGAGACCAAGATCTCACAATATTTTCGTTAGGATGAGCCACATGCATCACCGATGACACATGAGCAGCAGATTGCAGGAAATGAAACTCATCTCGTAACATGCCTTTAAGACCCGTATGCCCTTGAAGAGGAAGAGGGCAAAGGCAGAGAAATAAGAGAGGAAGAGGCAAAGCCAAAATGTAGGTGGAAGAAATAAATTCAACAAATGCTCAAGAAGGGGCGTGAATCCAACCAAGATCATACTACCCGCAAAGAACAAAGAAAGTGGTCAAGAACATGCTCAAGGACAAAGGTATGATAAATCTAATGTCCAATGTCACTATTGTAAAAATATGGACATTATGCAAATGAATGCAGAAAGAAGCAACATGATATGGGTAATAGAACAAATGCAAATTTTACTAGAGAAAATATCACCAAGATAAATTGCTTTAGCTTCGTAATATGGCCGAGAAAAGAGGAAGATTTATGGTTTCTAAACTCGGTTGTATTAACCATATGACAGAAACATAGCCATGTTTTCTATGTTAGATGAGAGTGTGAAGTCACAAGTCACACTAGGACCGATAGTAAAGTTTCTATTATGGGAAAAGGAGATGTAAATGTTTTAACAAGGAAAGGTGAAAGAAATCCATAACAGATATACTATTATGTTCCAGAATGAAATGTAACTTTAAGTATTGGACAAACTTGTTCAAAAGGGGTACAATGTTTTTTGAGGATGATGTTTGCACCATCATGGATAAACCACCCAGCAAAACAATGTATTTGCGTTGAAGTGGAAGATGACAAGGAACCGGATGTTCCCTCTTAGATGAGAGCAAACATTTGAAAAATGAAGAAGAAGTAGCAAGTTAGCTGACACAAGAGGGGCTTTCCAAAGCGAACCAAAAGATGACAATTGGTTGTGGCACTTGAGATTTGGACATCTCAACTTTTGAGGTCTTAACTTGTTGAACAAAAGGAATGATAAGAGGTTTTCCAATAATAAGAAACCGGATAGCCTTTGTGAAGGTTGTATCTTGGGGAAACAACACAGAGAAATTTTTCCTTCCTAGAAAAGCATAAGGGAAAAAGTACCTTTAGATATTTTCCACTCGTATTTGTGTGGACCGATGCAACCCATCACTTGCTAAAGCAAACATTACATGCTAAAATTTATCGATGATTTTACTAGAAAACTCGTTTACTTTTTGAAACAAAAGTGAAGTGTTTGAAAGATTCTGCACAAAGCACTTGTGGAAAACAAAAGTGGGCTGCATATCAAAGCACGCGGGCAAAGATTCATATTTTATCGCAAGGTTGTATCGAGAGCGCTTGTTATTGGCCCGATCGCATTATGTAAAGTCCTGCATCTAATGAGACTTATGTATTTTAGTTTTAAAATCCATCGCGGGTCCGATCCTAAATTGGCGACGTAGTTTATATTTGAACCATTTGTTATGATATCGGGTCAGACTCCGATCCATTTATATGGAGGGAGTTGGGAAATGTGATCATCGCGTCTATTCCTTTCAATCGGCATCGCAGACTTTTGTTTGGTCATTTGTTTTATCATAAGGCCGGACCGCGAGTTTATTCAACGGAGTTAATAAAAAGGTTTCACGCTACATTCTCCGCTTCACGTCGCCAGGGTTCGGCGAACACGATATGAGTTTATGTGCCGGATTGTATAATCCATCGCGCGGCACAAATCGCCTACATTAGCAACTCAGCTTTTGTAACGCAAAAAGACTCGATTCATTTTGGTTTAATTGTAGGTTGAAGTCCAGGCACATAGTTTGGCTTTTATGTCATATTATGGTTTTATATAATGCTTTTGTATCGTAGACAGTAGTTCTTTTTTTCGTTATGTTATATCATAGTTTTGATATATTGTTTTATGTTGTAATTTTTTATCGTGCTTAAGGTTAAAACCTTTGTATGTTGTATTATCATATATAACATATGCGCGAAAATGTAAGTGGCCCGAAGGTCTTCAAACATTATACAACTTTAGTTTTAATATTATGTTATATGTGCGGTATAAAAAGTTGAAAAGGCCCGAGAGCCTAAGTGTTTTAATTTTGAAAGCACAAGCAAAGGTGTTTTTCTTTGTAATAGACAGAAGTTTTTTACACAATATTGTATGTTTTGTTTTAGAACAGAGTGTTGTTTTGCATGCATAATGAGACAAAGTTGAAGTCCGTATTTGGGCAATCGGCTTGAAGCGCCCCGTACTTGTACGCTTTACCATGCTTAATGAAATAGATTTTCAAAGCGCAAACTCTGTTCTCCAGTTGAAGAAATTTTTTTTATTTCTCTCGTGTTAAAGAGAAGAATATTATTCCTCTCCGATTTGTTCCTAAATTTTCATAAATTCCAACAAGGAACACGAGATATAATTATGGCAACACAAAATTATATTTTACACATATCATTATAATTACAATATCATATATTTATACACAAACATCAAGATAGATTGACTATCTTTCCCAAACAATTTAATTAGTAGTAAATATCTCAATTACATACTTGAAAACAATAACAAAAATTAGAAATTATCTAATAATCTCGTAACCAAAAAACTCGTAAATATTAAGATAAGCAATATCAGATAAGTGTTAATATCTTCCATAGGTCTCATTGAGGGAAGAATACTATAAAAGATATTCACTTGGTAGGGTGTAGGGTCTCCTGAAATCATACATGCCGTTTAAAGGCTATTGAACCAAGACCGAAATTATATCATCAAAGATACAATCCATTGACCATTGAGTACAATGAATGATCCGAAAGGGAATGCATGCAACATTGTAACAGGCAGGGCCATGGTTTTGGCTAAACAAAGATACAACGGGCCATCTCAAAGTGTTGTCAACGTGAATTTTCCCATTTAAAATATATTCATAACATCTATTCATGCTATGCTAGAGAGGAGGACAAAAGGATATATAATTAAAAGTTTTACATTTTATGAAAAATAATAAATAACGATAATGGTTACAAATGGTTGAAATTTAATAAAATTAAAATTAATTTAAAAAAATGTTTGCTTAAAATTTTCAACAACACAATAAAAAAACAATTTGTTATTAATTTAATTATTAATAATTATGTTAGGTTAAATAGATATATTGAAAAGAGAAGTAAAGATATTTTATAGTTTTCAACAACACATTAAAAAACAATTTGTGATTAAGTTAATTTTTAATAATTATATTAAGTTAGATAGCATATTGAAAAATAGTTTTTTAATTAAAAATCTTGTATTTTTTAATTTTAAAATTTTAATTAATATTAATTTTGTTGTCAAAAATATTTTTATCACCCCCTTTAATTTATATAACTAAATTAATAACCTATGCATTATTCAAATATGAAACTAACTTATCAATATCATTTTAACTTATCAATATCATTTTCTCCATTTGAAAAAATAATTATGCAATAAGATACCCTACATCACTTTCGTATTTGATAGAAAAACTTCTTATAACGACATTGAACTTTCAATTTAAATTATAAACTTACAATCAAATAAAGTTAATGTGAGAATAATGCGTAAATAGAATTAGTTTTGAGTGGTTGAACGAGAGTGTTTATTTAGGAATTGGTTGCACATATTCGTGTTTGTTTCCTCTTCTTCAGAAGATTAGGTGAGTGCAACTTTCCCTATATATGTGATGTAATTGAGCAATTTAAAATTAAAATGTGAATATGCAAACTATATTATTAATCAAATAGATTACACACATTTATATGTTGAATTAGTCTCAAGATAGGAAATCTATCTTGACGTACAATAAGTTGGTTGAGGGAATATCTCAACCTCACACCAAATAAGGAATCTAGTTTTAGCTAACCTGGGAAATAGGAACAGACTCTATTCATGAGTCACAAATCGGACAAGTAGTAATTACACATTCCTCTAACACACCCCCCTAATGACTACTTGTCTCAATATCACTTCGCAAAATCTAGTTGTGATCAAACATAACAAAGAATATGTCGACGTCTCATATAAAGGAGCAAACTATCCACCTGAATGCATGGGTACCAACCGCGCAACCGTGTCTCGTAGGATGTCCTTCGTATACATGGTTCTGCCAACCATTATCACTACATACATGTACCTCGTATCTACAGATCCCCTTCCAACGTGGGTTTTATCTGGATGACCCTGTAACCATGCTCTTCTTTCATCGGGTTTTATCCCGATGACCCGTAACCATGCTCTTCTCCTTCATCGGGGTTTTATCGATGACCCGTAACCACAGCCTCCTTCAGTGGCAAACACTCCACACAGACTGTCTCCGCCTTTCTTCACTATTATACGTGGTTTTTTAGCCGAGTCACAAACCGACACCGCAAAAATGGTTTCGTCGACCATGAACCCGTAGTTACAAAGTGGTTTTCAGATGACCACGAACTTTTACAAAGGATACACATGACTTTATAAGGCTTACATACTCCATATCTTGGAATTACCAGGTACATAAATGACCACTACAAAACCATCCTAGACTTGCTTACCATTCAACCTCGTGACTCATTAAAAACCACACAAAACAAACTTTCACTTTCGTTGTCCATCCTCCTTTAAATGTTGTCGCCGGCTCCATTACATCATATTTGTACGTGAGAAAATTGAGTCGAATTTCTCCTATGTCGCTTACGCGGTTATGCAAAGAAATACCCACAATTTCATTCACACGATTTCTTCTTTGCGGTAAAATTCTTTCACACGATCGTTGTGCTGAAAAAAAGACCAATTAAGTTTTGAAAGCGAGGCCGATCTAATACCCAAACGCAAGCTCCCGATACCAAAATAAAAATGTGAATATGCAATCATTATTAATCAAATAGATACACACATTTATACATGAATTAGTCTCAAGATAGAAATCTATCTTGGACGATAACAAGTTGGTTGAGGGTTTATCTCAACCCTCACACCAAATAAGAAATAGGAAATAGAAATTACCTAGAGAGTCACAACTGACAAGTAGTAATTACACATTCTAACATTTAATTCATTGATTTGTGTGAGCTTTGTCTCAAGTTTCTCGGTGATTCTATCGTGCATTCGCTTTGATAATGTGGCCGATATATTTGTTTGTTCTCTTGCAAATCAAATTTGAAGTTTTTAGAAGTCGCTAGGTATTCTAGAAAATCCATTTCTCCATTAAGGGAGGATGTGAGAATAATGCAGAAATAGAATTAGTTTTGAGTGGTTGAACGAGAGTGTTTATTTAGGAATTGGCTGCATATTCGTGTTTGTTTCTCCTTCGTGAAGATTAGGTGAGTGCGCTTCCTATATAAGTGTGATGTAATTGATAATTTAATTCATCGATTTGTGTGAGCTTTGTCTCACGTTTCGGGTGATTCTACGTGCATTTTCCTTTAATTGTTAATGCAAACTTGTCAATATATATTACAAAAGTAATCGCAAATCCTAAGTTTTGAGAGTACAGACCGACTTGATTTGCATGGCTTGCAAGAGAGGATAACCGCCAATAACCGTACCCGTGTAACATAAGACAACCTTTTCCGAAAGAAAATGAAGCACACACATCACATTTTTCAAAAATCGGATTGAAAATATATATATATATATATATATATATTCAACAAAATACCTTGTTTATATAATGTTGTAGTACAAAATTTTCTTGTATGTAAATAAAACCTTACATCATTCTTTTTGTTACCGTATCTTCATATCATTGATTTTACATTCAGAATTATGATTCTATCAAATATAGACTCTCGTGCCTATTACAATTTATCTTCTAAAACCTATTTCCATATCAGCTTTTTCAAAAAGAAATATTGACATTTGGATTAATGATTCTATCTGAAAATCGATCTTGTATTACCTCTTTACAATTTCCCTTTGCCTTCATTAATATATATATATATATATATAAAAGAATTTCTATGATCACTGTGGCCACGGAAGATTGTGATTCCTTCACCATGTTCATCAAGAGGAGAATGTTGCTACTTGGGAAGCAGAGATTTTGTATTGTTAAAGATAGTGTTCTAAAAGATTGACTCAAATTGACTCGGAAATCATGAGAAACGGAAAATTAATGCATTAAATACAGATGCACCATGGCTTTCATTATTTAGCATTGCACTTACTAAAGACAATTTTTTTTAAATATCGACAAAAAATATATTCTTTAATTTATTTATTTTAAATATCAATACAGATAAGATAATAAAGTTGCAGAAATGTTCAAAAATTTGATAAGTGTTTTAGACTTGAAATTTCTACTTTGTTATACACATTATCAAATATATAATATTTTTAATTTATTTATTTTAAAATATCAATATGTTATAATAATAAAGTTACAGAAAAGTTCAAATCGAGGTTTCAGATTTGAAATTTTTATTTTATTATATACATCATCAAATATACAATCTATTAACCATGGAGTACAATAAATTATTCTGAAATGATGAATTATTGGACTGTGGAAAGACCATGGTTTTAGAAAACTACAAATACTTAAGTTTGACACTGTATTAACATTTCTGATTTTAGATATATGGTCTAACATTACTATCCCATCTAACATATTCTTCCTACAAAGGAGGACAAAAAGGATACTATTAAAACATTATTATTTCATCTAACATTATATTCATCCGCAAATGAAGACAAAAGGATATACTATTAAGAGTGTTAAATTCTCTGAAAATGATAATATATTAATGCTTATTAAAATTTAATGCTTATTAAAATTTAATAATATTAAAATGAATTTTTAAATGAGAAGAAACAATTTAACCACTTAATTATTTAATAAAAAATATCAATCATAAATAATAGTAAATATATTTAACATATTTGAATATATTTAATAATTCTTTTTATTGATATAAGAGTTAATCTTATGTTTATAGATATTTTTCATATTGTTAAAATTTAAAAAATATATAGATAACTAAATTATATTTTTGTTTTAAATTATTATTATTATTATTAATGATGATTAAAAATATTAATATATAAGTTAAATATATATAAATTTAACACGATTTTAGAGATACTTAGAGCATATGGTCACAAGGTGTTTTGTTAAGACATTCTCTTGGTGTAAAGATCACTTGTTTGAAATTCTGGTGACAAAAAATCTAGTGGCTAAGGATTAGGTGGTAATGAAGCTAGATGAAGAATTTTAGCCATGATAAGAATTAAGACATGGCCACTTAAAATTAATGAAAAAATCTTGTAATTTCTAGATTAATACATTATTATTAAAAGTTTGTTGCAGTGTGTTAAGATTATGTTATTTTATTTAAAATATAAATCTTATTTCTTAAAAAATTATTCAAATCTAATAAATTGGAAATTACAATAATTTAAATAATAATAATAATAATAATAATAATTTCTAAATTAATAAATTACTTTTTCTTTTGAAAAACTAAAACATAAAATACAGAAATACACCATGGCATCTATTACTCCTTCAGAATGGGTCACCGGACATCCTCTAACTTGACAAAGGTATCCAGCCGCTTGATTCAGTGAAGCGTGAGCACCATTTCGGTAATGGAAATAATAAAAATATGTACAACGAGACCATGAATGACTACATGTCTGTACACCCAACTGCCCTTGTCATGTTACGGATGTAACAGAATTGTTGAATCAAGTTGTTCAGATGTAACAAGAGAATGAACTAATACCCTAGTTATATCATCAAACATAAATGACCACTGAGTACAATGAATGATTCTAAAAGTGAATCAATTAATATTGATTGTGCAGGCCCATCAAACTACATTACCTACGTTTGCAACGTCATAAAACACTGTTAACATTTTCTGATTTGACATATGTTGTCAATGTAATTTTCCCATCTAACATATATCCATGCCTCAGAGGAGGACAAAAAGGGATATACTATTAAAAGTTTTAAATTTTATGAAAAATAATAATGATGGTAATGCTTAGTGTTGATTAAAATTTAATCAACTCAAAATTAATTTATCAAATTAATTATTAATTTTAATAACTATTTCTTAGATATTTGTGGTTTGTATTAGAATTTAATTTATCAAATTAATTATTAATAATTAAGTAGATACTTGTGGTTTATATTAGAATTGGGTAGATAATTTTTTATTTTTTATTAAATGGATAGAGGAAATTTGATTTTGTAAAAAATTTGATAGAGGAGATTTGATTTTAGAGAAATATTCATAGTATTATATATTATTTATCATTGACATGAAAAAAATTGAATGGTTTTCTATTTCAAAAAGTTTAGTCTAAAAAATTTATAGAATAACTTAGAAATTTTGATAAGATTATGAAAAAATTGGTAAAATTTTTTGAAAATTTGCTTTATGGCTATCAAACTTTAAGATTTTGGGTGTCTAGAAATTTCCACCATAAAAAACCAATTTAAACACTCCAATTACCTGATTTTTTGAAAAAAATTACAAAACTACCCCCAATGCTTAAATACATAAACAAACAACCCTAAAATTTAAATATTATTTCTTTTACTACTTGTTAAGTAAGTTGGAGCAGTAGCTTCTATTATGTGATTGGCCTCATAATTTCCATGACCATAAAAAACAATTTAAACACTCCAATTACCTGATTTTTGAAAAAATTTACAAAACTACCCCAATACTTAAATACATAAATAAACAACCCTAAAATTTAAATATTATTTCTTTTAATACTGTTGCTAATGTTGGAGCAGTAGCTTCTAATATGTGATGTGCTCCATGATTTCCATGCCGTCGGGAAACCCTAATGCAATTCATTATTATTACATTTTGACAATTTCTAAAACAATTATTTCAATGCATGTTTATTTATTTATTAATCCAATAACATGCTCGGTTGGAAGAAATGTGCACGCCAGTCTTGAAACCCAGCCCATGAGTTTTCCAGGGTTCGAGGTCACTGCCAAACTATTCAGTTGGAGTTTACTAACTCTACAATTTTCCAGATCAGAAGAGTAATCAGAAAATTCAAAGTGAGTGCCATTGATAGATTGCCGCCATATCATTTAATGGTCAAATAGCTGGTGCAAATGTTGATGTAAGGTTCTGGAATGAATATATCATTTTAAAAGTTTCCATGTTGATTTGGTTTTGAGAATGAATATATTAAATGATGATATACTATGAAGATTCTAAAAAGTTATGTAGTTGTTGTTTGAATTTACACACATGATGTTGCTTGAATTCACACACATGATGGGAAATGGTATTGCAAATTAGTAAATGTAAAATTATTAAAGTACAAAAGAGTAATTTCATAAATTTGTGGGAATTAAAAAATTAAAATTAAAATTGAGAATGAATTTAATTTATTAATATTGGTTTGAGAATTAATATATGAAGTAATTAAGTTAAGATTAGTGGATATATGTAATAACTATGAATAATTAAAGTTAATTGAACCTAAGTGTGTTTTATCTTCGCTAATGCACACATGCACCACATGCAAAGGTTAGAGTTAACTAAATAAAAGCAAGTGCACACACATAAGCAATCGAGTTAATTAGCTAAAGACAAGTAGCACATCACATGCAATAACTAGAGTTAAACTAAAAGCTAATTAACGCTAACTATGTGCATGTACACCAACAACCCCTTCTCCCTTAAGCATAACTTAGATGAGTGTGATGCAAAATCAATGAGTCTCGGAAAGGCCATTTTAGATATCCATATACAATGAATGAAAAGAGGAAAGAGGAAAGCCCAAAGGGAAAGAACACCCCCCCTAAAAATATAATGCAAAGTAGAGAAAAGACAACTACTAGGTTACTGTGAACCTTCACCTCGAGACGAACTCATAGAAATCAAAACTTCTACCTGAAAGTCTTGGTGAAGATATCAAAGATTTTGCTCGAAACAAGGACAACATCGAAGATCAATGATCCCATCATGGATCTCGAGGAATAAGTCACGGAAGTAAAGGTATCAACTCCCATGTTTTGATCAAAGATCGAATTTCTTATACATGGTTGCAACCCAATATAGATTCACTTCAACTTCTTCATGCATTTTACGATCGTATCTATGTACCCTATATGGATGCATGGGAATAGTTGTTCTTTAGGGGATGCATGCATGTGCATGTGGATGCATACATGCACATACATGGTGTTATAAATTCCTCCCTATATGCATATATGGGCATGCATGGCTCTACGACTCACAAGCATGGGGCATCATTAAATTGAGACCTCACATATCTACATCATCAACATCATCAATGTAGAGGAATCAAAGTCCTCTTCTATGTTAGGTCCTCACATTACTAGTGTAGCCCCTTATTGTTGTTAGTGTAGCCCCCTTTATTATAATTGTTGTACCCCGTAACCCCAATATTGTTATTATTGTGCCTACATTATTATTGTTAGGTCACCATGGTTATACTGTGACCCCCACTCTGTATATATAGCAAAGGAGGTTTTGTCATTTGTATCATCCAAGAATTGTTTATTTATGTAATATAAAGGAGTGTTGCCCCTCGAAGTGGCTTATTTATAAGGCGTTGGATTTCTTTCTTCTATTTTTTGAGCTCTGTTTACAACATTTGCACGTAGCTTTGGATTCTAGGGTTTCAAGCCCAAATGTGTCATCGTGGTATTTTCACTATAAAATTTTTTTTTACAGTTAGTTAAAAAACTGAAATATTCACGCATCGAACCCAAAATCCCGAGAAACTTCGTAAAATTTTCAGATCTTGGTTCGCACATTTTCGCAGTGTGGAAGTTAGGTTTTTTTAGGCTCCCGAATTTCATCTCAAATAGGTAACCATGGTAAAATCATCATAACTTTCTCTATGAGCATCGAATTGGAATTCGTAAAAAGTGGTCGTAGCACACAGACTATAGTTTCTTGTGCATCAATTTGAGAGCCGAAGGAGGAAACAAGTGACATGTGTCACACCGTACAAGTTCGTTCTATTGAACCAATCCATAATTAGGTCATTATGGGAGATTGGGCATAACTTTGCCTTGAAGAATCCAAATCAAAGCCAGACCTCGTGGCATTCAAAAGAAGATCTGAGGGCTACTACAAGACCTAAATTCATATATTGAAGATGTTAAATCATAGAGATAATCTGTTTCTCAATATCGAGCTCCTCAAAAGCAAGAAAATGTGGCTTTTTTTCTCAATTGCATAAGTCTTGTTTAAAGAATCAGCTTGAATTGATTCCAAGGGCATATTGTAGAAAAGATATCAATATTGGTTCTAAAATGCCTCTAAAAAAGGAATTGGACACCCACTAAGCTCAAGGCTCTAATATGACTCATGAAGATGAACAAATGGCAACATGACATATCAAAATTACAAGAACAAGTACAACAAATTTTTCTCTCTCGTAAAGAGCAAACAAAAATGAAATGGAAGTTTTGAAGAAATGCGTGGAATCTAAGATGGATGGTTTTAAGAATGGCATAGATGGCATAGAAGTTGACATGGAAGCTAATATAGATGACATAGAAGAAAAAATGGAAAACATGAAGAATGATCTAAAAAGCAAACATGGAAGGTCTACAAAAGTTGGTACAAGAAATGTTTCCTAAATGGAGAAAATATAGTAGAGGAAACTCATGATGGAGAAAATAAATGTTAATTGTGATTTTACAAAATCTAATTTTGGATGGAAGACCCACCATATTCCAAAGATCAATATGAGGAAGTTTTGATGGCAAGGATCCCGTAACATGGATACTACGATGGAGCAATATTTGATCTCAATAATGTGCAAAACACACAAAAGGTATGCATTGCAACTTATATTTAGAACAAAATACATTTATAAGGGACATCGATGGCCTTGTTCCCATAAAAAAATTGTCACTTATTCAAATTTTATGAGGAATGATAGCACATTATAAGCATACAAAGAGCAAAACTTTTTTAGCCAATTGATAAATCTCAAAAAAAATGGTTCAATGGTGGAGCACATCGAGGACTTCCAAAAAATTGAATATAAGGGTAACTCATATTCTAAAGGAACAAAGAATTGATGCCTTCATATGGACTTTAAAGGATAACATTCAACATGAGGTTCGTGTTTGGGAACTTGATTCATTGGAGAAGGCATTCAAGTTGGCAAGAAATATTGAATGTAAAATTATGGCTAATAAGGAAGCCTACCACTCACATCTATAAAGATGGAAGTGTTGCTACTCCTAGGGACTTCCACAACCTACAAGGTTGACACTACAACAATTGGAAGAAAAAATAGTAAAAGGACTTTGCTATAGTTGTGACAAAATACACTAAATTTCATAAGTGTGATGAGAAGAAATTATTTTATATAGATTTTGGAAGAAGAGGAAGAAAATGAACAAGAAATTTCAAAAGAACAGATATACACCAGAACCAACTCTAGAAGAAGAAGAAATGAGTCCTACCATCATGTAATGTTTTGGCAAGAATTACCACTCCTCAAACTCTCAAAATATAAGGACCTATCAAGAATAAAAGGTGAAGCAGCGTTGATTGATTCGGGGTAGTACCCATAATTTTATTCATTGTAAGGTAGCTAAGGAATTGAATTGTTTCCTATACCTAGCACCGGAATGTCAAGTGATGGTTACAATGGAGGAACTATAAATTTCTTTGGAAAATGCCATAATATCAAGCTAACCATGGGGAATATGCATTGAATAGTCGAATGCTTTCCCATTCCAATGAGAGGTGTTTATGTTGTACTAGGAGTACAATGGTTACAATCTTTGGAGACCGTAGCTTTTAATTTTCAATAACTTTCTTGAAATTTTTTTCGAAAGGAAAGGAAGTCGACCACTTGGTATTGGCAGTGGAAGCTCTGAAAGATAATAAGCTCTTAATGTCATGAAAACTTCTCCAAGAAAGGTAAACAACGAGGCATAATTGCACAATTATGCTCACTAGAATTTCCACCATCAAAATCATATATTTCTCAAGATTCCAAAAAGTCTTGGACAATCATTCCAAGGTGTTTGAAACACCTAGAGGACTCCCACCTATTCGTGGATCATGATCACGCTATTCATTTGATTCCGGTGAAGTGTTCCTCCAAACATTATGCCTTATAGATATTAGTATGTCCAAAAGAGCGAAATTGAATGGGCGATTTATAAATGTTAGAGGCCGGTATAATTCAACCTAGTCAAAGTTATTTCTTCGTTTCAGTAGTATTGGTGCACAAGAAGGATGGATCATGGCGTATGTGTTCCAGATTATAGGGAGCTCATTGGGCTCACTATTAAAGATAAATTCTCGATTCCTTGATCGATGAAATTACCTGGGATGATTTATATGGAACAATTTAGTTTACCAAGTTGGATCTATGTTAGGGATATCATCAAATTAGAATGAAGACCGAAGATACTTTAAAGCAAAATTCTCGAACTCATGAGGGTCATTATGAATTTTTGGTCATGCCTTTTGGCCTTTAGCAATGCACTTTCACATTTCAAGGGTTGATGGATTCCATTTTCAAACTCTTCCTTATAAAATTTGTGCTAGTATTTTTTTATGTTATACTAATCTACAACAGTCTTGGAAGGATCATGTTCAACATGTTGATAGGGTGCTCAAACTATTGGAGGAGAAAGAATTATATGCAAAAACCTCCAAATGTTTCTTTGGATTACAAGAGGTGGAATATTTGGGTCATATTGTATCTCACGAGGGTGTTAAGGTAGGCCCTAACAAAATTAAATCCATTAAGGAATGGAAATTCCCCAGAACCATAAAGAATTTGCGAGGATTTCTCGGGTTAATAGGGTATTATCACAAGTTTGTTAAGAATTAGTGGGATAATAGTAGCACCTCTAACAACATTATTGAAGAAATATGCATTTTCATGGACTCTTTGAAAATCCAAGGCCTTCGAACATCTTAAAGAGGCAATGTGCCTAGCACCGGTCTTAGCTATGCCGCATCATAAAACCTTTTATTGTGGAATGTGATGGCTCAGAAAATGGAATTGGTGTTGTTTAATGCAAGAAGGAAGACCCATTGCTTTTTAAAGTCGTCCAAATAAAGGAAAGTATTTACAAAAAGCTATTTATGAGAAGGAAATGTTATCAATACTACATGCACTAAAGAAATGGCAACCTTGCTCAATGGAAAGACACTTCAAGGTAAAATCGATCATGATAGTCTTAAACACATTTTGGAACAAATATTATCTTCATAAGAGCAAAGAAAATGGGTCACAAAGATGTTGGGTTATGACTTTGAAACTTTCTACAAGAAATGGAAGTTAAAATGTTGCCGCAAATGCACTCTCAAGAAAGAAAGAAGAGGTGGAAGCATTTCTTTGTGCCATTTCTATTATCAAACCAGATTAGATAACCAAAGCAAGGATGAATGGAATAAGGATGAAGAAGTGTGGAAACTCATTCAAAAGTTACAAGCAATATCCTAGTACGTATGATACATTTAGTTGGAAAATGATTCTTTATGGTACAAATATCACTTATATATCTTTGTAAGAATTCCCAACTAAACAAAATATTCTTTTGGAATTGCACACTTCTCCTTTAGGAGGACACTCGGGATTTTTAAAAACTCACAATAGGGTGAAGAAAGAATTTTTTGGGATGGCCTTAAATCCGATATTCAAAAATTTGTGACGGAATGTTTAATGGCTCCGCAAAATAAATTTGAGATAATCAAGACACCATTTCTTCTACAACTTTTATCCATTCCAAGTGAATGTTGGGAGGATATTTCAATGTATTTTATCGCTGCAAGCCTACTCAAGCCCGAAGTAAAGAGTACCATCATGGTGGTAGTTGATAGACTTTACCAAGTATGCACAAGCTTTGTGCATTATGTCATCCATTTAAAGCCAAGACAAGTGCTACTACATTTATGGAAACAATTCAAAAGCTATATATGATACCCAAAGATTATTGTAAGTGACAGAGATCCCATTTCACCGAAATTTTTGAACGAAATTATTTTCGTTTGGGTACTCAAATAGCTCATAGCTCATCTTATCATCCTTAATCCAATAGTCAAACTTAGTGAATAAATTTTTGGAAATATATCTTCGCGTTTTGTATCTCGATAAACAAAAATAATGGGTCAAGTGGTTACCTCTGAATGGTGGTATAACACTTCCATACTCATGTTAAAACAGACCCCATTTATAGCACTTTATGGATATCATCCACCTTCCATCACATCATCTTCAAGAGAAAATTCTAAGCAAAGCAAAGAATATCACATCGATCATCCAAATAAGTTCTCCAACTCTAAAGGATAACCTAAATTCGGCACAAAATCGAATGAACAGTAGATCAACATCATAGTTGGAGAGAGGTTTTGATGTAGGAAACTCGGGTATTTTTACGACTACAACCATACAAACAAATGTCCCTCAAGCTAGCTAAGAAGCATAATAAATGATCGCCAAATTACTATGGTCCTTACAAGATGTTTCAAAACATTGGTACTAGAAAGATACAAATTGGAGCTTCCTTCTTCTTTCGCGTAGTGCATCCTGATCCATGTTTCATGCTTAAAGAAGGTTATAGTGAAAAGCTTCCAGTTTAAAACAATATTTCCTAACTTGATGAGGAAGGAAAATCATTGGAACCTAAAGCATTCACATAAACAAGAACTCTAATAAATTAAGAAATTGATCAATTTTAGAGTATTTCATCAAGTGGAAGAACTTACCCACCGAAGATTCTACATGGGAGGGATGAGAATTTTTATGCGTACGCACCCAAAGCTACTCGTTTACCGAGGACAACACGTTTTTGAAGGAGAGGGGCATGTTAGGTCCCTATATTACTAGTGGGAAATCCTTATTGTTGTTAGCGTAGTCTCCATTATTGTTATTGTTTTACCCTTGTAACCCCAATAGTGTTAATATTGTGCCCTTACATTATTATTGTTAAAGGGTAGGATTATATTGTAGACCCCATGGACTCCTATATAGAGAAGGAGCTTTTTTCATTTGTATATCCAATTTTTCATTTATGTAGTGTAAAGGAGGTTGTCCCCCGAAGGGCTTATTTTCAAGGCGTTCTTCTCTTTTTCTCTCTATTTTGGACCCGTTTCATAACATTCTATGGTTTTTTAGCAGTGTCTTCATCACTAGCAAGGAATACTTCTCACGCAATGTCTTTGTTATTGGACAAGATAAAATTCTCAAGACTCATTCCGAGAATATTTCTCCACATTATTGGAGTCTTCACCAATTTCATGATTGTTATAATAACTCGAACTTTGCCTCCAAATGGTGTTCTTCATCTCATTTTCATCACCATATAATCCTTTCAATGTAGTCAATATTTCAAGTGGTGATTCAATATTTTTGATCTCATAAATAATATCATGAGACATGATAAACACAATATTTCATAAGCCATGTCGACCTATTAAGCCAATCCGACTTCATATCCTCCGACATTGGTTCTATCTCAATTCTCATGACTATTTTTTACAAGCCTTTGCTCCTAAGATGAAGAAAATAATTGGATTCCATCGATAGTACTGTATGGAGTCACAATAGTGGAATTGGGAATTCCATTCTTTCACTTTGTGGTCATAGCAACAATTGCGAAATTCTCCAATATTTTGATCTCCAAGTCAAATCATCAACAATTTCAATTATTTTCTAAACCTACAAAATGTTGTCTATGCACCTTCTCCAAGCCCTTGTAGCTCGATACTATAAAATTATTAGAGCACAAATATGGATCTAGCTAAAGAATTTTCAGACAAACTTGCAAGAGTTGAAAAATAAAAATGGAATTGAGAATCAATTTGATTCATCAATATTGGTTTGAGAATTAATATATAAAGCTGGTTAAGGTTATTTGTACATGAAATAACTATGGATAATTAAATCTAACTAATGATCTCAATTTGAATGTTAGTTATTGATGTGCTAATTTCATTTTCGTATAGAACTTATTCATTGATCTTATGTTTGATGCAAGTTCCCTTGTTGCTTATGTGTGTCAAAAGAGGAATTAAAACTAAATTTTATGAGTGTTTTTGAAAGCATAAAGTATGAATTTAAAGTGTCAATGTTAAGAATATAAATGCATACAAAACCAACACAAACTAATACAATAAAACAAAGATTTGATGAAGGATTTCACCTCCTAAAGCAGATCTCCTTAGTCCACTCTCCATAGCTTGGGGCCTATATTAGCTCAAATTTGCTCTCAAAACTTTGTTTGCAAATGTTTTGGAACATGTTCCAATGAGTTTAAAACATCAAAATCTATTAGAAACGACTATATTTTTACTCAATTTGGTTACCATATGTTATGGGTGTGGCCTTCCCTCTCGATGGCCTCGAGCTTCAAAATATTCACGGCAACAAAACCTATGTAGATGACCTCTTCTAACTCGAAACATGTTCCAATGGCTCCAAAAAATCAAAATCTCGCAAATAATTACTATCCTTCTTTCACCCAATGGTCAAAATTTCCCTCCATTAATAAAACCCAAATTTTCCCTACAATTTCTCTCCACTACATCTAGAAGTTCGCTATTTAATCGGCAGACCTCGAAACTAGAGTTTCTCCGCATCTAAGGTGTCCGCCTTGTATGGGCATGTGCGATTAATGTTATATAAGTGGTGTTTTGAGTGGGGTTAAGCGCGTTTTAGTTCCTATCCCACACTCGTCTAATAAACTTTGGATTATCGTAATAAAACCCACGTATTATCGTATTAAAACTTGGCTTAAATATTTTTAAATCTTTGTGATCGCATCATAGCACTTTCACTTATCGGCAGACGGGACACTCCCACTATAAAACATTCTATGTTGTCATTTTGCATGTATTTAAGGAGCACTCTCGAAGTGATATATCGCATCGCAAATTTTCTTCTCATTCGCAACTCGCATTTGATAACCTCACCACCACGTCACGTCGCTATCGCCAAATCGTAGATCCACCACCCGATAATGCATTCACGCCCACTCCTAAACCTCAAGGGATTGGTAGGACCCACCTTATCGCAGATCGTAAATCATTTTGTTGAACGCGATATGTGATGAACCTTAGTCTTCGGACTTTGGTTATAATATATGTTTGTAATGCATTTCAAATAATATGCACCAACCACATTTGATTCAAACTTTGGAATAAAAATATATAGCACCCGACCCCCAACCTTGGAATAATAATGCATGCACCTTCCAAATCGAATTTTATCCACTTATCTCTTTAGCTCCCTGCCATGCCCACGTGACCCTTCCCCCATTGGCCTATAAATTCCACCAATAAAATAATCCACCATAGTAATAATTCCAAACTTAGGAAATAGGAGAAAATTCAACTTCCCAAGCAACATTGGCAAATCCAGATGACATCATTACAAATTCCATCGATTAAAACTAAAGAATATTCTTGAATGTTGATTGGGATACTCATGTCATCGCCTCTATACCTCTTTCGCAATTTTTAATAAAATTCCTATTCGAACAATGATCAAGAGACCATAACTCCTTCATCCGAACTCGGTTTTCAACGAAACAAGTGGCATGATTCCCCGGTGATGAGTCATTCGTTTTCATTCTCGGTTTCCCTATCTAATTCTCGTAACTTTAATTTTTGAGCTAAAATACTAAGCCTCTCGATCATTCCCTCCCCACTAGAAGCCTTTTGGACCCCAAAATCTCTCTTGATTATTGATTATGTGGATGAGGGTATTTTTCCCTCAATTCTTCCAAAATTTCTCTATCCACCGAAATTTTCCCAATTTCATCATTTGGATATTTTCGTAAAAAAGAAAAAAAAATCAATTTTCCTTGATCCTTGTGACCTTCTCTTGTTGTCATTGACACCATCATGTCGCATGCCGCAATAACATTTTTTAATTTGGCAGTATCAACAATCTATTTCAAGTAAACCATCTTGTGCCTAACTTTTTCAATAATCAAAGAAAACTTAGAAACTTTCTCACCTTCGTACACCGCTTTCGTCACCATGGCGATTTTTAGTTGCTTTGCTTTGTACTTACTTTGACTCTTGACCAAGTATCTTCGCCATTACCATGTACCTTGGAAACTAGAAATAATCATTTGTCACGAACCCACATGCCTTCTTTTTCCAAGCTTCTTTGTCACTTTCTCTTTGACCTTTGCACCTCTCGCATCCCAACATCTTGTTTCCAACATTACCCAACACTACTATTGACTATTGCAAATCGTTAGGGGAATTTTGAGGTTTAAAATGGGCCTCTAAGAAAAATGTACAAAAAATAAATTTTATAAGAACCAATAGGATTCAAGATGACGATGTCAACCATGGGGTGATTCACCATTTTTTAAGAAAAGGGTAAAAAGATTTAAAAATAATAAAATAATAAAACCGTTTTTTTTCAACTCGTAGTTTCAACTTATCTCCCAAATTTTTTACTCAAATTTCAAGCGGGAGTACTCATTGATGCAAAATTTAATTCCCATCCAAGGAGTACCCATGTTGCATACTTTGATGGATCGTACTACACTAAAAATGAGAAATACATTGTTAGGCTAGAATTTTAATCTAAGTATAAATTTATGCTTCCTAGATAGGTGTTAGTCTGAACAACAGGTGAAAGACTATACTACCATTCTAACCTCTAAACAAATACATAGAGAGGATTGATGTTTACTTGTTTCACTTGCTTCCCAAATGACCTTCTCGTCGCTTCTACTACAACTTCAAATTCAAGCGGTTTGTTGGCTAAATGCTTCCCGCAAGAAAGAACACCGAAACAACAAGAAGATGCAATAATATAGATATCTATTCAAGCCAAGCATAACCGTTTAAGCATAAACTACATTCATCAACCAAGATCTTACAATATGAAAAATCAAAGTAGACATAGATGCATGTAGGGTAAAACAAGAAGTACTCTTATTGATGATATGAGAGGTTACAACCTAGTGACTCGATTTGGAGTGACCTTCCAAGATAGTTTCCAAGTCTCATCACAACATAAATCTCTCCAAAGAGCAGCCTCCAATAAATCCAAACCTAAATTGAAAATTCTCCGCATTTCTCTACTCAAATTCTTCCTTCCCAAACACTTAGATCTCGTGTTCAATTTATGTATGAAATGTAGGTTGTTTTGCAATAAATAGCTTTCCCAAAATAAAAGACATTGTTTCCATTCATGTAGATGTCAAATGGACACTTGATCCTAAGCTTGACACATGTGAACTCTTCTATAAGGCACCGGCCAAGTGGAGATTCCGTAACAATGAGAATTTTTCTCCCAATGTGACCAAGGCACTCAATGTCGTGAAGTGCTTTTATAGCCTTCCATGGGGATACTCCGCATATGCAATGCACTTAGGCCCCTTAGAGCCCTGCGTTGGTGAGCTCTCATATGCTAAATAATAAGCTTCAAACCATGGAAACCTTTGTTTGATGAAATTCTTGATTGATTTGCCTTGTTTTCCGTCTTGTGAGTACAGAAACCGAGATGATAGGGAATGATAGACCCCATCATCGATCCCGGAGATGACCTATTTAACCAGGTCATTGGGAATGGTGCCCAAATTGACCTATAACAATTTCCCTAAAGCATGAGATCCAAATAATAAGAACATTTGATTGAGATGCTTTACGTTGTGATGAGCCCGGAAACAAGGTGGAATGGTCACCTCGCATCAATATTACAATACATTACATAATTATATATCCTCTATTGATCATAATTTCTCAGGGGTAGGCATTCCCATAGTCAAGACATAAAACAATCTAATAACATACATAATTCAAAGTCGTCTACATTGGAATGTTTCGATGCGTACACGCCTACGATATAGGCCCATGTTTGGATGACAATCAGGAGTGTAAGGTCACCATACATATGATGTGTACAACAATCCGAAATCACAGTACTGGATGGCTGAAACTAGATCCGGGGTCTTATTATCTCATTCACTCTATCATTCGGCACAAGTCTAGCCATGCGAATATATGATTCGGTCATTTAACATGGAAAGACATCAAGCTGATTACCAAATTTCAATTATGTGAGTTGTTAACAAATGCGAGAGAACCACCATTAATGAAAATGGCCTCAAGGTACTGCAAAGACAATTCGTAAGGCGTAAATAGATGATTTGATGTCGAACGCCAAACAAAATATTTGGTCAAAGGTCCCAAGCGAGGATCTTGTCGATGTTGTAACAAGCCTCATGGTACTGAATCTCGATGTTTCTAAGTGAACTTCCCGGGATATTGATTTGTTATCACCAGAAGTCACATTATTGCAAAACAAAGAGCGTCTGATTTCGGAGACAAGGGTATGACTTGATATAGCAATTTTCGTGGATGACGGTCATGAAAAATAAAGGTTTACGAGTATTGTAGATGGATGAGTTTAATCACTAGATGACTTATCTTGAACATATCGGCTACATCACATGAGTTACAAACATTGACCAAAACTCAAGTGAAGGTATGATGAACCATAGGTGTGAATTAACTGGCCAAGATGATTACCCAACCCAAACAACACTGACATGGAGTGAAAGAAGTGTCATGTTCAAGAGTGACTTGCTACCAAAATGAAACTTGCTTTCTTTTCCCAAATTTTCCTCGGGGTCATTTGTCTGACTAACACTTTCTTTATTTTTTAACAAGCTCGAGGAGGATAACATTTGCTTGATTTATAATCCAAACCCTTCGGCGAATAAAGTATCTATTTAATAATTTAACAAGTCTAGCGATGAATGAAACTTGATTCTGCCATAATTGACAAGCCCGTTGCTATTTTATGTTTTAACAAGCTTAATGATAGTGATAAATTTCGATCCTTTTTCATATTTAGAGAGTTTGAAAAAGAGGACAAAAGATAACTCCAAAAGTACTTTTTCATAAATTTGTCTCTCAAATCCGAAAAAGTGTAAAATAATGTCCGAAAGAACCTCTTTGGTCATGTTTAACCAAGGTATTCCTTTTTCATAAATAATCCATCTCACTCCGTAAAAGGGTTAAACTTATACCGAGTAGATATCAATTCATTTACTTTAACAAGCTCGAAAATGACAAGTGCTCACAATCTTTTCTCACACCTGAGTCTCGAAAAGAGCTAAAAGAAGAACCTAGGGGTTCCTTTTTCATCATATCGGCTCGAAAAAGAGATAAAAGCGCTTCAAATCCTTTTTCATTTTTATCAAAGCTCAAAAATAAGGAGAAAAAAGCATGCTTTATGGTCAAGTCTTTCTTTGAAATAAATCTCGTACGACTAATTTGTTCGGCTGCGTTTGTATTTCCTCTGCTCAAAACAACATCAAATGGATTAAAAATACTTGTTTCATGATACAAACATAACAAAACTAAAGTCATAGCAATAAATTTAACTTGCAATCAATTAAATGACTATATAAAGTAGTTTCACTATTCATTTTTACCATTCCATAGCTTACCATTTTCATTTTGGAGCTTTGAACTCGATTTTTCCCCCAAACTTCTGGGCCGTTGATTGTGGTCGTTTCTCATGGATGTATTTCATCGTTGTTTGATCCAGGTTAGTAGCATGAACCTCGTCTTCTTTCCGTATTCATTTCATTCCCATTCCTTGCAAATTTTTAGGGTTTTAAGGCCCCTAGGGTAAATTCGGCCCAAATTGAGGGCAACGACCCTGAATGCCACCTATGTTGCATAGCAAGCACAAGTTGAATTGTACTTGCATGTGCAATGCACCTGTCTCATCCCAGGAGTGTGTTGGGCTAGCTTCAATTTTTTTATTTTCATGATGTGTCCAAAATTGGCCTAGTTTTTTGCAATGAATGGTATTTAATGGATCTTATGGTTGATTTCTGTGTTTCCATCTAATTATAAATGACGATTACATGGAGATAAAGAGAACATGAAGAACAAGATATGATTGCCTTGAATGATCCAACATCAGAGCCTTAAGAGATCAGGGCTAATGGCACTTCAAATTGCTCGGAATGAGGCAACAAATAGAACTCCTAGAGTTACTTGTTCAAGCATGGGATCCGGTGATAGAGGCATTTCACATAAAATCAAGTGTTATCCATAACATTTGAGGATGTGTATGTTCTCACAGGTTTTTCGATGAGAGGTTTGCCCATTTCTCCTCACAGGGTCTACCTCTTGGAGGAGAGACAAGAGGGATTATGTTATGCAAAGATTTCTATCTAGGGTCGTAACCTAGAAAATATGGAAAAATAAACATATGTGATGTTAGGGATTTGCCTTTGAGAACCATCCTTTTCACGATCGCTAAACTAGTCGGCACCGTTACACTCCATGTAACGAACAAATCGTATATGCGTATGTGCTAGAGTGTTTAGAGCCAACAGCTTTCAATCGTTCCGGTCGTTCTATCTCGTAAAGGAAAACTAAATAAAGCAAATGGAGGAAGGAAGAAAATTTCAGTTATGATTCCATCCTTATCTCCTTCACTTTGGAAATGTATTCCCGATGCAGCCATAACATGTAACATTGGATATATCTAGTCCTGTAGATCTCGAATGTGCAGTAGATAATATTAGGGGAATTTTGAGGTCCAAACATTCATAAGAAAAAATGTACAACAAAAATAAACTTTATAACAACCAATATGATTCAAGATGATGATGTCAACCATGGGGATGATTCACCATTTTTTAAATAAAAGGGTAAAAATTTTAAAAATAATAAAATAATAAAACTACTTCTTTCAACTCGTATTTCTCAACTTTATCTCTCCCAAAACTCAACTCTGAAATTTTATAATAGATGCGAAATTTAATTTCATCCAAGGAGTGTTGCATACTTTCGATGAACTCTACTACACGAAAATGAGAAATACATAAAAAACGTGATTGTAATCAATGCTTTTTTATGTATTTCTCATTTTTCGTAGTAGGACCCATCGAAAGTATGCAACATGGGTACTCCTTGGATGGGGAATTACCGCATCCAACGAAAAATTCCGTCGAAATTTGAGTAAAAACTTTGGGAGATAAGTTGAAAATATGAGTTGAAAAGTAAAGTAGTTTTTTCCATTTTTCCCTCTAAAATTCGATGATGTCATCAAATCTTATTTGATTTTTTCCACTATTATTTTATAATTTACTTAGAGGCCCATTTTAGACCTCAAAATTCCCTAATGAGAACTCATGGGTCGCATGTAGGCCAATCAATCGTTGTGTTCTTGACCGCATTCTTTCACTCGACCTGGCGCGTATCGTCGCCATCGATGACTATGCATACGCCGCGTCAACTTCCGAGGAGATCTAGATCTACTTTACAAGAAGGTGCTGAGTGGGGTAACAGTAAGAATGATTTGACCATGCTTTTTGATTTTTATAAGGCTTATACAATTTTTTTGTGTTTTGATTTCTTTTCTCCAAGAGTAAACTAAATGTTTAATGTAATGGAGATATTGGTCGTTCAACCGGCAAGAGGAGGAACCGCAGCGCAAAGTAGATGCGCTAGCAGAGAGGGTTGTTTCCGGAGAGCACAGGGCTCTTCAGACCTTGATATGGTCGAGACTTTGCCGAGGTCCATGAGCACATAGAGGGGTTGACCTTGGGATTCCTGGACACGGATCGAAGAGCTTCCTATGCTAATCGTTAGCGATATACAATCTCGGGGCTCCTAAATGCTGAATGCGTTTGTTCGTAGGATTGCTAGATCTATAGCGTGCTATCATGAGCACCACTAGTTTACTTATGAATTTTTGCATACATTTTGAGGTCAGATGACCAACGTGTCTTGGGCACAAATTTTGTAAAAAACCTATAACTATCTATCTATATGTTTTCGCATTTTTTCCTATGTTTAATGCGTAATCCATTCAATGATGTGAATTTTTTATTTACCTATGTTGCAAATGTCTATCTAAAACTTGATTGGCTAATGAATCGCTAGTGTTCAGATTGAAATTTGTTGATATTTAATGAAATCAAAATGTATCTCCAAAAAGCTTCTAACTCTTAGGAACACCCAAGAAGTGTTCGATTTATAACAAAATAAATACTAGTAAGTTTTAGTACCACAAGTCAGGAGTTCAATCTTATGATTATGCGTTAATACCAAATCAAATGGCATCGTAGAGTAGTTCGATCAATGCACTATACTCAAGGATATTGCCGATCTACCGATACAAATCCCTTTGGAAAACTCACTAACTCGTCAGAGAGAAACTGCCCATGATGCAAAGGATAGATTATGACAAGACTGTGCACCACGCATATCCAACAAATGGTTCTCAAGATTCATACATCTGCCATAAAATGTAAATCTGATTACTAACGTCAAGAAAACTCTATAAAAAATTAAGATAGCGAATTTCTGCAAATAAACATCATATAAACAATATAATACATACTACGCTTATGTGATTAAGCATAGTAACGTTTCAAATACAACCCATTTCTAGGTTGTGCTGCCAATGGAATTCCACGTAATCAACTAACTCATAGGCACCCTTATCAAGAAATATTTTGACAATATAGGGGCCATGCCATAATGGCTCGAATTTCCTTGTACCTCTTACATTAGCTTCTTTATCATAAAGAAGGACCAAGTCTCCCTTGAGTAGATGCGAGGTTGAACATTTTTGTCATATCGCGCTTATACGTCTCTTATGCGCTTCTTTTTCCAATTGGGCTTCTTCATTGTTTCATCTAGATGGATGAGGTTAAGGATATACACTTTCCCTCTTGAGGGTGTCGTAACAAGTCTATCGCGAGTTTTTAACGATGATATTTCGATCGGGATTGGTAAGATAGGGCCTTCCGCACCATACACCAATTGAAAAGGAGTAAACTGGGTTGCGTTTCACCGAGGTCTGACACGCCTGGCTGCAAGTGGAGTACATGATCATGCCGTCCTTTTATGGACTCCTATCATTCGTTGAAGCATTAGTTTAATAATTTTGTTAATAGCCTCAACTTGTCCATTTGATTGTGGATAATAAGGAGAATTATCATGAGACAATCCAACTTGTTCACAATTTAGACAACATATGGTTGCGAAAATGCTTCCCATGATCCGTAACTATAGCATGCTGGGACCCCAAACCATGCAATAACATGGTTGAAGAAAAAATGCAAATTGCTTGTCCCGTGTTGTTGAATGTAGGCATCGCTCGGCCCATTTTATAAAATAGTCAATCGCGATAAATAATGTAACCACGCCCAAGAAGCAGGGTTAAGCAGTCATGAAGTCAATACCCCATTTTGTAAATGGTCCTCAGCAGAGACAATGATGCATTGGCGCTGCTGGCTTATGGATTTTACGGTCATAAACTGGGCATGACAACTTCTGATCATGAGATAATCTCGAACCGTACAGAGTATCTTATGCGGTAACATAACCAAGAAATTTCCACCACAAGCCCCAAAGATGGGAAATCATTTAACACTTTTTCGGCCTTTGAAGTGATTGGAGGCACCTCCTTAAAATGGTATCGACACCACGATGATAAAGGGCACGCGAACGATCATAATCTTTTGGCTTGGTATCGACTACATCACCGATCACAGCAAGAGGTATTAGGTCAAAAAGTTTGGGTTTAGAGATAAATGAAATATTCATATATGGGATCGATGATCGATCAAAAATAGAGACTTGTCCTGAATAGATGGTTTTGACGTAGCCGCATTACTATCAGAGAAGGTCACAGAGAAGCTCAAATTAAAAGTAATATTTCTTTGACTTGGATTTGATGAATTCCAAATCAAATTCCCGCAAAATGATGATCCATTTTGAATATTTTCCCCCCCCGCAATTGACGTGATAAGATGTAAGTCATGTGGGGTTGCAATCCGAAACTATTGTTGTTTTTCTGAGCAAGGATATAATGGCGCAACATTGACAACTTGGAATACCGCCAAGGCAAGCTTTTCCACGTACGAGTACTCTCTAACTTAATATCATTGAAATTATGACTAGAGCAATAGATCGTATGTTCAATTCCATCTTCTACTTGGACCAAAACCATAGACATGGTCGTTTCTTACTCGCGACGATATATAGGAAATAATCATTCGATAGTTTGGAGGATACATTAACACGCTCGTACAAGATGGTCCTGACAAGATCAAAAGAAGCTTGCGCAACTTGGTCCCAATGGAAGGGAACCCCTCTTTCAATAATCGAGTAAATCCTTTTATCCATTTTGGCGTAGTTTGGAATGAACCTTATCGTAGTTACCTTTCCTTGAAGTTTTTGTATCTCAAGTAGGTTTTATGGTGCAAGAAAATCAAGAATGGCTTGCACCTTCATGGGTCTATTCAAATTCCTTCTTTTGAAACTACGATCCGAGCAATCGACTGTAACTAACACAAAACACACATTTGTGCGGATTGAGGCGATCTTGTAGTGCCGGCAGCTGCAAGAAATGGCTCTCAAAGGTATCGTGACTGGCCCGATTTCGTGAATGCGCTAGTAAATCATCTAGATAAGTTAAACAATTTTCTTGATGTTGTTGAGGCATAATCCATTGCTTCATGAAAAGTTTCCTCATTGCTCTTTAAACCAAATGGGAGTTTCTATATGCGAATGTGCCTCAGGAAAGATGAATGTTGTCTTCCGTTGATCATCTAAGCGGATATTGATTTGATTGTAGCCAACCATCCATGAACGAAATATTTTGCATCCAAGATAAATAAGCCAATAATCTCGGTCGATAAAGGAGTAGGATATTGTCTTTTGGACAGGAATGATTAACATCCCGATAATCGACTGATTAATTTAATTTTTCCTTGTTCTTTCATAACAAGAACAATATTGGAAACCCACCTGCAGCGGAATGGGGTAAATGAAACTAGCACGCAAAAAAGTTTTTCAACTTTTGCTTTGATGGCAAAGGGTTTTCTCTGGATGAACAGACGAAGCCGTTGACGCATTGGTTTGACATCGGATACATATTAACAATGTTCCAATTATACTAGTATCTATGCCTATCATTTCTCATAAGACAAAACGAATACATCACGAGATTCACAAAAAAGAGTAATATGAATCAAGTTCTAATGGAGAACAAAATACACCGACATGAATATTTTCTACAATGCCAGGTTTAGTCGAAATATCGATAGAAATCGTTTCTTCAATATTGTATAAATTTTGCTCGCATTCAATTGCATTAATTCCAAGTGAGAATTGAAAGAAATTTTTAATGATGGGTGATATAGTTCACTAAGATTTTTTTTCTCCATAATCTACAAGATGGGAACGATGATGATAATCTTCATGGTTCTCCTTCTCCGCCATCATAGCTTCCAAATATTTTCATTCCACAAAAAATTTTGAGGAAAATGGATCGATGGAGTACCAAAATCTAATGAACGATCAACCCAAACACTGGCGATGTCGATTTCGTATTTTCTCATTTGCCAAATAGATTGATTGCTACCGTAGCTCAACAGGGTTGAGTTGCAAAACATCATCCAACGTAGAAAATTAGAATCACCCGTACTTCTTCCTAAGCCGATAGAGGGAAGAGATCATGTAGTTGCAGTCTCTATGCTTGCAATTTCCTACCGACGTCGTGCAAGCAGAATGCAAAGGTTCCCAGTAAGAGTGGAATCTCAAGAGTCCTACACCAATGTTATGGATTTCTAGTTGGGGTAAGTGAATATACGAATGATCTGGCTACCTCAGAAACAAGAGAAAAAAAAAGGATAATTGATTAATGACTCGTGATTGTACCTTTATGAGGAAAGGCTACCACCAAATATGTAGAAACAATGGCAACATCATATACCTATGGTCTTCCGAGTAAAATATTATAGTCAAGGGGTCCGTCAACAACCTCAACATCAATAGTTACCAAGCTTCTAATTCAACTTGCAAGTTATTAATAATACCACATGTTTATGTTCTTCCATCAAAGCCTTCAATGTCGTTGATGATTCCGATAATCGCAATGATCCAAGTAGGACATCCAACAATTTAGAGACATAATGCACAGATTTCCTCCCTCAATAATAATAGCAATGAACAAGGTGATTGAGAACATTTACTTGGATGGAGAATGCCAATTGCTGCAATTGTGGCACATAGCCCGTATGATTGCTGACTCACAAGATTAGAATCCAGCCTGATCAATTCCACCAATGGCCAACAAAGCCTCGTCTCTCGGGAGGGACAATTTTTTAATACCTCAAGAGCAAACATAGCTTATGGGATTATTTTTCCAAATATTCAACTATATTATAATTTTTGTGCAAATTTCTTGCTCGAGGATTATGTAGATTTATGAATTACTCCCCTTCGGCTTAATCGTCAATTCAGAATAACAGGAGGTGGCACCCATTCATTAGATGGATTCGTTGTCAAGGTAGTAGGTTGATCAGTTGGCCACTACCATAGTATTTATTCGCGTTGACATCAAAATATCTTGTGAAGGTTTTGTAGTGGATAACATTACCACTGGGAACTAGGAGCTAATTAAGAGCAACCAAATTTGTGTCCACATTTGGAATGGGTCCGTTAACACAAACTTGATGCATGAGAAGTCTTGATGATTTTTGAGATCAAAGAGACGGTGAGGACAATCCTAACAAAGTGTTCCTCATTACATATTATGCATGGATAACGAGGCTTCGTGGTCCTAACTACGGATCGTATGATCGTCTGCGGGTTAGAAGTTTGCTTTCTTTGATTTCCCTTTTTCTTACCTCTCCCCCGGTTTTTGGCTTTGTCAAATGACACCGCATTAATTTAGAAGTATGTGGACTGGCGTGAGTGTTTTGTGTTCCCAGCTCCTATCAAGTTTTCTCCGGCATGAGAGTCCTTTATTTGAGGAGGAACATTAAAATTAGATCGCGGCGCATTTGGTATTTTTTCATAGAGTCATGCTAGACCGAGTATAAATCAATTCTAAATATTGGGCACGAGCTTATAACTTGTTCTTCTGATGATGCCACCTTTAGCCAAATCCTCATATAGATGGTAATAGGGACTTAATGAACCATTCAAATAACTAGCTGATCAAAGAACAAATGTCTTAACCCATTTCGCCGAACAAGTGACACCACTCATGAATAGTGATCCAAATGTGAGTAGTATTACTTTGTTTGAAGTTGGTTAAGAGTTCCGCCCAGCCAGACGGATCCGTAATCGGAAATGGGTCAAAACGACAAGAGGCGGGCGGCGTTGAAATTGTCAAAAGAAGCTCTAGGTAATTCAATGTACCATTTAGCCGCTTGGGCCCATGAGCATTTGTTGGAAAAGACGTAATCGAACGTAATCATCATTTAGGAATTTGATGAACACCATAAATGATAAGTCATAACATGAGTTGATGGATCTTCAACAAGGTTTCCATTGAATTTAGGAATGGAAGAGGGTAATTTATGAGGTATCACCAAATTAACAAGGAGCATAATTGATAGATCATTGGTTAACCTGTTTAAATCGTAATTCCAAGCTTTCAACAAAAGGAAATTGTCGATTAAGGTCGTTGAGCATAGTCAGATAAGATGGAATTTCTTGGGCAACAAGTCTTTGAGCACTGAAGATATGGAATTTGATGTTGGTAACCCGTATAGGGTTGTTTGCATAGCAAACGCTTGAGATTTCTATTGACCAAAACCTAGATATGATACTTGCTGATATGAAGTACGAGGAATTTAAGCATGTGGTCACATGATTCATTCCACCAATGTTATAACCCAAATTAGTAAAAGTTGGATTCGGTTGATATGCGTATATCTAGATTGCGTTTTGTGACATCCCCATAAAATGGTACACCAACTTGTGAATAAATGATCCCCGATACAAGTTGTTGTAAATTAATCAAAGGATTTTTGAGTCTCATGGACCCAACATTTGGATGATACTGAGTTGAAGAGCTCACCGATAATGTTGATGTAAAAATTTTTGATTCTATAACAGGGTATAGATGATTAATAAGCATGATTGAAGTGGGTGTAACAAGTTGAATTGGTTGATACGATTGGACAACCATTTGTGGTTGGATAGGCAAGAGTGGGCTACCATTGACAAACATTCATGTCAACATTATTTACCAAAATGTGACCGAGTACTATCATATTGGGTGACCATAGGTTTCCCCCTTAGCATAAGGAGGATAATAAGACGTGAAATATTGTCTTCAAAATGTTGGGAGTCCGGCTTGATATGGTACTTAAAGGAATTGACCCATAAGGACTGACTTGATATTTCCCTCGATGATGGATAATGATTCAAGTCATTCAAAGAATAACTATAGGACTACCAATTAAAACACCGTGATGATGACATCGTAAAGACCATGGTTTTGAAGATTGACCAAATAGAAAGTGCCGGTACAATGATTTGTAGCCCGGTTGGGACCAAAGGGCCACCGTTCAAATATGACTCGGGTGAGGTTGTGAACATCGCCGGGGTAGCGAGGGTAGGAGCCGACGCACTGGTCAATAGATCAATCAAGATGTTGGTTCACATGGTTGTAATGACCAAATGTATACTCTCCGAAATCAACGGGAGATTGAATGGAAATGATCAACAAAAGTAGATGGAAACGACTCGAGGAAAATACTCGGCATGTGTAAAGGTCTCCCAAAAAATGGGTTTGAATTAAAGGTGTATCAAAGTTGTGGAATTTCTTCAATCACGATTAAACCAGAGGAAGAACTTGACTGTCGTGTGCCTCAAAATATATTTCTGAGCATTGACCGTGTGATATAGAGTTTTTGCTATAGATATTTGTGGAGTGACCAAGATAGGAAAACTTCCTAAGTTGTTCAGATTCATATTTCTTCGGAAAAGAGAGACAGATCCTGATCAATTTGTGATTGAACAAAGTCTGGTCTGTGAGGTATGGTCTCAAATGGGATGAATGGATCATGACCACTGTAGCCGTGGAAGACTCTATTTCAACAACAAGTAAACGAATCGGGATGTGTGGAAAAAATTGACTCCAACTCTCGGTTTAAATGATGAGCAGCCACCAGAGGTTGAATTGTACTTGATTTGGCAGATCAGGATCACTTTCACCTACTGTAAGCAACTTCCCGGCGGTAAAGGGTGTTTTAAAGCCAGATATTAATGAACAATGGGTGGTAAGATTAAAAGGTCTATTATCAATCATTTATTTTATCCAAAAAAAAATAAACAAAAAGAGGGTAATGCGAGGCAAAAGGGTTTACCAAGAACCGTGAATCGCACAATACCTCCCCGGCGAACCAAGAAGTACGGGCGTGTAATCTCCGAATGTTGTGTTCGTGTATCACAATTTCAAGTGCCATCTGGTTCACTATGGATGGATAGCAACTAAAATTTTTCCTCCAAATATACCCAAAGGTACATGGAGGCCCAAGTCCGGGACAGCATTGTCTCGATGCGAAACCATGCTGAGAGCACCCCTTTATACTTATCGTACTCTAACGCCGCCCGATATACCTTGTGTGTGAGAGTACGTGGACAAGCTACGATATACTTATGTACGTGGAGTGAGGTATCACACTCTAATGTATCACGCATGTTAAAGACAATTGCTATGTTTTACTATCGCTGCACGTCTCTAGCCTAGACCTTCTAAATGTTATCATTAATGTTCTAATGTGTTGTTAAGTAAATTGAGATTTATTTTATGTTGATCTTGCTTAACAATTTTCCCTTTCAAAGTTCACCACGATGATGTCTATGAAATTCCTAAAATGCAAGCTTAAGAATGATAAACAAACTTTCACTTTCAGCTTTTTCAATGAAGAACCTAGCTACCAAGGAAAGAGAACGCTAATTTTTTGAAAAAGAGAAAATAATTTCAGAGCAAAAAATCAATGAACAAAACAAAATCAATGAATCAAGCAAACTAAATGCAAATTTCCTAATGTTCCTTTTGCAAAAAAAACACACAATCCTACATAAATGTAAGTTTTTCTTTTCAATTTCCTTAATGTTATGAATACGTAAAAGAAACTAGGTGCACTAGATCAATAATCGAAATGCTTTTACTTTCGAGAAACGAAGAATACAAAAACAATTTCTCTTTGAAGGAAAAATGAGGATTTCAACAATAATTTCTCCTATCAAGGAAATGAAGATTTTACGACAATTTCCATTTGGCAGAAAATGATTCTTAATGCGACTATAAAAATACTCAAATCAACTTGTCAATGATAAAGAAAAAACTCTTTCAAATAAACATTGAACAAATTTTCAAATTTTAAAGGAGGAAGAAGTATATAGGAGATATTGGTCAATCGAGCATCAAACATTTTAGAACACAACAGCAAACAAAAAACCAAGCAAGTTGCAAAGTCGATTCACAACTGGTCCTCAGAGCCAACGTAGTTCCAAAGGGAGACAAAGGCTCGCAACGCTTGTGCTTGGAAGGGAGACAATGCTCGTAAAGAACTCTGTGTGTCTTCTAACTAAGGGAAAGAAGTAAGAGTAAACAAAGAAAAAGCTGGTTTGGCCTACCTGCCTTTGCAAATTAAGGTCCGAAAAAGTCTAATATTTATGTGTAACAGCCATCGGGTGGATTTAGAAAGAAAAATCAAAGACTAAAACACCTAAAACTAAGAGAAATTCTCCTCGATGCTGGAGTCACCCGCCTGTTGGGCCGTAATTGTAACTATGATAAAATTACGTTCCCTTGTGATATGTTAGTCTAGAACAACAAGTGAAAGACTATACTACCATTTCTCCTAACCCGGTAATGAGCATACGTAGAGGATTGATGCTTACTTCGCCATTGCCCAAATGACTCTCTTCCGTCGTTTCTACTACAAACCTTCTAAATTCAAGCGGTTTTGGTTGAATGCTCTCAAGAAAGAACACTAAAACAATAAGATGCAATAATATAGATATCTATTCAAGCTAGTTAACTAAATCAAGCATAAACTACATTCATCAACCAAGATCTTACAATATGGAAAATCAAAGTAGACATAGATGCATGTAGGGAAAACAAGAAGTACTCTTTATTGTTTAAGGAGAGGTTACAACCCAGTTGACTAATTTGGAGTGACCTTCCAGCATAGTTTCCAAGTCTCATCACGTTGATAAATCTCTCCAAAGAAGAAATTAATAAATCAAACTCTCAATTGAAAATTCTCCAAAGATTTCTACTCAAATTCTTCCTTCCCAAACACTTAGATCTATGTTCAATTTATAGATGAACCGTAGGTTGTTTTTCCATCAATAGATTTCAAAATAGGCAAGACATGTTTCCATTCATGATGTCAAATGGAAACTTGGATCCGAAGCTTGACACATGTGAACTCTTCTAGAAGGCACCGGCCAAGTGGAGATTCTCGGAACAATTAGAATTTCGCCTCCCAATGTGACCAACGCACCTTTGAATGTCGAGAAGCAAGCCGCAGAGCAACCTCGCATGGGGCTACCCGCATATGCAACGCACTTAGGCCCCTGTGAGCCTCGTGTCGGTGAGCTCTCATATGCTAAATAATAAGCTTCAAACCATGGAAACCTTTGCTTGATGAAAGTCTTGCTTGATTTGTCTTGTTTTTTGTCTTAGAGCATATAGCAACCGAGATGATAGGGAATGATAGACCCTCGATCATCGGGGCCCTCGGGAGATGATGCCCAGCTAACTAGGTCATTGGGAATGGTGCCGAAATTGACCTATAACATACATGAAAAACATGATTATTATCACTTTTTCCATGTATTTCTCATTTTTCATCTAGAAGGACCCATCGAAAGTATGCAACATGGGTACTCCTTGGATGAGGAATTAAATTTTGCATCCAACAAGTAATTCCCGCTCGAAATTTTAAAACTTTGGGAGATAAGTTGAAAAAGTAGTTTTTTCTTCTTTTTTCCCTCTAAAATTTGATGATGTAATCAAATCTTATTTTATTATTTCCACTATTTTATAATTTTCTTAGGAGGCCCACTTTACACTCAAAATTCCCTAATTTGTTTTAGATATTTTTCACCCTTTCAAAGGTAACCCGTTAACATCTTGAAAACTCATTACAAACATAAGCATATTTATGAAAAGTGTGATTCAATACATCTCTTTGTTTGATCATCAACAATGTCAAGTTCCGACTCTGAATTCACTATCCTATTCAATTCACTTGCATGCTTAAGAGACAAACCCGTTCTCTCTTCTTATGTGCTTTAATTATATACTCAATACCATCCTTAAAACAAGTGGTACTTGTTCTCACGGCGATGAAATAAAACTTTCCTATCATATAGATAAGGACTTCCCAATATAATACCCGATGCCTCAAGTGGTACCACATCAAGCCATTAGGGGAATTTTTTGAGGCCTAAAATGGGCCTCCTAAGAAAATGTACAACCAAAATAAACTTTATAAGAACCAATAGATTCAAGATGATGATGTCATCCATGGGTGATGATTCACCATTTTTTAAGTAAAAGGGTAAAAAGATAAAAAAATAAAAAAATAATAAAACTCACAATTTCAACACGTATTTTCAACTTATCTTCCAATGTTTTTACTCAAATTTCAAGAGGAGCACTAGTTGGATGCAAATTTAATTCCTCATCCAAGAGTGCCTGCTGAATACTTTCGATGACCTGCTACACGAAAATGAGAAATAAATGAAAAACGTGATTACAATCACTTTTTTCATGCATTTCTCATTTTTCGTGTAGCAAGGTCTGCCGAAAGTATGCAACATGGGTACTCATTGGATGAGGAATTAAATTTTTCATCCAACGAGGCCTCGCCTCGAAATTTGAGTAAAAATTCAGGAGATAAGTTGAAAATGTATGAGTTGAAAATAGTTTTCTCTTTTTTCCTCTAAAATTTGATGATGTCATCAAATCTTATTTTATTGTTCTCACTACACATTTTATAATTTCCTTAGGAGGCCCATTTTAGACCTCAAAATTCCCCTAATGTCAAATTCATCAAAAAAGTTTGAGTTAAAGGCGAATCTTAGTAAGCACTTCCTTGTGACCTACAAGTTTGCATTCTTGCATATCCAAACCAAAGGATATGGTCTTAGATGTCTAATAGTTTCAAGTCCTACTAACCAAATCTTCAAAATTGTTAGCTGGAAATTCCACTATCAAAAAGTGTATCAATTCCTGTATGTTTAGAGACAACTCTAGTGTGGAAAATTTCTATTCGTGTATCTTCATCAGTGAGTATCATTTGAACAATTTGAAGAAATAATGCTTGAAACATGTTTACCTTTCAAACCCATGGTTGTAATTTTTGTCTCATCTCGTGAATCCGACCCTAAGTCATGTTCATCTATAGCAACAGCTTTACCTTTCCCTTAATTGGCTTTCGCCTATTTGGTTTCAATTTATGATGAAGTTTCCAATAAAGGGTCTTCATCATGGCCGCCTTTTGAATAGATTTTTCATGTGAGTTTCTTCTTTTTCCTTCTATCTTTTTACAAAACTATTTCTTTTTTTTTCCTTTCCAAAAATTTATTTCACTCTCACTTCTTCAACTCTCTCCTCTACAGTGCCTTGTTTTCCCCTTGCCTCTAATTGTGTGGCTTGTACACAAACTTCATCTAAATTTCTTGAGTTAAACATAATAATAGTATGCTTTAAATAGGGAAGGTAAAACTTCAAATGTATTTCAAGAGTGTATCTTGGGAATTAAAAATTTACTCATAATAACAAAGCTCTCTTTCTAAACTCCCGGGTATACTAACCGTTTGACCCTTAAGTTTCTTAAAAAAATTTCCAACTCATATAGATTTTTGCATGTGGGCTAATGGATAAAATTGTCTTTAATGGAATAAACTTAACCCAAGAAATGGATATATTACCATGTATTGACATTTCCTCTTGAGTCTTTACCCCACTAAACTATACGTCCTTCTAGCCTTAATGAAGCCAGCCGAATATTTATGTCATCGCCATGAAGGTTTTGAATTCCGCAATACACCTCCAATTGTCGCACTTTTCAAGCCTCTCTCCGCATTTACCTGCACCATTGTACATGGGTATTTCAAACTTAATGTCCAATTCTGAGTAATGGAGTCTTTCCTTTTATGGCCTTTTTGAGTGTCTATGGTCATTGGGTGGAAGTGGAAGATGATGTGGATGGGATGATGAGGACAATTAATAAGGGTGAGATGGAGGTGGCTTTCCTCCACCGCCTCTTTTAACTCTTCTTCATCTTCTTACCATCTCAAGATCCTTCACATGGAAGCTTAGAACATCCTCCTTCTCTTCGCAGTTGAATGTGTCAAATATGATTTAACCATTATTTCAGATGTCTTTGAAGTATCCTTTAACATACTCTTTTCAAATGTCCATGATTCTCTTCAACTCCCCGACATAATGGCTAAGGATTCAAGCTCAACCCATGATGCTTGTACCTTCCTCAATCACTTCTACCTTCTTGTGCAATTTGCACCCTTCAATCTCAACTGGAGATGGAACTTGACGTACAGAAGTGGAGCTAAGGTGGAATTTTGGGTGAGGATGATGCTCTTCAACTCTCCTTCTTCTAGTCCTAATCTCGGGACTTGAAACCAAATAACTTCCCTTCACCTTTTGCAACTTTAACCTTGTCAACATCACAAAATTGCAACCATTTTTTGCTCAAAACTTCAAGCAACTATCAAACAAATAGCCTTGCCTTTCAACTAGGCTCTTAAACCCGGCTTTGATAATTAATCTGATCTGAATTTGAACATTATTTATTGACGTTATAATTTAATTTTCAAATATAAAACTTATTCAATCGATATTATGCTTGATGCAGGTTCCCTGTTGCTTATGTGTGTCCAAAGAGGAATTAAAACTGAATTTTAAGAGTGTTTTTTAAAAGCATAAAGCATGAATTTAAAGTTTTAAATAGCAAACTTAAACATAAATGACAAGAACCATACAAACTTATACAATAAAATAGAGATTTTATGAAGGATTTCACCCTCTTGGGCTACATCTCCTTAGTCTAGCTCCATAGCTTGGGTCAGCCTCTAGATAGCTCAAATTTGCTTAAAATGTTGTTTACATGGATCAAATTCTTTTGGAACCTATTCCAATGAATTTAAAACATCGAACTCTATCAAAAATGATTATTTTTTTACTCAATTTGGTTACCAAATGCTTTGGGCATGGCCTCCGGTGGCCCTAAGCTTCAAAAATATTCATGGTAACAAAAACCCGTGTATATGACCTCTCTTCTTCCTCCACAACCTATTCCAATGGCTCCAAAACATCAAATTTTCTAATAATGACTATCCTTTCACCCAATTTGGTCAAAAATTCTCCATTATGGAAAACCAATGTTCCCTACAATTTCTCCACTAAATTTGGAAGGCCGCAAGTTAACTCCACTAAAACTAGAGTTTCCTCTCGCATCGGCGAGTCCGCCAAAGGTGCCACCAAGATAAGTATGTGATGAATGTTAAGATAAGTGGTGTTTAAGTGGGTTAAGCACGTTTAGCTCTATCCCGAACTTATCCATTAAACTTGGATACCGTAATAAAAACCCACGTGACATCGTATTAAAAATTGGCTTAACCACATTTAAATATCCCAAATCGCATCATAGCGCTTTCACTCTATTGCGCATCGCAAATCCCAACCCCGCTATATAACATTTTATGTTTTCCTACTCTATCTTGCGATCGTGATACCCTTATGCGGTATATCGCATCGCAACTCGCATCATATTCGTACCTCCACATCCGATAACTCATCGCCACGTTACTTTATCGCTATCACGAAATTGCAGATCCGCTTACCCGATAATGCATTCACGTCGCTCATAAACTCCCGATGTGATTGTAGGACTCACCTTTTATTTCAAATCACAAATCATTTTTTTGAATGCGATATGTGATGAACCTTAGTCTACGGACTTTGGTTATAAAATATGTTTGTAATACATTTCAATAATGCGCCAACCACCTTTGATTCAAAATTTGGAATAAAATATATATGCGCAAAAATTTCAACCTTGGAATAATAATGCATGCACCTTCCAACCGAAGATTATCCGTCGATTGCTTCTGGCTCCCTACCGCTACACGTGACCCTTCCCCATTGGCCTATAAATTCCACCAATAAAATAATCCACCATAAAATAATTCAACTTAGGAAATAGGAGAAAATCAACTTCCCAAGAAACATTAACGAACTGAGATGATACTCAGGATACTCCCATTGACTAAAATCGAAGAATATTCATGAATGCCGACTCGTGCCCATATCATCAGCCTCAGACTGCTTCTTCAATTTTTTAAAAATTGTTTGTTCCGGGTCAACGATCAGCAAACCATAACTCCTTTATCTGAATCGCTTTTCAAACGAAACGAATTGCTGGATTCCTACGATAGGTTGGTCGTTTTCATTCTAGTTTCATTCAATTTTAAGCACTTTCATTTTTTAGCCAAAATACCGAGCCTCCGATCACTAAACCAAGTGTTCTTTATGTTATGTTAATTTGCACATGCACCACATGCAAGCACCAGTTAAATAACTAAAGCCAAGTGCACACCACATGTAAGCACTTGATTTAACTAGCTAAAGACAAGTTCACATCACATGCAATAACTAGAGTTGAAATCCAAAGCTAATTAAGGCTAACTATGTGCATGTACACCAACAAAATGTGATATTCAACTCATTGAATTCATATACGCTTTTTGCAATGGATTGCGTAAATAACATGAAGATTTCATTTTTCTTTTTTCCACATGCTGATAAGTGACACTATTATGCTCAAATTTTTCAATGCGATTAGGGATGACCTATTTGGATTGTTTAAATTTATATCGATATTTGGATAAAAAATCAAAGGTGTTTTTTGATATGCTTTACCTTATTTATATGTCAATGCTTATTTATTTATTTATCGGTTGAGTGAGTTATTTATTTATTATAGCAATTTTATGAATTATTAGAATAATAATTACAATTACATATTGAAAGTTTATTTCAAGTACATAGCTGAAAGTTTATGGAACGATTATTTCAAATAGAACATGAATGTTTTAGTGAGGATGTTGGTGCTTATGGGTTTGACAAAAGATATAATTATTTTCAGACCATAAATGTGGTATATGAAAACAATATTAATGTATATAAGTTAATGTGGTTTTTTATGTTATAAATTAAGCTATAATGGGAAATTTGATTAATGACATTAACACAACTTCACATTAAAAAAATATTAATGTGGTTGACATAGTTTAAGGTTTCATTTGTATCTACTATTGATAGATATATAATAATAAAAAAAATAATATTAAAAACAATTATTACGTTATAAAAATACTATAATAATAATAATTATTATTATTATTATTTGATATTATTAAATTATAAATTATTTGATAATATTAATATTAATATTAATTGATAATAATAATATTGACAATTGATAATATTAATAACATCAATATTAATAATATTAATTGATGATAATATTAATAATATCAATTGATGATAATATTGACGATAACAATATTAATTGAAAAATTGAATATGTGTGTTGATGCTCTATTATCACCTCTCTTATTGCCAATACCTAGAACCTTCCAACTGCCCCTTATAGAGGATTACCCCCATCCCTCTCCCTTTTGTCCTCTAACAAAGACGTTTTAGGTCCTAGTGGCCTCCTCCCTCAAGGGTTTATCTGGTTTGAGGTTCCTTCCAAGTTCGTAAAGAGAAATGAAGAAGTCAAAAATGTCACTTTCCCGATGGGGCACATCAAACCTCTCTTGCATACCCGAGTGAGCATTGATTGGGAATTACCGTGATGTGGACCTCACCCGCATCTATGGAAATCTAGATGGAAAACATGGAAATCCATGATGAAAGGGAGATAAATTTGCAATGTTGTGGGCAACGGATTATTCATATTTTTATTCGAAATAAAAATAAGACCGAGATGTATTTTTTCGAAATGGGCCTTATTTCTTTGGCCTAGAGGTATGTACCGAATAAATGGATTCTTTGGACTTAATCCTCGACGAAGATATTCCCTCTACTATTCCAACAGTGTTAAGCTCCCCTCGGCTCACCATCTCTTACCTGGAGTGATGACTCGAAGCCTAAAGGATGGAATTGGGCTAGGAAAATACCTAGAAAATCTAACCTAAGGGATCATAAATTTTCCCCGTGTCGAAATATGTGGAAGTCAACCCGGAAAAGGGCTTTGTAGAGTTTAATCTAAAATTGGGAGAATATAAGCACAAACAAATTTGCATTATAACAAAATATGATTCAAGGCCGTCATTGCCATGAATATGGAAATTTTTTATGAGGGACTCGTTCCAAAGTAGGCGAATAAAAATATGGATATCTCCCAACATCCCAGGAGGAACGTATCGAAGCAATGGAATAGAGGAACGAAATGGAAAGGATAATTTCAAAACCCCCGGGGAAAAAAGGTAATGACATAGCTCCCTTCCTCCTCTAATCTCTTTAATGTCCTTAGCACCCCAATAGATGAGGAGAGCCTCATATCCATCAAGAAGAATATAGAAGTAAGGTAGATGAAATGGTCAAAGAAGGAGCAAGAGGAAGGTAAATCGTGGCGAAGAATAGTCCATCCGAAAGACGTGGAAAGAAGGCTCCCCTCTTTAATAGTTCTGGGTCTAAATCATCCGTGTGAACAACTAGATTATGGTGATGAGGAAATAACAAGAGTAATTACTCATCATATGAATTTTAAATTTTCTGGGAAGAAAATTGTAGTATTCAAGAAATTAAGAGTTCAAAGAAAAAGGAAGACCAAAATGTATGGGAAAAAGGGGGAAAAAGAAACCAAGTTGAATGAAAAGTTGGAAAAACCAATCACTTATTACCGAAATTCTTAAAGGGAAAGTAATCTAAAAATAAGGGAGTGGAAAGGATGGTGGGCTCTATCAAACTCCACCCCCCGCCTCCCCATTAAATTAAATAAATATTATGGAACATCAAAATTAGGGAACCCCTAAAAACCTAGTTTTGAGAGACATAACAAAACAAAAATATTCATTGGTATTTTTCTTCAAGAAAAAAAGTTGGTTAACTAGAGGTATTAAAAGTTGTTATGTATTTTGGAAAGAGAGTTTGGTATTTTCCAATCATCAGAGGGGCATCAAGAGGATCGTGGATTTTTTGGTCAAATAATCATTTATCACTTGTGGAAGAAACAAAGACGAAATTCTAGGTGTTGTCTTTCCCAGAGTGTAAGAGACCGGAGAATGAATCTTTCATAAACATATATGCTTCAATTCTATATAGCGAAAAATTCAGAACTATGGGACTCAACGAGTTCTAAAGGACATGAATCTTTCATCCGAATGGTGTGATGGGAGGACACTTTAATACCATTCCCAAGAACCGTTAAAAATAATGAAGAAAAATAGTGATGGATTCATTTAGAGACCGAATGGAAGACATAATTGATAGACGGGATATGTTGGATATTATTCCAAAGGCAAGGAAATACGTGGTCAAACAAATAAACAAGGGAAAAATTTATGGCAACTCATTTGGATCAATTTCTCTATTCATGGCAGGATATTGAAAGGTCTATATTGTTCTCCACGTATAGCTCAAGGAGACCCGACCATCACCCTCATTATGATTAAAATGGAGAATGTGGAAAACCTCAGTCTCTTCCATTCAAATTTAATGCATACCGGGGCTTTCTCTCGAAGAGGTCTAGATATTGGTGGAGAGGGCATGGAATATCAATGTATAGGGCTCCCAAGTTGTTTGGGAATCCAAGCTAATAAATGTGAAGAAAGAGCTTAGGGAGATGGTTTGGAAAGAGAATTATCAACCCCCTAGTACAAAAAATGTAAGACAAAGTCCAAGAGCTTGAGGAGTATTATAATTTGATGGAGGAAGTGTTCCAATAGAGGAAAAATATATTCAAAAATAAAATGACCTCTTTCCAACAAATATTTTCTTTAAGAAAATAGGAAGAAAATTTATGGAGAATAAAAATCCAAAGAAGTTTATGGTTACAAGTTGGGTACTCCAACACTTCTTTCACAAACAAGTTAAATCAAGGGAGGTGCAAATAGAATATGAAATTTCACCTCGAAGGAAAGCCGAAGGTAAGCACAAGGAAGAGGCCTTCGAACTTCTTCAAAGATCTTCTAAGTGAACACCATATTCCTCTAGACCAAGAAAATGAATTTCTTCAAGTGATCTGCCGTGTGATCTCCCCGTTGCTAATCAAATTATTTTTGATGAAATAAAGGAAGAAGAATTTAGAAAAATATATCTCGATCCTCAAACTCCGAAAGTTCTCGAGACACACAGGCCCTCCATATTCCTTTTCCTCGGCTATTCCGTATTTTTATAAAAATAGATCTCCTTATAATGTTGAACCACACAAGAGTCAAAAAATATTCAGGAGGGGTAAATTCAAATCCCTCTTCTGCTCTCATCCCCAAGGAATTCAATCCAATCAACTTCTCCAAACATTTCGCCCATCGCTTTCTCAACTCTTCCTATAAAATCTTTACCAAACTCATTTCCAATCATAAACTTTCTCTTCCTTCTCATCTCTCGAGAATCAAGGAGGTTTTATGCAAAGAAAGGCATATTCTTGATATCATTATTTTGGTTTAGGAATAAATTCATTTGAGCAAGGAAGCTGGAGAAGAGGGAATGGTTATTAAACCCGGATATGACCAATGTGTTTGACCTCGTGTAAATCACTAATTTGTTTTCCTTTTTTTTTAAATAAATTATGATTTGGTACGGATTTTATTTTTATGTATCAAGGCTTGCATTAGATCCTTTGGATCTCCTCTTTGATTAATTGTAGAATAGCTTATTGTTTTGTATTTCTAGAGGCCTTAGGTAAGGTTGTCCCATGTCGCCTCCCATATATAATAATGGTTGAATCGCTTAGTAGGAACCTTGAGGTTGCAAGATTGGAAGGGTCCCTCCCCGGCTTAAGTATTGCTACAAACACTATGAAATTAATCACTCTCACGTTACTAATGAAACCATTTTACTTAGCGGTTCCTCCTTAGTTATAGCTTCAAGATTCAAAAATTAGAATCCTAACTCCAATTATCTAGGTGTGATTAAGAGAATGAAATTTTACTTTATATGATGGAACTATTATGGGGATACTTTTCTTGAAATTTCCCGATTTATTGGGCTTTCCTATTAATCTTGATCGGATTATTTCTCCTTATCGTATTCCAATTTATTTTAAGAAAGCGCTCTCGTGGGAGGATTGGGATTTCTTCATGTAAAATCAAACAGAATCCAATAATTGGAGTAAGGTGCCTAAATTTAGAAAGGAGAGTTACTCATCAAATCAAACATTCCTCCTTATCGTGTACCTTGGATTAGGATTATTGGCCCCAAAGAACATAATACACATATTAAGAACTCTAATTCAGAAATTCTTATGAAGGTAAAATAGTGAAAACAAGCTCCACCTTGTCTACTAGAAAGTAGTAAGACTTCCAAAGAATCTAGGAGGTTTAGCAATCAAATATCTTGAATACATGAACTTGGCTCTAGGTGCTAAAGTAGTTTGGAGGCTTCTATTGGACTCCAATTAATGGTGTAAATGTCCTTTACAAGGAAGTATTTCCAAAAAAATTGGTTGCTCAAGCTTGATGGAGAATTGTGGGAGTGGAAAGGAAAAAATTGGAAGCTATATAAATCGCCGGCTTGTTATTATTGAGCAACCGGTTGAAACTAGGTAATGGAAACGTATTCATATATGGAAAGATCTCTCCCTTGATATATTTAATGGGTGATAATCAAGGGTTTTTGTAATTTTCTAAGTGGATTGAAGAGCATGGTATTAATCATTATCTTGCTAATATCTCTAACTCGGGATGATCAAGTAACAAGTGGTGTGGTTGGAGAACCGTTGAGTTTCCTAAACCGTGAACAACATTGAAAACATTGATAATTCATCTAAAAGTTTTTGCTCTAATATCAACTAGTAAATTGGACAAACTCATTTGGTTGGGAGGGAATAATAAACACTACACAAAGGAGGAATATGCTCGCCTCATTAAGAATATTTCTTCCCCTCCTCATCAAGAATTTGGGAAAATATATGGAATAGGGACAAAGCTCAAAAGGTCAACATATTATGGGGCCGGGAAATGGTCCATGAGAAAATCCTATGGCCAAAAACCTTAAGAAAAGGAATATACAAAGGTCCCTCTTGTTGCGTGCTCTATGGAAGGGAGGAGGAGACTATCAATCTTAATTTTTGTCATTGTCCTTTCTACATTGAAACCTGGAGATTTTTCCTTATGCCGATTTTTCAATTTATTTCTATTCCTTTGGAGTGGAATGAGATTTTTATTCTCCCAAGGACATAGTACACTTTAATTAGGAAATAAACTCCTCTTTTTATATGTTTTTGGATGGTTGTTCCTAAATATATTTGTTGACGATTTGGCTTGCCCAAATCAAGCAACATTTCTCAAGACAAAAGCCCCCTCGAATCGTTACACGTGAGGAATGCAAACTAATTATTGAGGCATCCTTCGATGGGATATGATGACTCAAAATTAAATGATTTAATTATAAATGAAAAATAATGGCTTAAATATCCAACAACAAAAATCATGAGTCCAGCTTCAAAAATTTATAAAGTTGGCATCATATCGCATTAGACTTGAAGGGGAACTATTTGAAGAATGGCAAAGAAATCTATGATGAGCGCAGATATTTTTGATGGTGTATCAAAATGAAAACCCTGTGGAGGCAAGAGTGGGAGGGTTGCTTTATAACCTCGAAGTAAAAATTAAAACAAGGTTCATGCGGGAATCGAAAGCCTCTAATAATCAAGTTGAAGCTCTATTGTTATGGCAAGGCCCTAAGATCATTATCTCCGGCACTAATAAATTAATTATCACCAATGACTTAATGGTAGTTATTCAAAAGTTCTCAAGGATATATAGGAACAAGCATCTCATAGAATTTTATTCCTATATTTTGATTATAAGGATAATGACTCTTCTCAACAACTTAGAAAATTCACACTTTATCATTTTAAGATGGAAATAACCATGAGGCATACCATTAAGCTAATATGGTCATGACATCGAGTAAAGGAGTTTTAAACATTGATGATTCCCAACTTCATTTATCACATCTCTTAATGGACCCATTAATTAAAACCTTGTTTCCGGATACAATGGATTGTGGAATACTGGGTTAATAAAAGAATATCAGTTAATAAATCCAAGGTTATGCCTGTGGATGGGAATGAAATTTTGGGAGGCAAAGATGGCATTTGGGTATTAATTAATAGTTGTTTGTGTTGGAGCCTCATAACCATGATACGATGGGATTCCTCCCCATTGGTTATTAATACATGTGATGGCCTTCACAAGACAATTATGTTTCATTATGAAGGAAAATAGGCAAAGTGATAAGGATGGAGGATCGTGCCTTGGTTGAGTTGTGACAGAGGCATTTAATTGTGAAAGGATGGGCACCTCATTCGATGCTGAGAAATAATTTATATCTAGGGCATTGGGTGATGCACCTTAAGCACAAAATTATCCATGTGTGTGGAATGATCGTATATAAAATGGCTTCAACTAGCAAGAATGGAAGTGGTACAGAGCAGAGGATCTGGAAAGCCGGCAAGGAAATGGAGGCTCTATTTGACAATTCAAGCAAGCAAATTATGAAGGAAATGTAGGACCAAATGATTGTAGTGTTGACCCACCTCGGTTGGAATTGGAAAATATATGGAACTACCTCAAAATCCATGTAACATTTGAATACTTCGCAATTTGAAATTCAAGGTAAAGAACATTGAGGTTAAGATGGAAGCAAATACCACCTGCGTGTCGAAAGAGATTCGATTGAGCGACACAATTCAACTCCAATGGTTGAGGATGGAGCAAGCCGCTTCATCATGGACTCATGGCCTCGGGACATGTTGAGCTAGAACATGGAAACTAACCAATCTTCTAAAGCTGTCCAAGAGGATAAAGAACTAGGGAAGCAAATCAGTAATTTTTCATCAGCTTATATATTTTTCTCGATAATTAAGTTATGTGGTGTTTTCCGGAAAGTTTATGGTTCATAGTTTAAATGATGTAAGAAGAATAGATATAAATAAAAGATTTAGTAATAGGATCTCTGAGTTTATTCGCAAAACTCCTGAGACAAGAGTAGAATTTGAGTGTAAGGGACCTAACTTGTTTCTAGTTTTAGTTTTATAAAATTTGTTACTTGTTTCTTAAAAAAACAATATTAATTGATAGCTTTAATAATATTAATATTAATTGATAATATTAATATTAATTGATTATAATAATATTAATTAATAATATTAATTGATAATATTAATTACTTGTTCTATTTAATAATAGTTATTAATTATTATTAATTATTATTTAATATTATTAAATTATAAATTATTTAATGATAATAGTAGTAATATTAATTAGTACTAACAATCAGGTTAGATCTAAGACTTTTGTGATCCAGTAAAGTAGATGAAATATTAATCTTAGTAACAATAATTATTTTTAAATGATTATAATAATATTTAATTAACAATAACGAAAGATTAAATATTATTGTGAATTAAAGAAAAAATATTGTAAATTAAAAATTATTATAATCATTTTAAAATAATTGTTGTTATTGTTGTATCTTTGTCTTAAGGCACTAGGGGTTTCTTTATTCTTACCTTAATTATGCGCCTTTATATGTTATCCTTAGTTAACTCGAAAATAGCAAGATAAGAAAGGTGGTTAGGATCATATATGTAGGGTTTCTCAGAATCTATAATATTTCAATTGACTTTCAAAAGATTAAATATTATTATGAATTGAAGAAAAATATTGTAAATTAAAAATTATTATAATCATTTAAAAATAATTATTGTTATTAAGATTATTATTACTAATTAATATTACTTACTATTATCAATTAATATTATTAAATAATTAAATAGTATTAAATAATTTAATTAAACAATAATAGTAATGTTAGGCTATCGTTACTAATAATATTAATAATATATATAATTATATTAGATATCATTTTTTGGGATCTGTGTGTGTTAAGTAAGACATTCATCTATGACCATTTCTATGAGAGGTAGTAGTTACTCATTAATTTCTTATGATTTTTTAATGGTCCACTTAAAATTTTAAAAAAAATTATATTAATAATTGATTAATTATGTCCATGGGGTCTTGGATACATGCTTATCGAGTACTCATAAGGCACTCCTTGATTTGGAAGTCACTAGTTCAATTCCCCTGCCTCAATGTGGTGACATTGAAATATGATGAAGATATAGTCTTGCTAAGCTACAAAAAAATTAATTGATTAATTATATTAATTAAGTAATATAATTAAATTAATAATTTTTACCGATAATATTAATTAATTAATAATTTTTAAAATAATAATAATAATAATAATAATAATTAATATTAATGTATTTATTTATTTATATTATAAAATAAAACAAAAAATAATTATTTTATTCAATTTTTGTATATTAATTAATTAATTAAACTCGTGAATAATATTATAATCCCTAGGAATAAAATTATACTCTAAAAATATGAACCTTAGATTAATAAAACAAGGATTCATATTATAAACCAAGCGATTATAAACCCAACATAATAATATTAAAACTAAGGAATTAATATTATAAACCCAAGGTATATAAACCCTAAGGTAAATATTATAAACCCTTAAATAAACATGGTTGAACATGGTTTACAAATTTTTAAGTGGGCCTAATGGTTAAGAGAATGTGTTTCTCTAAGAGTTCACAGTTCAAAACCAAAGGGGAGAGGAGTATGTATGCCTTCGTAGACTTAGCAGGAAATTGTTACGCTGAGGTAGGTCCCTTTGTCCCACAAACAAGGGGGTCTCATACACAAATTTGGTGTTTGGCTTAGCCATGATCTTAAAATTGATAATAATAATAATTTTCATATTGAGATTATCTTTGTCACAAGGCGACATTCAACCATATTTAACAATGATTGATTTTCATATTGAGACAATATTTTTCACAATGAGACGTTGGACCATGTTCGGACTAAAGTTGATTTTTGTATTGAGACAATATTTGTCACAATGTGACATTGGGTTGGACCATGGTCACTCACATTATAAACTCAAGGGATTTATATAAAAACCTAGGATTAATATTATAAACCCTATGAATATGAACTCTTACATTAATAAATGCAAGTGAATAATAAACCTAAGGGATTCATACTAAAGCCCCCACGGGATTATAAATCCAAGGAATAATATTAAATCCAAGGATTAATATTATAAACCTAAGGTATATAAACCCTAAGATAAATATTATAAAGCCTAAAATATACATGGTCGACTCATGGTTAATTTTCATATTGGGATAATATTTTGTCACAATGTGACGTTCAACCATGTTTGATAATGGTCGCATCATGGTTGGATTTTCATATGAGAAAAAAATTGTTGTCACAACGTGACATTGAACCATGGTTGACCATAATTCTAAACACAAAGGATTTATATAAAAACAAAGGAATAATATTATACCCTAGGAATATGAACCTTAGATTAATAAACCCAAGGGATTCATATTATAAACTCAAGGGATTAATACTAAAAACCCAAGGGATTAAACTCCAACTCAATAATATTAAAGCCATGAACATTATTATAAACCCAAGATATATGAAACCTAAGATAAATATTATAAACCCTAAAAAAACATGGTTGAGCATGGTTTACCATGGTTCATTTTCATATTGAGACAATATTTGTCACAATGCAATGTTGTACCGTGGTTGACCATGGTTAATTTTCTTATTTGACACAATGTGACATTGGACCATGGTTGACCATGGTCACCGAAGATTGCTTTTGTATTGAGACAATATTTGTCACAATGTGACATTGGGTTGGACCATGGTTTACTATGGTTGACCATGATTATAAACCTGGCGGGATTTATATAAAAATCTAGGATTAATATTATAAATTCTATGAATAACATTATAATCTAGAAATATGAACCCTTAGATTAATAAATCCAAGGAATAGTAAACCCAAGGGATTAATAATAAAACCCCAAGAGATTATAAAACTTAAGGGAATAATATTAAACCTAAGGGATTAATATTATAAATCTAAGTTATATAAAACCTAATATAAATATTATAAACCCTAAAATAACCATGGTTAATTTTCTTTGTCTAAACAATCTTTGTCACAATGCAATGTCGACCATCGTTAAAAAGATTTATTTTAATATTGAGACAATATTTGTCACAATTTGACATTGGATCATGGTTGGCCATGATTGTAAACCCAAGGGATTTATATTAAATAGTAGGATTAGTATAAATATTATGAGTAATATTGCACTTCTAGGAATGATGCAGCCGACCTTGCAAACCTTAATCTTTCCAATTGCTTCATGCTCATAAAATTACATCTCAATAATTGCCCAAATAAACTTCAACGTCTCGCAAATTCACACCCCATTATTCGCTAAGCTTCATCTATCAATCATTTTGCTATGATTATAAAATAATCACATAAATGGATGCTACTCAAAAGCCAACAACTCTCACATTTAGGTTTGTTCCAAAAGTATAAGCCTTTACATAAAGTCTTATACTAGATTACGCCATCACCCTAATTCAATGTCATCACATGTTTGAACTCCACCCATACAAGAATTCATAATTTGAGAAAATTAAACCAATGCATCATCATCTCCCATGTTCATATGAACTCACTCATTACATATTTCCAAATAGACATTAAAATCCTCAACACCAAACAAAGATATGGTATTATACCAACTCACCTTATATGATCCACCATACCTTAACCATTCAATCACCCGCAATGTGATTCACCAGGCTATGGACCGCACCTTTCGTGAATTAAACTATAAAACGCTGCTTTAATGGATCATACAGTAACTGGCAGACCTTCAATTATACCAACCACATTGTTTATGGATCAAGAAAAATATAATAAATACTTGATGTTTGGTCTTAATCTCAATGCGTTGCTGTGTTCGTTCTTTTTTAAAACCAAACAATTCCCATAGCCGATTTCTAACTTCACCCTCTATTAAACAAAGTTGTGTCTTCGATTTCTATGATATGGATCATGCCGAATTCGAACTTCAAATATCGTTCAACAATCTCCGCATGTTTGTTCTTCAAAGTTTTCCACCGTGTTTCAAGGTTGCGCCTTTCACAACGCTCATTCATATACAAAACCCGCTAACATTAAAATCGAATTCATGATTCGCAAACATAACCATGTAGCTTTACGACGATAATGCAATTTCCGTTCGTTTTTTTACCCGTTCCGCGTTTAACAATTTGTGCTACCTGAATGTCGTAATTTGGCATTCTTACCCAACGCTTGAATTTAACTTATTCGTGGTCCCCTTCTGTGCGTAGCGAGAAAACATCAATTTATTGAACAATGATGCTATTCAGGCATCCTTACTTCAATCGTTTGACTGTTCATGGTTCAATTTTCTCGTTTTACCCTCCAAATGATAGAACAACCCATTCCTCTCATCTCTCGTGATTAAAATCGTTTCAATCGATTAAAATTGACACCAAAAAACTCAAGTGCTTCATATTAAAACAACTCACTTTGATTAGCCTCGATTAGATCGCGGCTTCATACAATGTATATATAATTCTGCGTTTGATTTTCAATCAATTTCATCCAACAGCCTTCTCTCCAACGAATTTCATGCGCTTATATGAATACCATACGCATTTCGTACGCCCTCACTTTATTCAATGCTTCCATAAAAAACTACAGATCAACATAAAATCAATCGATTCACTCAACACACGGATTTACTATTACAATTAATAACATCAATTTTTCTCAAATTTTATGTGCAGAACACAAAGGTTATTAAACCAAACGATAAAATCAACTCAACAATGTGCTCAAAAGTCAAATTCTACATTGATATAAAACAACGATTACAAAGAACCTTCATTCATGGCCAGACATTCAAAATCCATGGCCCTTTAAGTCAAACATATAGATGTATAGGAAAACCCTTGTCTCCTACCTTTATCCCTATTCTATTCTACCTGATCTATTTTTCCTTTGAGGCATATCAATTTATACAATTTTAATTGAACCAATTTTGGTTCTCATCCCTTTAATCACTCAACAAACCCCTAAATATCTCAACAAATCCTAAAATCACTCTTGAATCCCTAAGGATCCTCTCTCACCCAAAATTAATGAAACTAATTTCTAAATTAAAATCTCTCATCCCTTTACATCCTCAATCGACCAAATTCTCTCATATTTGAGAATTATTTACAATATTTAATTAAAAATAAATAAAACCCACTCAAATCATTTATGCACCCTAGCTTCTCTAAAATCTAAAACTCCCTAAGTTTCAATGAAATACAAGGTATTCCTTCTTTGCCTAATGCTCCCCGTGAGATCGACTTCCAAGGTTGAAAATGATCATGATCTCCTGATCATGCATTTTAAGTCTTTGTCCTTGTCTTCCCAGATCCCATACTTTGTTCTCGCAAGTCATCATCTCATTGCCGTCATTTCTTTTCTTCTCCAAGCTCTATATCTTGTTTTGCATCATGCCTGGTACTTGCGTTTACCGCTTTTGTCTTTCCCTTTATCAAATTCTTCTATTTTCTTGTCGCTGTCTCACATTTTTCGCTGAGACCTTCATCATCGCTTTCCATGCTTTCAATTCATGTTCAACTCATCGCTGCTACTACTGCAGTGTTTAATGTTGTTCTCACCATTTATCTCCCAATGTTGATAACATTAGTTTTACTCCCCAGATATCAATTTCACATGTTGTTTCGTCGCCACCATAGATGTTGTCAGCTTTCTCCAAACTTCTTTTCTCCTCGCAACATTATTTTACCTTCATACCACCTCCAGTACAAATTTATTTCATCGTCTAATTTCTTCTCCGGTTCAAATGTCTCCAAGAACATTTATTTTCAAGTGTTTTCATCAACATGTCAAGAATTAGGTTCCAAAGATAATCCGTCTCTCTCCCTTTCGACAATATTCAAACAATTGTCCATCATCATCCTTGATTGATCTTCAAAAATTCAAATCAAGTTCTTCAAACATCAGAGTTCATCCCCAATAACGGGAGGCCTAAAATTTTTCCCCATGCTTTCCTCTCACGGCATGTTTAACTCTTTTCTTGTCACCCATGTAACAAAGCTTCATATATGAGACATGACTATCTCACCTTCTTTCGGCAAATAATTCTTTTTCTTTCCAAGACAATTCCAAGTGATGGACTGTCTCTCGTATCACCCGTAAACACAATCAAATTTTCAGCTTCAAAATCACAAGACCCAATGGTCTCACTTGTTGATTTAGTCACCAATTTTTCTCTCTCAGCCCAAGTCTTCTCTTCGTGACCTTAAAATCTTCACCGGCTTTCTCCTCAACTTCCTCTCGAATACTTCAAAGACGCTGCTCGAGTTCCTTCTCCAACTCCTTTGTCAACACACCAAGATGATGATTTGCATTCACCATGAGATTGTCACTAGTCTCTTCTTCTTCCATCCTCTGCCTCCATGACCGTCATTCATGAAACTTTCTATCTCTGCTTCTTCGCAGATTATCTTGTACATAAGTCATCTCACTCTCCACCCTTCTCTCAAGATCCAGTTTCCTATACAATTCAACAATTTCATTAGAGTAGAACTTGGAAAAATTCACACAATTTTCTATACTCCTCTCACCACTCTTGACCAACTAATGTACCGGTCCTTCTCTCTCTCGCACCAATATTCTCGATTAGACCTTTGTCTTCGCTTCTCCCGAGATCTCGTTATCTCAAGCATTGATCCCACTGTAATTCAGATTCAACTCTCTTCCCCGAACAAACTCTAAATTCTGCTTTCATCTCCTTTGTACCTAGACTGCGAAACATACATGGCAACTTATTAGTTTTAAAACCACAAGACTTTCTTACCTTGGACTGCCTCTTAGCAATTTCCCTTTCGAATGATCTCGTTGTGGAATCTTCAAATCTCCATCTCTCGCTCAAGAACTCTAAGTTCCTTCTTCAATAAGGAAATCACACTTTGCCTCAACTTCATCTCGCAATGTTGCCAAATCACTCTCTTTCCCTTCGAAAGGAAAGATCCATCCTCCTTCGATTTTCCGCTCTTGTACCCATTCCCGTAGTACCTGCAATTGTACCTTCACATCTGCACTTTCTTTCGGACTTTTTATCGCCATCTTACCTCTCGGCATTCCTTCAACCCCTTTTCTCCGATCCTCCATGAGTTTCTCACTCACTCATGGAGTTGCATCTAGCTTCTCCGCAACAAACAAGCTCTCCCCGCTGCCCTTACCTCACCAATCCAAAGCCACTAGATCCGTTTTTATGGGCACTGCTCAACGCCTCCGAAACCTCTTGAGAACCTCCTCCGCCTCTCTCTCTAGGCTATCTCTTCAACTCACCTTCTCTTCGCAACACTCCAATTGTCCTCCCTATCCAGCCTTTTAGCCATTGTCAGTCTGACTGTCATCATCTTGTCTACAACCATAAACCTTAATCACAAAACTTCAAAACTGAACATCTCAATCTTTTAAGATCCTCGTGATGACTTCTTTCCTCCATTCATTTCGCAACTCGTCTACTGCAATTGTGCATCGCACATATCATATTTAGAATAAGGGATCTTCCTTTCAAATATTCATCACACATTCAAATAAACACACTTCGCCCACGAACCTTCCCCGCACTCATTCCGTAAAAACAAACATTTTTAAATCCAACAGAGCCAAGCTCACATTGAAATGATGTGTGTTGACCCCGTAAAACCTAATCTTCCAATTGCTTCCATGTCAATGCACCAACTTCCAAATCTCAACGTCTGCACCACACCCCATTATGCTGCGGGAAGCTTCATCTTAACAATCATTTTTGCCATGATTATGCAAAATCATCACATAAATGGAAGCTATTTCAAAAGCCAACAACTCTTACATTTAGGTTTGTTCCAAAGCATAGCCTTTGCATAAAGTCTTATACTAGATTACGCCATCACCCTAATTCAACAAAGTCATCACATGTTTGAACTCCACCCATACAAGAATCTATAATTTGAGAAAATTAAACCAATGCATCATCTCCTATGTTCATATGAACTCATCTACTACATATTTTCCAGCTGATATTAAAATCCTCAACACCAAACAAAGATATGGTATTATACCAACTCACCTTATATGATCCACTACCTTAACCATTCAATCACCCTCGCAATTTGATTCAACCAAAGCATATGGACTCACCTTCGCGGAATTCAACTATATAACAAGTGCTTTAATGGATCATACAGCAATCTACACCTTCAATTATACCAACCACAAATGTTTATGGATCAAGAAATATAATAAATATTTGCTAGCTTGGTCTTAATCTCAATGCTACAAGTCTCCGTCTTTTTAAAACCAGCCAATTCTCCATAGCCAGCCGATTTAACTTCGCCTCTATTAAAACAGCTTTGTCTTCGATTTCTTCTATGATATGGATCATGCTAAATTTTGAACTTCAACGTTATTTTGACAATCCCAGATGTTTGTTCTTCAAAGTTTCAATTGTTTCAAGGTCGCACCTTTCACAACTTCATTCATATACAAAACCCGCTAACATTAAACGGAATCATGATTCCTACAAACATAACCATGCAGTTTTCCGATGATTTATAATGCAATTTCCGCTTCCGCTTTACCTCGTTTTCGTTAATAATTTAGCACTAATGCCGCAATTTGGCATTCTTACCCAACGTTTTTGAATTTAACTTATTTTTGTGTCTCCTCAGCGTAGCTATAGAAAGACTTAATTTGCTTAACAATGATGCTATTTGTGCATCCTTACTTCAATCGTTTGATTTTCACTACTCCATTTTTTTGCTCTTCACTTCTCCATCGATAGAATAACCAGTCCCTCCTCATCTCTCGTGATTAAAATCTATTTCAATCGATTAAAATTAACAGAATTAAAAAGTTTAACTCGCATTTCATATTAAAATAGAACTCCTGCACCTCGATTAGCCTCAATACATCATGTCATACAACGTATATATAATTGTGTTTGATTTTCAACTGACTTCATCCAACAACTTCTCTCCAATGTAATTTTATACCTTCAAGAATACCATACAATTTCATAATGCTCTCTCACTTTATTCAATGCTTCCATACAAAACTAGATCAACATAAAAGCAATCGATTCACTCAACACACGGATTTACTATTACAATTAATAACATCAATTCTTTCAAATTTTATGTGCGTAGGTCACAACAAAGGTTATTAAAACCAAACGATACAAAATCGAACTCAACAATGTGCTCAAAAGTCAAATTCACATTGATATAAAACAAAATTACAAAGAACTTCATTCATAAGGATATCAAACTAAGTGCCCTTTTCAATCAGACATAGATGTAATAGAAACTCTGTTTCCTACCTTTCTCCCTATTCTATTCTACCTGATCTATTTTGAGGCATCAATTTATAATTTAATTGAACCAATTTTTGGTTCTCATCCCTTTAATCACTCCAACAAACCCTAAATATCTCAACAAATCCTAAAATCACTAACTTCAAGGATCCTCTTCTCACCCAAAATTAATGAAACTAATTTCCTAAATTAAAATCTCTCATCTCTTTTACATCCACCAATTAAATTCTCTCATATTTGAGAATTATTTACAATATTTAATTAAAAATACATAAAACCCACCTAAATCATTTATAAAATCTAGCTCTTCTAAAATCTTAAAACCCCAAGTTTCAATAATGAAATACAAGGTATTCCTCTTTGCCTAATGCTCCCGCATCAAGGAATATGAACCTCTACAAATTAATAAACCAAGGAATTAATATTATAAACCTAAGGGAATAATAAACCCAAGGGATTAATACTAAAAACCCAAGGGAATTAAATATTAAACCCAAGGGATTAATAATATAAACCCAAGGTATATAAACCCTATGAGAAATATAAACATGGTTTTCCATGGTTGATTTTCATGTTAATAACATTTGTCACATATAATGTGACATTGCACCATGTAGTTGAACATAGTTAACAATGATTGATTTTTCACATGGAGACAATGTTTGCTTGCTAATGGTTGGACCATAGTTGATTATAGCTTCATCATGGTCGATTTTCATATGGAAACAATCTTATCACAATGTGGCACCTGACCGCGGTTGACCATGACCGCTTTCATATAGATGCAATCTTTTTCCATAATGCTACATTGACCATGGTTGACCCTAATTTGTCTCCATATGGAGACAATATTTGTCATAATGTGAGGTCGCACTCCATGGTTGATTTCTATATTCATAAAATATTTGTCACTTACGTGACATCGACCATGGTTCACCATGATTATAATCCCAATGAATACATATTAAAACTAAGGATTAATTTATCAACACTACGAATAATATTATAACCTACAAATATGAACCCTTAGATCAATAAACCAAAAGTATTGATACTCATAAACCAAACGGAATAAAAAACCCAAGATGATTTTAAATATTAAAACCATAAAATAAACAAAGGCCTGCCATGGTTTACCATGGTTGATTTATATATTGAGACAATCTTTGTCACAATGCTAGTGTTGGCCATGGTTGATTTTCATTGAGACAATATTTGTCATAATTTAAAAGGATTAAACCTTAGATTTAAACCATTATTATAAACCCTTAGATTCAAAAAATCAAGGAATAATATTATAAAAATTAATATATAAACCCTAAAATAAACATAGTTGACCATGGATACTATAGTTTATATTTTCACATTGAAACAATGTTTGTCACAATGTAGCCGCTTGACCATGGTTGATTTTCATTGAGACAATAATTTTCATAAAGTGACATTGGACTGTAGTTGATCATGATTGACCATGGTTGAGGATATCACAATGGTTAACCATGTTTGATTTTCATATTTATACAATCTTGTCGTATCGTGTGACTTTGGACCATGGTTTACCATGGTTTATTTCCACGTTGGAAATATATTGATAATGATTGATTTTAATATTGAGACAATATTGGCATACGTGACATTGACCAAGGTTGACCATGATTTACCATGTTTGATTGTCATATTTAGACAATCTTTGTCACAACGATTGAATCATGGTTAACGGTTTATTTTTATTGAACAATCCATGTCACAATGTGATTGGAACGTGATTGACAATGATTGATTTTAATATTGATAGCAAATCTTTTTGGCACAATGCATATTGATCAAGGTTGACCATGATTGACCATGATTTTTTTGTAAGCTTGTTGGGACTACATCTTCATGTCTAATATATCATCCTAATCAAGATGGGGAATTTAACTTGAAGACTTCACATCAAGGAGCAGTTTTAATAAATCATTTGACCCACCATCTATCTAATACCCCATGGACTACCTATGATTTATCATGATTATAAACCTAAGGGATTAATATTATAAACCTGAAGGTATATAAACCCTAAAGAGAAATACTAAACCCCAAAATAAACCTAGTTTTCCATTGCTGATTTTCATGTCGGGACAATATTTTGTTCAATCCACGTTAGACCATGGGTGGCCGCGGATTAATTTTCATATGAGACAATTTTTTCATAATTTTATAAGTTGGACCAAGTGGTTTCATCATGTTTGATTTTCATATGGAGACAATATTTGTCACATCGCAATGTTGACCATGGTTTACCATGATTCACTTTATATGGAGACAATATTTGTCACAATGCCAACATCGTTCATAGTTGGCCATGATTTATTTTCATATGATATTAAATCTTGTCACAATGTGACATTGGACCATCGTTGATCACTTTGTTGATTTTCATGTTGAGAAAATCTTCTCCACAATCTGACATTCGACCACATGACCATGATTATAAACCTAAAGGATTTATATTAAACCTTAATTCAATATTATTAAACCTCATGGAACAATATTAAATCCAAAGGAATAATATTATAAACTATAAGTATATAAAATTAAAATAATTACTATAAACCATAAACAAATGATAGATGACCATGGTCAACCATATTAACCATGTTTCTATTAAAGCTCAAGATTAATATAAAATCAATTATATTTACCATGGTGAACCATAGTCACCAAAATTGATTTATTTATTTTACTAAATAATAATAATTAATTAATTAATTATTATTATTTAATTATTATTAGTTAATTATTAATATTTAATAATTATTAGTTATAATTAAATAATTATAATTAATAATAATTATAATTAATTAGTATTTATTGTTACACTAGGATCATTGTGAGAATGTCGAAGTCGATAAATCCAATCTTTCATAATACTTTGTGAACTTTAGAAAGGCTTTCTATACTACTCGAAAGAACTTATAGAATGATTGGAGCTAATGTTCCTTTCAAGCTAGGAGTTTGGCTATAAGGTTATACAAGAAAATGTAGTCTGCCAGGTTAAAGAGAAATGAGGGGCGCTTTGAAAGAGACAAGTGTAACGTAGTTAAAGGGTATGCTCTCTCCCTACTCCTATTTGGCATTACTCATGTTTGAAGGTTGTTTAGAGGCTGTGATGTAGCTGCACGATCTAGCGAGATAGTTTATCATCCTTCTTCTCTATGCCGACGATATTGTTCTTCTCGCAAGGTGCCCATCTGACCTTGAGAAACTAGACTTCTTAAGGATTTCTTCTCTACTATGGGTATGTCCGTTAACACCGACAAAACAAAAGTATAGATTATCAAATTCAAGAAGGACGACTTCATTAATTTTATATGACAATAGTAACTTGAGGAAGTGTCTTCTTTACAAGTACTCAGGCTAGATATTCATCACAAGCTCAATCGGAACTATAGTATCTAAAAGGATTAATGGGGGTGGAAAGCTATTTCTAATTTTAAAATAATTGTAAAATGGAAAACCTCGTAATGAGAGGGGATAGAAAGAAGTTCCTATTTGAAACTTTAGCTCTAGTTATCTTATATGGATGGGAGGTTTGGGTTGCAAAGATCTCTAGAGAATCCCGAGAAAGATTGAGCAAACTAAGCGTTTTTATAACGTATAACCTTAAAATTAAAAGAAATACACCTATCCTATTCTCCTTATAGAAGTGGGTCTTTCCCATATCGCGATCCTAGCTATGACTAGGCTTTTGTTGTACAAGATAAGCTCAATAGCAGAGACCATAGACTTCCTAAGCTAGCTTTAAAATTCCAAAACAAACCACTCCAAGGCTTAAACGAGGTTGATAAAGACACCAGGTCTAAGTAAACCATCGAGATCGACGAATGTTGCATTACAAAACATCAATAACATTAAAAAAAATGTTACTTCTAAGTTCAAAGAAAAATGTGGTGAGAAAGATCTAGCACCTAAGAGAAAATTAAGGTATTATAAGGAGGTCATCAACCCCATCTTAGAAGATCAAAAGTATCTTTGTTTTAACTAGCCTCCAAAGAAGAAAATTATATAGCCAAGATTAGAACGAATCCTCATGAGCTCCAGTAAAATGTGTCATCGGACAGCCTTCCTAAAACACTATGGATGGAAAGGATCCTGCCATCTCTATGAGAATATGAACATCGAGGATGAAAATCGCCTCCTCTTAGAGTGTTCACTACAACCACATTAGAGCTCAATTATAATCTTTCCCCCGCACATCAATTTTCCTAGCCTTTTAAGATGTCAAAATTTTAGTGAGTCGAGGCTTTGCTCCAAGCTTTTTAAGCATAGGAATAAAATCTAAATCAAATTAAATAACTCTTTTCTTTAGGGTCCTATAGACCAAAGATTCGTCTTAGTGGGGAAGTTAACCATCATCATCATCATCATTATTAATTATTAATTTAATAATTATTATTTAATAATAATAAATTATTATAAACATTATTATTGTTATTATTATAATTTATTAAAAATTATAAGAAAATAATATTTATATTTTTCAATAAATATTATAAAAATTAATTATTTTATTTTAATATATATAAATAAATCAATTAGTATTCTTTAATTATTATTAGTGACCAATTAAATTATTAAATAATTAATATTATTAGTAACAATATTGTTACTTTTTATTATTTAAATAAAATATTTAGTATTATGTGATAATTTAATATTTATATTATTTAATTTAAAAATATTTATTATCATAATTATTTAGTAATATTATTAATTGTTAATAGTTGCGGATTTTATTAAAAATGATGATGATGGTGATGGTGGTGGTGGTGGTGGTTACGATCTCATTAAAACCAATCGGGTCTATCTGACCTTTAAGAGAGGAGAAAGAATCTAAGTTTGATTCTTCATAGTCTTGTTTCTATGGTCAAGGATAAGGGAAATAAGTGCTCCAAGATCGATATAGGTAGGTTGGCTTAATAAAGTCAAGAAGATTGGAAGTGTGGCAAGATGATAGTGAATTGAGAGCCGAATGTGAGTAAGAGCTTCGGTAGTTTTAAAAGGAAGTGTTTTTCATCTTCCAACTACTTAGAATCGCAAATTTGACAGATTCTATCGTTCCGTTGGCCCCTGGGAATAGACCACCACTTGGTCTCACTCCGAATCTCATGGGAATTAGTTCTTTATCTTAGCAATGTTCATTTTTTCTTATTGTTGGACAACACAGAGATAAATCTAATTATCAAGGGTGTTGATCACTTCCTTATAGTATCTTAGCTTCATTTTTTACTTCCTCCAGCCTCCTAATCCTCCCACATCTTGTCCTTAAACTTGGAGGTATAGTATTTTTTATATTATATTTTCTTGAACTCCTCCTTAATTCCCCAATGGTTGGAGCTGCACTGGCAAACTTTATGCCACTTGGTTGAGGCGAAGGTGAGGCTTTTGACTACCACAATAATTTTAGGGGAGCCTATTTTATTCTATGTTGTCAAGCTTCTTCTTATACATCAAATATCTAAACATAGCCACACTTTCAATGGGGGACAAATTAGATTCAATCAAGAGGATAAGATAGGGAGTATTTCCCTTTATCTTAAGGTTATAGGTTAAAATAATAAATATTATTTAAAAATGATTATAATATTTTTTATTAGTTTGTTTTTTTTTAATATCATTTTTATTATTATATATTTATTGATGACTTGGTAGATACAAATGAATATTTTGGCATATATCAACCACATTAATATTTTTAATATGGTTGTACTAGTACATGGATGTTAACATTCTCCCACTTATTAAATCAAATTTATATACATTGGTTTTCACCATGTTGATTGGTTATTTTACTTGTCAATCTTTTATTAATCATACATTTTATTTTATTAAAAAGTAAATTTTTAATTTACACATAAATAAAAATTAAAAAAAAAATTAATTTTTCAATATTAATTTTAAATTTAAATTGATTAATTATTTTAAAAATATATAGAATTTATTAAAATGAAAATATATTAACATTTTGAATAATTTTATTAAACCGCATTTAAATAAATCCACAAGCTCACCGAAGAGAGATTCTAGTCAAATCCACAGCTTCTACTAATGAGGGTGTTAACTTTGAAGTGGTAGCAAGGTGCAAGTTTGTAGTCTATGAGGAGAGAAACGGTAAGATGAGAGAAGAATCGCAGTTCGTAAACATAAGTCTACCGATTTACTAGGAAATTCGATAAGTAGCAATTTGACAATATTCCATTGGGAGAAAGCTTATTTCTGACCGACAAGATTCTCACTAAAATATCATGAAGATTAACTATCATGAGTGATGTTCTTCCACCGTTATAATATAGATTTTTATCAGAATGCTCATGATGTGAGACTAACAAAAGCCGATAAAACACATAACAAGCTTAAGAGACTAATAAAACACATAACAAAGGATGATTTGCAAACTGGAACTCGGAAGAAAGGATATATGGAAACACATACAAAGTAGACAATACACACAACAAATTGGTAATAAGTCCTCAAAGTAGATTATTCCATTTCATTCACAAAAAACATTATACTATATAAGTCAAAATTCTATAACCACCAACCAACCCTAAATTCATATCGCCTTTGGCATATATATACAAAATATGATACTTTCATCTTTCCATGAAAAAGGTAAATATGTTTCAAGAGTCATTACACCTCGTGCAAGAAGTGAGGTTTATCTAAAACTTTAATAGGGAGTGCCATGACATAATGAAAATAAACAAACATTAAGGCTAACATTTCGGAGTGGTTTGTATGATATGGCAATATGGAAGACTCATCTTATGTTCCGTGCAACCAACTCCATAAAAAGTGTAAAACAGCAAAGGAAAATGTAGGTAAAGCTATTCCTTGAATGTGCCGCCCGATGCCTTATGTAAATGTGTTGGTGCTTCGAGAGAAGTGGTAGAAAACCTGCTTTTTGTAGAAACTCACGATGTTTTTGTTTTTCCTTTTCCTTCTTTGATGGAAAACCTTGTAATGGCTAAAAAACCCAAAACTTTTTGGATAGAATGGGCAGTAGGTTCATTTTAAGAGAAATTAAAGAAACCCTTTGAAAAAGGTTTAATTGATAGGGGAAACGGGAGCTTAATTAGTGGGAGGGATTATTAAATGAATGATAAGCTTAAGGAGAAACCTTTAGACACATATCGTGAATTCAGATCACGATAGGAACATTTCTTAAATTAAGACACAAGCGGAAGGAAATGATTTGTGATGGGTGATGACATGGCAAGGAAGTAGGTTGATCGCAGATCGCATTAGAAGTTTTATTATGAAACACAAGAGTTCAATTTTAAATCATGGCGGCGGATGTGGCATTGAGATGTATGGGTGGGGCTCAGACACCAAGAAATCACACATTCGCAAGTTTTGATACGAGACACAAAAGTTAAATAAACTGCAAAGTGTATGTGCAATGAGAGCGGAGGGTGACGTGGCACAACAAATAGTGTCACTAGCAAATTGTACATCGGGGCTTTGAGGAGCAGTATGAATGCTATAAGGGAAATTTATGTAAATGTAGGTGGGGCCCCTAAACGACTTTTCAAAGCGAAAGTGGAAACTCTGCTAAGTTATGGTAATATGATAAAATATGTTGGAATGATAATAAAAGGGTTTAGAAAGAATTCAAAGCATATCAAAGGAAATATGGATCCCATCATACCTAAAATCGATTTTCAAGTTTTGTAGGAAATGGCAATTGTATGTGAATAGAAGAAATCAATAAAAGCCAATTGCGATGAAAGGTAAGTGATCCACAATGTTTATTACAAGGTAAGCTATATCATATGATATATGATATTACCAAAGTTTATCGGGTAAAGCTTTGCATTAAAAAACCGTGGGTAAGTTTGGGAAAAGAAATATAATATGGGTCAAGTAGAAGGTAAAGGAAGTCGCTTTTTAACTATAAAAAAAGATTTTATTAGTTAAAAAAAAATTTTCGAAGAAATGAAAAGCTAAACTTGTTATTTTGGAAAATTAAAAAAAAAATTAAAAAAATAGCAAAAATGACAAAATAATTAAAACAATTGAATCATAAAAAAACTAGAAATAAAACGGGAAAAACACATCATTGAAAGCAATCAAAACCAATGCTAACAAAAATATATATTTTACACAAGATTGAAAAAGAGCATTGTCCAAAAAGAAATGTAATGTATTGCTTTGCTTTAACTAAAATTCGATTTGATCAATATCAAAAGCCTGTCGATGTTTGGTACATCGTACATAATTTTTAACATCAGTGATTCACCTATTTTAATATTAGTTTGTAGTTTTATTTTTTTTAATATTATTAGATTTATATGTTTAATCTTGGGTTTAATAATGATTTATATATTTTAGGTATTACATTTATAATTAGATTTAAATATTAAGCTTTAATAAATATTGTATTTTGTTTTACGTTTGTATTAATGAAAGTTTTAAATTAAATAAATTTTATTATTACTATTGATGCCAATATTTTAATATTATATTAATATTATTAATATTAATATTATTAGCATTTTTATTAATTATAAAAACACTAATATTAATTCACATATTTGAATTTATTAAATATTAATTAATACATTAATATATTAACTAATGTATTAGTCAATACCAATACATAATTAATATATAAATATTTAATGTTTAATATTATTACTATTTATTATGACATTATAATATTAAAATATATATATATATATATATATATATATATATATATATATATATATATATATATATATATATATATATATATAATATTTGGCTAATACATTAATATAACCTATCTAATAATTAGTTTATTAATATAATATTTATATATAAATATTTAATATCTATATATTATTAATACTTAATTATGACATTAATATAATATTGATAATTATATAATATTATTAACACATTAATATAACATTGTTAAAATAATATTATAACATTTAATTAATATTAGTAAGAGGTCTTCCAAATGGATCACGTACAAGAGATCGAGTATTTCTAGATCTCTACCATACAATTGTTTATCATGAAGAGTAATGAGACAAGATAAAGGCTGCCCATCAAAGGAATTATCGCTAGAATGAGAGGCCAAGTGTTTTGTGTGGATGATGGCCTTAGTGTGTCTATGGCGTATGATGAGAACACGAGGAGAGTGGAAGGGTGACAGCTTTTTTCTCTTCCACTAGGTCTCCGACAAAGTTGGAAAGGCCGGAGGTGAAAACCACTAGTGGGTGCCATAAGTCCGTGCATCCGTATTTCCTCCAGAATTTCTTCTAGGATCTCTAGGCACTCACATTCGTAGATTCGATTCGAGAAAGTGGAAGCAGCTACTCTTATGGTATTTCTATGTACTAGCCGTCAGACTACAATAGTGGAATTTTTTCCATCCGCTAATCTTGGATCATTCTCTTGCTTGGTCTAGTTTATGTGAGTTGATTTAGATTTATATTTTGCTACTAATTTCTTTTGTCACTAGTCAAGAGAGTCATGTCTGGGCATACTAATATTGTCAATCACTGGAGAGGGTGTCCGAGAGAACAAAGAATCGGGGTATGAGAATGTTCAGACAAGAGTAAATTTGGCATTATAGCTTCGATGTATGTGCCCCTAGTGGGTCAACTTTTGTGTTTATTAAGCCCTTTCCTTATGAGTTCTGCCATCTTTCCCCCCATTCATTAGCTCACCCGTGCCAGGGATTGTGGTGTCCCGGGTTCTGAGGGTGTTAATATTATGCTTGGGAGTGTCTTTAGGTGAGTGTATAATAGCTTCTTCAGACTTTCATGTTTATATAGTGGTTGTCTCATGGGAACCAAAGTGTGTTATATTTCGTCACCGTTTTTTTAAGTGAATTCAAAAGGTTGGAGCATCCCTGGAGTTGAGTGGTTGGGGGTAACCTAGAGGTGGTTGGGAAACTCACATAATCGAAGCCCAAAATGAGTCATCAATGATAAGAGGGTGGAAGGAGTTGAGTATTATGGGTTGTGTGTAAGATCTGTGGGTGGGAAGTGAGTGCCTAGGATTGTGTGAGTCTCGAAGTTTCTTTTTTACTAAGACATGCATCGACAAAGAGTGACACCCATCGAGGGGGCCACCCAGCATGTCGATAAAAGAGGTGGTGGTGCCTCTTCCTCTAGAGAGGACTTTCATTCAAATCCTACCGGGATAGAGAGGAGGGTTGTCCGATTCCCCGAAATGCCACTTGGCCATTTAGTCTAGGATAACACATTGGATACCATTGTTGAATAGTGAGGAAGATCCAGCCAACATCGATACCCTTCAGACCACAGGTATAGGACCCAAAAGAAAATTTGTCCTAATGGAATGACATCCAATTCCCGCAAGAGAAAATTTTGGATCAACAAGCTCATGCCTATCACGCCCAACATAGAATTTATGACCCGTATGTGTCGTATTGAGGAACGTTGAAGCACATTACCCACCAAGATGACCCGCGCAAACTCAAAGGGAGAAACCATCTCATGTAGACATTCATCCACCATGTCCACCACCCTGGTATGAATGTGCTAGGTTGTGTCTTAATTTTGGCTATTTTTTGGCTCGTATGGCCGGGAAGCTCTTCGGAAATAAGCCGCAAATTGAAAAAATTTTATGTTGTATATTCCGCGACTCCTCACCAATAAATCTAGTCGAGTGAGGAAGGAATGAAAGATGACTGAATAGTGTACTTTATTTTGCCAAAAGTAATATAAAATTAGTTCTTTGATTGACAAAAATAATTAGTAAGAGTTTAATATAACATTATTGACATATTTAATATATTAATTCCATACATTTATAATGTCTTAACTATAAATTAATCTATACATTAACACATGTTAACCATGGTAGACTACTATTGCTATTGTTAATTATAGATTATATGGGCATCATAGTCAACAATAGTCAACATGACTACCATGGTGAATCTAATAATACTTCGCATCATGGTATAGTAAAGGTGACCTAGAATCATAGTGAATCATATTGGAACCATCCAGACGGCCATGAAGCTGACCTTGGAGGCCTATAATGATGTAAGGGTTAACATAGTCAAATCATGGTTAACCATCAACGATCACCATTGCAATTGTAACCTACATCCAAATCATGATCAACTATAAACAAACCATAGTAAAACTATGGTTAACCATTGTCAAGCCATATTCAAACTAGGGTCAACTATAGCTCAATCATATTAACCATGGTTGAATATAGGAAAACCATGGTCAAATGATGGTCAATCATACTCAAACCATGTTTAACCATACTCAATCATGACTCAATAATAGCCAAAACCATGTTCAAACCTATTCATACAATCAATAACCATAAGTATCTATAATAAAAATGGATAGCCATGTTTAAACATGGTGAAAATCGCATAACTATAGTCAACTATGGTCAACCATAACTAAATTAATTTGTTAAACAATCATTCACTCACAAAACATAACAATGATGCTTAAAAAGGGTGAATATGGAAAAGTATAGTCAAATCATAGTCAAATAATCATTAACCATAGTCAAAACATAGTTAGGATGTTTAACAATATTCACACATGGTCAACTATAATATAACTACTAGTCAACCATAATTAATTATAGATAACTATGGTTTGATTCAACGCTAAACATTGTCAACCTTAGTCAACTAAGTTCATCCTTGGTCACCAATATTAAGATTTGTAAAATTGTTTAATAATATCATTATTAATATTAATAAAGTTGATTTAATAATAATATTAATATTAATATTAATATTGTGACATTTGGGAATGGTACAAAATCTATTCAACGTCATGATTTAAATTATTGTGATTTATCCAATGTCTAATGTCACATTACAAAATTAGTCAACCATAGTCAATGTTAATACGAACTCTTGAAAAATATCGTCAATCATTCTCAACATGGATAAACTACAATGTAATGTAAATCATGATGTTGTGTATTTATTTTGTACCATGAAATATTCTTCAACTTTGGTCAAACATAATCGCTATAATTATTATTTATTAATATTAATATCAACCATAGTGAACCACATTGGTAAAAAATGTCAACCTTTAGTATAGTCGTTTAGATAGTCGACTATGATCAAACTTAAGTTAACCCTATGCTTACCATATTTAACAATACTCAACCTTGTTAACTCATAATTATCCTTAGTCAACATTTACTAATGTGAAATAATGGCGTAGTAATGTTCAATCAAGGTGAATCATGGTCATATTTGGTCAACCATAGTCACCAATAAACCTTTGAAAAATATGGTCAACCCATTCTAACATGGCCAACAATGGTTAATGGTCAAATATGGTCAACCTAGGCTCGCATGGTAAAACATGATCAATCGTAGCCATTCATTGTCATTATAGAAAACCATAATCTATCATAGAAAATTATGGTCAACCATGGTCAAATTAGTCAAAACATGTTCACCCATGGTGAACTTGGTCAATCCATGTTCACCCATGGTTAAACCATGCTCTCCCCATAGTCAATGTTTAAATTTTATTAATATTAATATGCTTTAAAACACATTGGTAATGTGGTCACCTCAAAAGTTCTAATTATGCTCACCTATATGTCTTCACTATGTTCGATACTAATACTCTTTCAACTTTGGTCAAACATAATGTTAGTATGATTCTTTCGTCAGAAAATATCACTTTAGCTACGCATAACAAATAGCCCTAACATCGATTATGGTCGCAAAATACTCAAGATTGTCGCACAAATTCGATTCAAGCACAAAATATATTAAGCAAGATGGAAAATAACATAGCTCCATAGATCCAATGAACAAGACAAGAAGAATGTATATAAAATAATTTTGTATTATATTAAAGAATGAGCACCCGAGAGGAAAACAAAAAAGGTTTTTTCTCGGGTTCTCCTCATGGGGATGGGTTCCTGGAAGTACTGTTGCAAACATCTAGTATTTCTCTCTCTTATGGATGTGGAAAAAGAAAACATGGAACTCAATGGGAGTTCACAAAGTAAAATGGAAAATGGTGACTATGAAGATCCAAAGAGGATCTACCACGAAGGTGGTTAATGAATGGGGAAACCCCCCTATTTATAAAAAGTTGGGGCTGCCTAGAATCCCTGCACGAATAAAATATTATTAATCGAATTCTAGAAGCACCTTTTAGGAATATTTTATTATATTTTGTTGAGGGAAAAGGGTTCTTGACTTGGGTCAATTTCTTTATTTATAACACAAATAAATAAATTATTTATTTATCATTTTAGGGGAATGATGGGAATAAATAATGGTTTATTTGATTATTATGGATGATTTAGTCAAATTTAACTAAGAATATTATTTAAATAATGATTTAAATAACTTTGTTCTTTAGAAATAAATTAAATAAATAAAGATTTATTTCTCAATTAATCGTTTTGTTTTTAAATAAAAATGACTAAAATAAGTTATTTTATGTGGTGAAAGAAATTTTACGCGGGAAATTGGTCTTACATGGCGTACTTGGGTTCATCTAATAATAATAGGTTAGATACCTAAAAATGGTATGTTCGTACTGCCCCCCAACGTACGAGTGTTAGGAGCAAATCGTATGACCGAAGTACGTTGTAAGAACTCAATCACTAGATAGCAAAAGGGAAGCGAGAGAGAGAAGTGCATGTGTCCGATGTGGTAAAGGACTAGACCTCGAGGGACATCAGACCCCATGTGCAACAAGTCTCTATGAAGCGGCATCTGCTAAAGGTGGTGGGGGAGGCATACCTATGCTTCTACTCGAGACAAAGTACAAAGAATAAGGCAATCTCGAAAAACCATGGAACGCAATAAGTACAAGGAATAAGGCCTTTAAAACCACTAATGAAATAATGAAGCATGTGCCGCTCAAACACGAGCTTTCGATAAATAACATAATAAATCTCATATACATGAGATGCCCGGAATTATGCAACAATAGGGTAGTGCACATGAGATACAAATACACCCAAATGCCCCTACACGCGGGAAAGGGCTCACAACATCCGACCGATATGTAAATCGAAGAGGCACCACAAAGCGATGGAGGCTAATATCGTCAAATGGGAGGAGCCGGATCCATGACCTGATTCATCAAGTGTCGGTCAAGATCACGATCATGATGATAGGAGCTCGAACCAAGGGACACCGCCCCCAAGACCTGGCTTCCGGGAATAAATGAGCTGATGTCGACGGGTTAGGCTGTCCGCCATAGGTGAGTAACAGGAACCCCACCTGGCACAGGAAAGAGTAGAGCGCCACTGTAGACACTAATGAGGATGATGGAATGAGAGAAATGAAGGAGCGGTTGACGACTTCCCTTGTTAGAGCATAAAGTGTATGAAGAGCTTTGGCGCCGACTCCATTACTAACATCATGAGGGAGAGGACAAGGGGTATCGAAGGCCATGATGTGGGTCATGAGGGAGGGACCAAGCAGAAAGGATGGAGGACTATGGTGGGGTACAAAGGGACCCGGGATAGACTCCATGAATGTGGGCCGGTGACTCAACTCGAATGCTCTAAACAAGGGTGTGACTGAGGAATGTCTCAGTATGGGTCCGAAGTGGGGAACCATAAAAGCATGAGTACAATAGGGTAGCTCTGTGACCAAAATCAACACGAATGTACATGCAGTACGGAGGCAAAGTGGTGCCCCAAGGACAAAGGTCAAGTGAAGAAATTGATTCTGGAGAAGAGGTGAATGGACCCTTCATGGACAAATGTGTCCTGGAGAAGTATCAAAACATAAAATCGACAGATACCCATTTGAGTGCTTCTGTGAGAGCTTTCCAACTGTGACTGTGTGGCAAACGGGGCTAATGTTTGGTCGTAGTAAGGTGAAATAAAAACAGGGTTTTCTTCTAATACATTTTCCCTCCAAATCATCTAATACTGTGTAGTTGTGGTGAATGTGGAGAGGAGAGAAGGCACCAAATCTTGCGGTGATCGTAGCGGACAAACCAACCACTGGAATTGTGATCCGTCGCTTGTGCAGAGAGGCCTAATCTAAGCTTTGTTTTTGATGGATTCAAATTCGTGATTAGGCTTTAAATATCGCAACTACCCCTATTTCTTCTCACGATCGGGTCGCACTTTTGGGCAAAAAATGCGTACCCGGGACGCGCTTTGGGCCTAAAAGTGTGACTCCGGCCTGTGTTTGTGTCAAAAGTGAAACCCGTGAGAGGGAGGTGATTTCAAAGAAGGTATTGGGGCCGAGATTCCGCTTTTTGGTGTGGACAGATGCAATGGTGTGGATCTCGAGACCGAGAAATTGACGTTTTGTAGCAGTATATGGCAGATATAGTGATCAAATGGAGAGAGAGAGAGACTTAGGTACATTGCGGACGGGAGATCCAAAGCGGATTAGGGTGTCCGTCGTGTGTATCGAAGTGCAGGTATGGGGTGCTAAAAATTTTTGAGAACCACGATGGAGGGCTGGCATCTCATGGTCTGTATTACGCCATCGGGGATCCGCATCAGAGGCGTTTGTAGTGCAAAGTACGTGATCGAGCCGACGGTCCAGGATTTGTATTTCTTGATCGGTCTCCCACCATTACTGACAGGAATACGTTGTGTCGTTGCTACCACATGGCGTAACATTATGAATTTTTTTGAGCGACATTGTCGATCAGGGTCCAGTCAGGGACCAATATCCATTGGTGATCTAGAGAGGTTGGAGACCCGGCAAAGGGGCCGCAGCAGTTGTTACGGTCTTAAGAGTTGTGTATTCCATCACATCACCGGAGGTCGAAGGATGATCATGGAGAGTGTGCGAGTGGGACCTACTATGGGTGGGCCCAGATGATGTTGGTGTCGATGAAACGACGCTTGTCGCTATGCAAGTGGCAAGTGAATCATGATTGCGCCTATGGGACGATGTTGTGCTCTTTTCTTCTTTTGAGAAGATCCTGACTCCCACGACCCTCGTGTACGCTGCTCCGATGGAGGTCCAGAGAGCCTCGAATGCATCATGGGGACGTATTACCGAGTAGAGGAGGTGGGGAGGGGCGCTGACGGTGTGCGACCCAGAGTTCTTCGCCCATTGGGATCAGATGTCGTTATGCATAGACGACTATCCCTATAGTGGGATGAGTTTTTGGGAGATCCTGACTTATCGCTTCCACTCCGGTCGAGCATGGGGAACCGATGGTAAGTGACAAGCAACTAATCTAAGTTATGCATTTTAAAGTTTGTGACTAGTCCGTATGGTGCTAATATTTATACTTTTGGAATGCAGATATAGCTCAAAGAAAACTGGTTTGATATGGGATGTCCCGCAGGAGGAGCTACAGGGCAAGTGGATCGAGGACATGATGAGTGAGGAGATGGCCGCCCGGTGGAGGACATCTGGCTATAGATATGAGGGACTCACGACTCGGTGTGTCAGTGAGCGTGGTGGGCAGGATTTAGACGACTGATACATAGAGTTGTGTATTGGGATACCCTGAAAGTGGGGAGGTATCATGCGACGCATGGTGATGGACAAATGTGTCGTGCATGATCTACGAGTTTGCGAGAGCAGAGCCATTGGCTCGTGGATCCTCCAGGGAGTGATTAGGTGTAGCGTGGTGCCCCCTAGTGTTTTTGTAGGGGCAAGTGGTGCCCCCCCATTTTTGTAGTTATGTTTGTTTAACATGCTATGGGAATGTCGTATGTTTCGGTGAGTGCGTATGGACTCTAAAACACATGTGATATGGTATATATGATGGTTGTATTTGATCGATGGTGTTAAATGTTATTGTGTTGTGTGTGATAAAGCGCCCACAACATGGTTTGCGATTTGATCTACGTAGTGATTTTGATCTCTAGGTATATGGCTAAATGTAATGAATCTAAATTGGCGGATCAAAAGTCGCACCAGAATATTGTCTAAACAGGAGAGGGTTATGCACACGATAGACACCATTAAGTTGTAAGACAATCAAACAGTGGAATCTAAATGGACATGCGTATGGAGGATTCGATGAGAGAGAGCACTCACTTAAGAGACCATGAACCGTACCATATTCGGCCTCGATTATTGGTGGCTCGACCAATGCACCCTGCTTCATATAAGGACAAGTATGTAAGGGGGTAAAAATGGCCCAGGCAATGGAGGCAAGGTTTCGAGAATAGTTGATCATGCCTATCAAGTGTAACCAAGGTAATGGGTGGACGAGAGGGTTGGAGGGAATATCAGCACAAGACGAGAAAAGGGAGGAAAAGCGGGGATGCATTGTGCGTAAGTACATCATAGATATGGATGGGAGTATCGGGATGATGGGAAGGTATGAAAGGTGGTGGAAACCACAAGAGGCCGTAAAGCTACCTAGATCATCAAAGAGAGGAAGAAAGGGGATTATACGGGTCATTAGGGGAAATGACAGAAGAAAAAGATGGTCAAAACATAAAGAGTCCGAAAAAGTGGCTAAGGACTGAGCGGGAACAGACGGAGGTGGATTCGTAGGGGATGTAATTCCAGGGGTGCGCCGGATGATGATAGGTATAAGAGAGGGAGCAGCGTAGCTCTGACATCTCAACATCGTGGGGAGGGATGTCAATGGTAGCCGAAGGATCCTCGGCAAACTTGACGCATACTAAGCAAGGAGGCGAGGCGATTGATTTCTGTTCAACTTCGTACTAGCGAATGACCTCGAAAGAGGCTCTGCAATGCGTGAGGTGAGCGAAATGGTGGGAATAATGGCCATGGACACCACACAGAGCCCAGGTTTGGTTGGTGCGAAGAGTCTTTGGGGTTCTTGGCTGCGATGAGGGAGAAACAGAGGTGTCGTGTGGACCGTAGATTCAGAATGCGACTTTAACCATGGGTTGGATACGGCAACCCAAGACAATTATGGGTGGATGACCTATACCATCACACAAGGCACAAGGCTTGGCGGGTGGGGCGGGTAGGGCCGGGGGAAGTGGCCTTGCCGGATGCCCTTGCAATTTTTTTGTGTTTCTTGCCTCGTAGTTGTTGCGTGCCCTCAGAGGGTTCTCGAAGAGGTTGGGGGCACTATGGTGGTGGAAGGAGCGGGGTGAACCTGCTGTACTGCATTTACGGCTATAAGGTTTGGGGTGGCCTCGGTGGGGTCTTTGTTAGAGGGGTAAGATACCATACTGAATTCCAAGGTTAAATTAGGGGAGGGAAAGGGTGGCCATGACGGAACCGAATAAACGTTGGGGGGCCAAGGAAAGTGCATTGACGGCGGGGCACGACTGTGGGGATGGCTCCCATATGGTGGAGACTGTGGGGAAACCGACTGGAGAGTAGGAAGGTTCCGTAGTGGGATGGGAAGGGTCGGTGAAAAGGGTTCGGCTTGATCGGGCGAAGGGCTAGGAGCAGGAGGCGGTGGTGAGATAGAGGCGCCCATTAGCCCGAGCAGTCAGGCGCAGCACGAGCTCGAGACGATTGCATCATGCAAACACTCGCCGAGTCGTGGGTAGGAGGAGGGGGAAGACCAGGAAAAGCCACAAGAGAGGAGTCTTTAGACTCGGGAAACACCGGTCAACGAATCAACAGCTGGCTTTATTGGTGATGAGAGATGGTGGACCTGTGTGGGAGGTTCCGAGATTTTGTTCATGGTAGGTCACCTGCCAATGGTGACAAATCTTGCCATTATGAGGGAAAAACATCTTGCGGTGGACTGCGGACGGGACGGATGACATGGCATAGGTGTAACTATGCCCCAAAAGGATGTTGTAGTCAAGAGGGGTGTCTATAACTTCAATGTCGACACAAACAGTCTTTCTGGCAAGGGTGATAGGACAACTACGAAATAGGCCAATGGACTAGGAGGCATGGCCATCCTACACGCGAAGGGTGATGGTGGAAGGGCCCAGTTCAGGGGATTCGAGCTGTTTCCAAACCGAAGCAGACATGACGCAAGTAGATGCTTGCTCATCAATAATACACCAAGCAACATTGGTGTTTCAGATTTTGACTGGGATTTGGAAAGCAACCGAAGGAGGAAGAGGGGGATGTTCTGGCTGATGGGCGTCGAAAAAAATCAATTGGTCATCAACAGGATCTACAGCGCCCATGGCAGATAGTAGAGCCCTCTTTTGAGAAGGACACAACTGGAGGAGTTCCAGTGTTGAAATGGCGGCCGGAGATTGGGCCAGATCATCTACTATGCTGTATGAATGGGCAGCCTGACCAAAGGTAGCATTTCGGTGTAATGGTCCCTTAGGAGGTTTGGGATGAAACTCGGCTTTGGGCGGAGGGAGTTGCAAGGGACCGTTGGGTTTCGATAGAGGCTCTGTAGGACCTGACGATGAAGACTCGGAGACAGATGAAAAGGGAGGTGTGGAATACTGACGTGACCAAGTTTGAAGGTTGAGGTCGATGGTGAGAGGTGGGTCAGAGGCCATCATGAGAATCTGGTAATCAGAGGAACCAGAAGGGGAAGGTTTACTGGGGCATGAGGGGGTTGAGTGGCCACAAATCCTTGCTGAGGGAAAGGATAGGTAAATGCAGCGGGCTGAGAAGTAGTTGGGGAGGGAGGGGAGGAGGGTTGTCCCCACACGGTGGCCTGAGAATCCCACATCTGCCGCATTTGTGGTAATAATGGACAATCGTGAGTGTAGTGACCATAGACACCACAACACGAATAGGGCTTATTGGTGCGAAGTGGCCTGTTCGGCTTGGGCTGAGAACCCTGTGGCTGGTTGGCAGTGTGAGGATCAATACTTGAAGGATTGGGTCCACGATTACTAGAAGTGGATTGATTACCTCTTCTCCTTCTTTGAGAAGGAGGAAAATTAGGTGCCCCCTGTTGTGCAAATAATTGCCCTGGAGGGGGTAGTAAGTGCGGTTGCGGGGGTGGAAAAGGCAAGGGAGTGGGAGGTCCAAATGCTAGAGGAGCTGGGACACCAGGTTGCAGATATGGATAAGGGGTAGGGTGGGCACCAATAAGGTAATCAGGAGGGTGGGAAAAAGGAGGAGGCATGCCGTATCCTGAATACATGCTACCGGGAGGGGAAAAAATGCCGAAGGGGCGGGCCCCTAGAGGGAAACCATGACCAGGAAGAGGTTGGGTAGAGGTATGTGACAGTGCTCCAACGATACTGTCAGAAGAGTGAGATTCCCCCGAGGAGTGAGGGCCACCGGGCTTGGGAAGGTCATGAAGGACGGTATAAACATAACCAGATTGGGCGTAAATAAGGTCATATTTCAAAGCTATTTGGAGGGCGGCTTCTTCGGTTTGAGGAAAATGGGATGTGACATCCTTGCCAATGGGAGGTAAGAGAGAGCGAAGGAACCAGTCCATATAAACCCGATCTTCAAAGGGGGGAGCGCGACACAAGCTCCGTCTTCGCCGCCATTCCTGGACATGAGCAGAAAGGCGGGTCGAAGAGGATTGGTGGAAAGTAGTTAAGAGTTCAGTGCCAGTGTCGTATCGGAGGGGGAGCTGGAAATAGGATAAAAAGGCTTGGGAAATGGTCGCAAAGGTGGTATGGGAAGAGTAAGTTTCGACAAACATACCATTTGAAAGCTTCGCCGCAAGCGTGTATTGGAACAAACAAATATTTTCAGACGGAGCGCGAGGTGACAGAATTGGATAACGACATGTGGAAAGATCGACATGGTTTGAGGATCTGCCAGCAAGGCCTTCGAACTTGGAATGTCGAAGGATCTTGGTTTGGTATTAGCAGACAAATCACACCGTGGCTATCAGGATCTTCGTCGACACGAATGAAGTTGGGGAGACTAAGGCCAGCCATATAAGGGAGTAATGGGGCAGTCGAGGTAGGTCCCGAGGTGGTTCCACTGGAAATAGACCGAGCAGTAGTACTGGGGTAACTGCTTGTGGTAGGCCCTGAAGTAGACATGGTGAAAGTGACAGGGGGAGAACCAGGAGGGGGAGAACCCGAACAATCATAGGAAGAGTTGGAGTGTGGACTCGGTGAAAGACTTACTCGATGACGACGGGAAGGAGGAAGTCGACCAAGCGAAAACTGAGGATGAAGGCCAAGAAGTCTTTGGGAGAGGTGCCTTGGGGGCGCAATGATGACGGGAAGAAGAAAACCGACAAGGGTAGGGAGGGACAAAATCAAGTGAGGTCAAAAATAGAAAGGCAGTTGACACCTATTTTGTCTCGCTAAAGTGTGGCCACGTTGTGCGCTTCTTCACTTAATGTGGTATGTTAATTTTAATTGTTTAAACCCCAGACGTTTTAGAGAGTAAAAAGAAAAAGTACTGGTAACGAAAATAAATCTGTAGCAAATAAGACTAAAAAGAATAAATGAACAACTACAATGCATCAACTAAAACTCTTTAAGGCGTGGTCTTCAAAAATAGTTCATAAGAGGGAAAAAATCGTTATGTTGTTAATTAAAAGAGGCAAACAGATCAAATTTTCGGGGGAGGGACTGCATCTAAAGGAGAAATCGGTAAGTGGTGCGAAGAGAACAGCATTGTGCGTAGGCAATGCTGCTCAGCAAGGAGGAGATCAGCTAAAACTAGAAGAGACAAGGCAGTGGCCTTAGAAATGAACCCAAATAAAACGATATGAGGTGATTTGAGAGGGAGCAAAGCTGATCTAAAAGGAGCCTAAACAATGACGGCATCTCATAAAATATATTTAAAAAGTCCACCCAGACAAGAGAACAAAGACTCTCCCACAAAAATTGGAGGGTACTAGAGCCCTAAGGGGAAAGATTCCCTCTTAGTTGAGTAAAGAAGATCAGAAACAGGTCTAAATGGGTAGAGACAGAGGCTGGAAAACCCTGACAGAAGCTTCAGACAAACCCAAAAAAAGTGCTAGAAAATTTGCAGAAAAAGGGCAGGTCGTAGGTTTTAACCTGATTTCAGTCTAGGTCGCAGGTTTGGGGCTGAAAAGTGCGTCCTCAAGCTCAGGTCGCACTTTTTGGGCCGATAAGTGCGACCTGCAGATTCGGCTCTCTCGGCGGTAGATTTCAGAAAAAATTTGTCGTCTCAGCTGCGGCTGATGTCTGTCACCTGCGCAATAAGGCCAGAAACACACGGAAGTTAAAAATTTGACTGTTTGAGGGTTTTAGGGGTGAAAAACACCATAAAAATAGGAAAAAAAGAAATGGAAGAGAAACCCCAGGGTCTGAAATAGCTGGATATGCAGGAATATATAAAACGACAGCGGTCGCAAAAGAAAACCCGTGTGGAGTCACCAATTGTTAGTATGAATCTTTCGTCATAAAAGATCACTTTAGCTACGCATAACAAATAGCCCTAACATCGATTATGGCTACAAAATATCTTTAATTTTGATGCACAAATTCAGATCTAAGCACAAAAATACATTAGGCAGAGATACAAAACATAGTATATTCCATGATTTGTGGTCATATTAAAGAATGGGGCACCTGAGAGGAAAACAAGAAAGGTGTTTTCCGGTTCTCCTCAATGGGATGGGTTCTTGGGAGTCCTCAGTGTTTCAGATCTAAAATTCCTCTCTCTTATTGGTGTAGAAAAACAAACATGGAACTCAATGGGAGTTCATAAAGAAAAATGGAAAATGGTGACCAAGAGTAGATCCAGAGTGATCTAATGCAATGGAGGTGACTAATTAATGGGGAAAACCCTTCTATTTATATCAAAATATTGGGGTGTTCTAGAACTCGTTGCATGAATAAAATATTATTAATCAAATTCTAGAATCACCCCTTAGGAATATTTTATTATATTTGTTGGAGGGAAAAGGGTTTTTTGACTTGGGTCAATTCCTTTATTTGTAAATAACAAATAAATAAATGATTTATTTATTATTTAAGGGAAATGAGGGGAATATAATAAAATAAATAATGGTTTATTTAATTATTTATATTTGATTTAGTCAAATTTAACTAAGAATATTATTTAAATAATTATTTAAATAACTTACTCTTAGGAAATAATCAAATAAATAATGATTTATTTAATTGATTTCCTTGTTTTGGGTTAAATATGACCATGCAATATAGACAAATGTGGTGAAAGAAATTTTACTTAGGGTAAAACTGGTCTTACATGGTGTACTTGGGTTCATCTAATGATAGTAGGTTAGATGACCAAAAAAATGGTGTAACAGTAAATACAAAGTTTGAAGGTTAAATACAGAGGATTAAAGAGAAAGTCACCGAATATTCAAGGATAAAGGGTTAAATACATAAATATGGAAGATTAAGCAGTTTAACCCTACAATGAAGACCGAAAGCCAAAGAAAAAGGGATATTTAATAGTGAATATAGTCAGCAAAAAAGTTTAAAGGCCCGAAGATTATTATAATGCTTTAAAGCAAGTTCAAGGCCTAAATCAATGTTTAAAGCCACATAAGTTGACAAATCAACCAAGAGAGCCTCCAAAAGCCACATCATTGAGGCAATTACTCCTCAAAATGCCACCTACAGGCCTTTTCACCTAAAAAGAATACACATTTAAAGCACATTCAGAGATATTTTTCCAAAGGTAGCTCATAATTAATTTCCAGCCTACCAAAAGCCTGTGAAGTCAACAAAAGTGACTAAAGTTGATGAGAGTTAAGTAAAAATGATTAAACAAAGATGAAAATCTGAAATTTTCTCCCTAAGGACTCCCAAAGGTCAAGAAGCATTTACTCTGTGTTTATTGAACAAATAGACCTATTTTTGACTCCACCTCCTAAAAATACCTATAAATATCATATGAGGAGCCTAGTATTATTGTTGGTTGCATAATTGTTGAATGTAAATAGCTTTGAGGCTGCTAAAGCTTTGTTTTGTAATAGAAGAAAGATAGGCTGAGATGAGAAGTTTGAAGCTGTAAAGACCCACTAGACTTGAAGATTGTAACTAGTTGGAACATCAAATATACAAGTTGATTTATGGAATCCTGGTCTATGTTAATGGTGATGTTTTTCTTACTATAAATTCTTATTTTTCTCATGTTTTTCATACTTTACATTTTCTTTGATAAGGAACAGTAAATATAGATTAGGATTTACTGTCAAGTACCCTAAATCTCACCGATAAATCTTTATCTTTATGTTTTCTGCTAATTGTGTATTTGAGGATAATTCAATAGAGTGTGATCAGTCAAGGAATGTTGTTGAGCCCATGTCTTCCTGAGTCAAACTTAAGATTATATCCTTGAATGTTCTTACAAAGTTTGCTAACTAAAGTTGAATTAGAGAAGTTTGCAGTGGTTAACCTCCGTCTCCAGTTTGCCCTCCCAGCTTTTCAAAAGATCCGTTGAAAGTATGTCGAAAGGCAGAAAGCAAGCTAGGTTAAAATTCTACTTGATCTTAGACTAACTATTCTTGTTCATCTGAATGTTTTTTCCTTGAATATGCTGAAGCGTACCAGGTTTAAAAGTACTTATTTGATCTTAAGCTTATTTTTTTGTTTTCTTTGAGTATGTCGAAAGAAATAAAGAAATTCTCATTTGATCTTAAGCCGCTTCTTGTTTTTTGATATGTTTGCTTCTTTCTCCACTTCTTATCACTACACCATAATTTAAATTATATATCCATTAATACATGATTCTCTGTCCCATAGACCACTCTTGAAACTTGTTGTGCAATTAAATCCTTTTGTGACTCCATAGCCCAATGGATTGATACTTTTTCATACTTATCCTATCAGCTAAACCACTTTCAACCTACTTACACTTTTACCCCTCAATAGACTTCCTTAATTTTAATAATATTCACCCAACCAAAACAAACAAAAACCCTTGTGCTTTATAACTAGCCTAATATCATACCATAAGCCTTAAAGATCATATCTTTGAAAAAAATTACATAGAGAGATCCCTCTCTGAATCCAGGAGGGCTAGATCCTAGGATTCCAAAGTGGTTTTGATGTAGGCTCTGTAGCATTTGTACTTGCCAATCTTGCAAACCACGGAGACCTAACATACTGGTGACCATACTGGGGATAATATTGAGTAATAGATAACTTCAAAACTCAACTAACCCCTATTCCTAAATGAATCAAGTGTCACCAAGACTGGTTATTATTTATTGTTGATGGTGAAAAACAACCAAACTTTAAAAACAAGTAAAAATCCTTCACCTGGCGACTCCACTCATATTCAGTAGGCCTGCTGACCCCACTGGTTTTCCTAAAAACTCCACTGGGAAATTTTGAGCGATTTACATCTTGTACATCCTTAAGACCTTAGAAGACCTAGAACATTTTAGATTGTTAGTTAAATAAATCAATGGTGGTGGACCATAAAACATTTTACCTTCAAAAAGATAAAAAATTCCACCTAGCGACTCCACAACTCCCAAAAGACCAAATGACTCCACTGGTAGAAGACTCTGAACTGGTTGAAAAGATATAGTGACTTATTTTTTGATTTACAATCATGTATCCAAGGATTCAAAGAAGACATGCTCCAATGAACAGAGATCATATCCCTGGATTCCCACACAAAATGCCTCAAATTAATAAATTGGGATAAAAACTTACCTATTTTTCAAGGTGAAGAGTTTGATGACCCTTTGTTACACCTCATCAAATTTCATATACATGTATGGAGATTAAAGGTGGAATGGCATGAAGATTGCCTTATGAAAATGTTCATGTTTACATTGGAAGGAAAAGCAAGGGATTGGTATGAATGGTTGAGGATTGGTAGTTTGTTTTCTCTAAGAGAGCTCCACATAGTATTTTATGATCATTATAAGGAAAAATCCCCTTAACTATCATTAGAGGGAAGTTGTTGTAATCAATCTGAGGGCATCATAGAATACCTTGCAGGCATTCATGAAAATTTGAGAAATTGGCAGCCTGAAGATCTCACAGCAGCCATCTATGAATTTCATAATCAAGACAACTATCATAAAAACCTAGATGAAGTATCCGAGGAAGCAATTAATCAAGAAATTGAAGAAAACCCTTAGGATCCAATTGGAAACATAAATGATGATTCATCACCCCTTGGAGGTGAGGCTAATTTAAATATTGATGATGTAGAGTATTCCATACCTTTCCCTAATCAAACACAAGCTCAACCATTACAAGACCTAGACAAGGAGAAAAACATGTATGATGATCAAGAATTTAAAAGATAAGATGAGGAAGGTTGTCAAGAAATTCCTGAGTGCCTACCTATAACTTGTATTTTACTGTTAAAGGATCTTTATAAACAAAATGCAAATATTAATAGTGAGAATTGCTTTGAGAAAACAAGTAGCCACTTAGAAAACGCATAATTTGAAGTGGAAGGAGAATCAATACATATAGGGATTGTCCCTCTATGTCACACCTCATTTCAGATTACATAAGAATAGTGTCATCCTGATAATAGAAAAGAAACAACTCATGAGCCTTGTATTCAAACTGAGTGTCATAATAATAATGAGGAATTGTTTGAAACAGTAGAAGATCAGGAAACAGTAAAAAATCCTCAAGGTTTCCCTACAAGCACAAATGAAGATCCCCTAGAAGAGGTTCAAGAAAACATCCAACCTCAAAACCATTTAACACAAGAGAAAGAGGATTGTTTTACTTCTGTCTATGCTAAAAGAAAAATCCTTCCTCTTTTGACAAAAGAAGAAATTGATCAAATATTAAACAAACAGCCAGCCTCTAAAATATTTATAAAACAAACACTTATGCTCATCTACCTATTGAACCTTGTTGTCTTGAATCAGAAAATGAACTTGTAGATTAGCTTAAAGAAAAACAAATTGATAACCCAATATGCTTGATTGGTGAGATTGTTTATACTAATGATTTTTCAATTTTAGATCAATCCGATGATAATGATGAGCTACAAATAGAAAATAATCATGCAGGGTGACCAGCAATTGATTGGTGTCATGAACTTCACTATCATCAGCCTGATAGTAGCAATCAACCAATCCAAGCCATCAGAAACAACTTTTACATAATTTGGAATCAACATTCTTTCTGCTCAAATGTTGAGGAGGAAAATCATGAAGAATTTCTTGAGCATGATGAATATAAAGAACCTTCTCTTGAAAGGGTTGAGGTAATCAAAGAGACCCCTACTCAAGAAAATAATGACCTCTTCATAGAGTTCAGTCCACTAAATCAGAACATAGTAGGAATACAATAGGACAACATTGCCAAATATGATGAGTCCTATAGTTCAGATAATAATGAAGATGAGGAAGATTTTCTTTCTCAAAAGAATCTTTTTCTTGATCCAATGGAGGAAAAAGTAATCCTGGTTGAAAACTATATTTCAAATACTCACAACCAGGTATTATTTCAAGATCCCTATGCAATTTTTTTAAAAACATTTGAAGAAGGAATAAATGTTGTTAGGAGCAGTGTATTACCAAAAGCAAGAAAATTGTTTAGCACCACTTCCAAGAAACAAGTAAGATGGGAGTGGTACTGTCTGTCCAGCATGCTCAAGGAGATGAGAAAATACCAATCATGGAACCATTTACTTGATTGGCTGTCTTGGAAAAGAGAATTTTCCAGCTAAACATGTAAATATTTCAGAATTAGATTAGGTTAGATAGGAATGTCAATAAAGCTCATCCTATGAGCATTTAGTTAGTCTTTTGTTTCTGCTTTTGAATTTGAAAAAGAAAAAATACAAAAACAATAGAAAAAAGAAAAGAGGGTAGACATAAAACAAGAAAGGTACAGCCCCATATCAAAAAAGAATGAGAATGTGAAAGTGTGCAAGCCTAAAGGCCACTACTTGAGAAAGCACTGCTATCTAGTCATACAACCTAATCATGACTAGATAGATTTCAATTTACTGCTGATAGGTTAGTGAAGTAGATTTTCCAAATTGTTTATTCTTGGCTTATCAGTAGAATAGATTAGGATAGAAAACAGTGGTTCAAACAAACTTAAATCCTGAACCTGTAAAGTTTGATGAAGAATTAGTTCCAGTATGCTCAAAATCTGAACGAAGATAAAAGAGAATAACTCTAAAAAGGTCAAAACCAGAGCTGAAAGAAAGAATGAAGGATGTTTTTGTTTTTCAGATCTTAAGCCTTCATAGTTTTGTTTTAAATTTCTGCAAATAAAGTCTATGTGCAGATTGTACATACAACCATAGACACCATGGCAAATCAGATAGTATAATATTTATTTGACTGTGCTTAAATTTCTGTTTTATAAAATAGAGAATAAAATATGCTAGATATTTTAATCCTGGTAGATAGTAGCTTAGTTAGAGAATTAATGAGTTCAACTGGTTAATCTGAACTCATGGAAGAAATAAGGGTAGATTTAGACTAGTTTTTTGATTTCAATAAAAAAAATAAAATGTTGATGACAAAGGTTTGTAAGTCCAAGTGCATCTTATGAAGAAAAAATGTTAGGAAAAGTAGGCTGTGTAGGTAGAATTCTTGGGAGAAGTTTGTTTGCTGATATGAAATGTTGATCATATTTTCTAAAGTAGCACGATCAAGGAAGAAAAGGTTGTCTATGGATAAAGGCACAGCTCTGCATCCCAGAGATTTATTTCTGAAGTTCTTGACACCTCCAAGGAGCTGCCATCCCCAAGTGGAGCCACTGTTAGCCATCAGTAAATTTTTGTCATAGCAAATGATGGCTAAAACATGTCTTAAGCCTTAAAGAGATTATTTTCATAGAAAATTGGTCATTCTTGAAGCCTTTTGATGCTACCTAAACTCAAAAAGTGATTTTCACTGATGTCTCATTCAAAAATCCACCAAGTAACCTTGCTGATGTTCAAAAGAAACTATTTACAAGGCCTAAATTTCCACCATTTCATGCCTCCAAAAAACCCTTCATTTCATTCACTATCATTGATTTCAAGTAACCTGCCTCCTCTACTAAATTTCCCTTTTTTGCTTTTAAATTACCCTTCATTTCATCAAAAATCCCATTTAGACTGAGAAAACCCCTTTTTCTAGTTTTAAATTACCCTATTTTTCCTATCGGAACACTGAAACATCATAAAAAACCTCTAAAAAACCTTTAAAAACCTTTGCACCCCTTTTAGGCCTTAAGCCCCCTTGGCTTAAGCCTCCTTCCTTATTTTCGCCATAAAATATTGCGCTATGACCGAGCGCCTAAACCCCAAGCCCCTATCGCATCAGCATTCTCAACTTCTTCATCCCCTCATCCTTTCCCCGCCGATGCATTTAGCCCTTTTCCCTTGGCTCCTGGTCACTTTCTCTTCCACATGACCATGCCCCAGCACCTACCACTGCCCAATGCTTTCCCTTAAGCCCCTTCCCTTACCTTTGTTATACTCTCGCTCCCTTTGTAAAAGCCTTTTCCTTTGTTTTTTCCCGTGCCCTACTTGGCAAATTCCTCATCAATTGTGACCGTTTATCTTCAAAGATCAACGGCCACCATGCATCCCCATTCTTCCCGTATCCTCCCGACTTAAATATATCATTTCACCCTCTGCATCAAATCTCACCGTTGATCCATTTTAAATCCAACGGCTCTCCGTTAACCTGACATCCAACCCCCACCGGTCCCACATCCCACTACCTAGTCCCCTCTCCCAATCACTGGTTAACACCTGGCTTCCACTAATTCCTCGCCTGAGCACCTTTCCCCATCGTGCTCATTCCCCCGCCGTTGGACCTGCCCACCTCATCCAATGATCAGCATTGTGTTTTGCGCAAATTTTGTCGTCGCAGTTTAACAACCCAAAATCACGCAAGACTGCAGCTTTTGCAGAAGCCACATAGCACATTTTGGTTGGATCGCATTCCCTCTGGGCTAAACTGCTTACCACCGTTTATAAACATGAAAACCATTCATGGTTTTTTCAAAACTTCCAATCCGTAATTTCACGCCAAATGCAGTTTTGAACCCTGTTTTCATAGGTTTTCACCCCTCCACCATGAAAACTCCTCTTCTGCCTACACATCATGCTTCTCTGCCTCCACCAGCCTCCGAAGCAGTATTTTCTGACCCCGAAGGATTTTATATAATGTGTTTTGTGGTTTGTTGCAAGTTCTATGATGGTTTTTGGGCTAAAATCCCCCCTACAGTCCATCAAGGGAAAAGGCCAAGAATGACGATCCTCAGGGCTTGGTTAAAAGAAAAAAGGGACAAAGGGTCGAGTTTCCTGTCTTCTCCAGTGTTTCATGAGCACTGGTTTTCTCAGCGAAAACTTCCAACACACTAAAAGCCACCCGTACCTAGCAAAAGGGAAAAAACAGTGAAGACAGAGGTTGAAGATTAAAGGATTAAAGCAAAGATGAAGGTTTAAAGGTTTAATCCAACAGTTTAAGGGTAAATACAAAGTTTGAAGGTTAAATACAGAGGATTAAAGAGAAAGTCACCGAATATTCAAGGATAAAGGGTTAAATACATAAAGATGGAAGATTAAGCAGCTTAACCCTACAATGAAGACCGAAAGCAAAAGAAAAAGGGATATTTAATAGTGAATATAGTCAGTAGAAAAGTTTAAAGGCCCAAAGATGATTATAAATCTTTAAAGCAATTTCAAGGCCTAAATCAATGTTTAAAGCCACATAAGTTGAAAAATCAACCAAGAGAGCCTCCAAAAGCCACATCATTGAGGAAATTACTCCTCAAAATGCCACCTACAGGCCTTTTCACCTAAAAAGAATACACAGTTAAAGCATAGTCAGAGATATTTTGCCAAAGGCAGCTTCGAATTAATTGCCAGCCTACCAAAAGCCTCCAAAGTCAACAAAAGTGACTAAAGTTGATGAGAGTTAATGTAAAATTGATTAAAACAGAGATGAACATCTGAAATTTTCTCCCTAAGGCCTCCCAAAGGTCAAGAAGCATTTACTCTGTGATTATTGAACAAATAGACCTCTTTTTCACTCCACCTCCTCAAAATACCTATAAATCTCATATGAGGATCCTAGTATTATTGTTGGTTGCATACTTGTTGAATGTAAATAGCTTTGAGGCTGTTGAAGCTTTGTTTTGTAATAGAAGAAAGATAGGCTGAGATGAGAAGTTTTAAGCTGTAAAGACCCACTGGACTTGAAGATTGTAACTGGTTTGAACATCAAATATACAAGCTGATTGATGGGATCCTGGTCTATGTTAATGGTGATGTTTTTATTACTGTAAATTGTTATTTTTCTCATGTTTTTCATACTGTCCATTTTATTTGATAAGGAACAACAAATATAAATTAGGATTTACTATCAAGTACCCTAAATCTCACCAATAAATCTTTATCTTTATGTTTTCTGCTAATTGTGTATTTGAAGATAGTTAAATAGAGTGTGATCAATCAAGGAATGTTGGTGAACCCATGTCTTTCTAAGTAAAACTTGAGATTCTGCCCTTGAATGTTCTTACAAATTTTGCTAACTAATGTTGAATTAGAGAAGTTTATGGTTAGCCATGTCCTCTAGTTTCTTCTCCAATAGTTGCTTTGAAAAGATCCCTTGAAATTATTTCGAAAGCAGGCTAGGTTAAAAGTCCTTACTTTATCTTAGACTACTTTTTATGTTCATCTTGAATGTTTTTCCTTTGAATATGCTAAAATCAGACTAGGCTAAAAGTCCTTATTTGATCTTAAGCTATGCTTTTCTTTCCTTTGAGTATGTTGAAAGAAGGCTAGGTTAAAATTCCTTACTTGATCTTAAGTTGCTCTTTGTTTTCTAATATGTTTGCTTCTTTCACCACTTCTTAACGTTTCATACCATAAATCAACTTAAAGAGATATGTTGACATAGATGAATTGCCCCATAGACCACTCTTGAAACTTCTTGTGCAACTAAATCCTTTTGTGACTCCATAGCCCATGGATTGATACTGTTTCCTACTTATCCTATCAGCTGAACAATTTTCAACCTACTTACACCTTTACCCCTCAACAAACTTCCTTCATTTTAATAATATTCACCCAACCAAAACAAACAAAAACCCTTGTGATTTATAACTAGCCTAATATCATACCATAAACCTTAAATATCATATCTTTGAAAACACTTACATAGAGAGATCCCTCTCTGAATCCAGGAGGGCTAGATCCTAGGATTCCAAAGTGGTATTGATGTAGGCTCTACAGCGTTTGTACTTGCCAATCTTGAAAACTACGGATACCTAACAGGCTTGAGTGTCTAAGAGACTTTAGAATCTAATTTTATTCCTTCTCCATACTTTTGTAACTTTCTTCTCTGGCTTGGTTTTCATGGTTTTAGGGACCCAAGTGAAGTTATACTCGCGTGCCATATGTCCAATGTTATGGAAATTGAAGCACTCCATCTTGTTCATGAATGAGTAGTCATGAATTCTTATTGAAAAATTGTTTTTAAAAGATTGACGGGGACCATTATATTTGTCTTTGTGATATGCCCTACAATATTTTTCCATGTGCCCAAAATTTGTACAAGAATAAGAATAAACAAAAAATATGCTTTGGTACCTGGAGGATGGAGATTGCTTTGATGTACTTCCAAAGTCATTCTGTCTTGAGATTCTTTGATCAAATTTATTGCCTCTTGCATTCTTGACACCATATGCATATCTTCTTTGAGTATGATTTATTCCAATGTCTCTTGACTCTTCTACTTGTCTTTATTGGAACTGGGGGCATCAACATTTCTTCCAGGCTTCTCCATATCCTTGTTGTTTGAAGAATTAAGGTTTTCATTATTTGAAGGTTAACCTACATAGCCAAGACCCGATTTATCAAGGGGGGGATCTTTGATGACTAAGGATGGCATCTAGGGCTAGAGAACTCTTTAAGTTCTTATTTAGCAGGTCAACTTCATTTTTAAGAAAGACAATTTCTCTTTTCAAATTTTCACAATCTTCATCTTTCATGACTAGTTTCTTCTTCATTTCTTCCATCATCTTTGTTGCTTCGTGTGCTTCGATTTTAAGGGAGATGATATTTGATTTCATTATGAAGATTTTTTCATTCTCCTTTGCTAGACTTCTCTCCATTTCTTCTTTTATTCTTGTAGCTTCACATGTTTCGGCCTTGAGAAGGTTGATGTTTGATTTTAGTTTGAATATTTCTTCATCCTTTTCTTCTAGTTGAGATTTAAGAGAGAAGACCTCTTTCTTGTATTGACCAATCTCTCCTTCAATATTGTTCAAGCTCTCAAGTCTTTGTTCAAGGTGTCTTGACAAAGTTTCTTCCCTTTTCTTTTCCTTATCCAATTGATTTTTCATAGATATGACTTCTTCATGATGTTTTCTTTTGTTTTGATAAAATTCATCTTTAAGTTTGGCGAGCTCCTCATCTCTTTCTTGTACTTGAAGCTTGACAAAGTAGACTTCCTTCATTGTCTTGTCTTGGTTACCATCTTGCACTTTCTTCTTAAGTTCCTCATTTTCCTTTTTCAAACTGTTAATCTCTTCCATGGAAGCCATAAGTTTATTTAGGAGATCTTCTTCAAAGTCTTCTTTGCTCTCTTCATCTTATAGGTGTTCCTTAGCCTTGTTGTCATCTCTCTTAGATTCTGTTGGGGTTCCCATGTTTTGGCAAGGTTGGAAATACCAAAAGATGAGACAACATCAGAACCGCTTTCAGACCTCAGGATCTAGCCCTCCTAGGTCCAGAGAGGGATCTCTCTATGATATGTCAAAGGTGTGTGTCTTTGAAGTTCAAGTGTTGAAGATGTTAGGCTAGTTATAAGGCTCAGGGTTTGTTTGTTTTGATTTTTTGATTTGGTTGCTGGTTATTAGGAAAGAAGGGTTCAATGTGAGACCAAGATGAGCAAAGAGGAAAAAGGGCAGAGGTGAAGTATTCCAAGAAATATTCAAAACCATTGGGAAATGGAGTCAGGAAAGGGTTTGCTTGCTAGTCAATAGGCGGGCTTTCAATTGGGCTAGTCATCCGAAACATAGGATCTTCAAGATGATTATGTGATATGAATAGGTAGAAGGGGAGGAGATGACACAGATTTAGAGCACAAAGTTTAAAGACCAGCTGGTCGCACAAGGATCCTAGTGGACAGGGCTAACTCTAATCCCTATTGTTCCCAAATCTTCCAACTGAATCTATAAAAAGAAGCATCTAAGAACTGAATTCATTTAATTCATACATTAGAGAGCAGGAAATAACATCCACTACACTGGTTAAACCAATTGAAATCATTTCTTAGATAATAAATTTAGAAGAGAAACATAAATGGCAAGGAGAGCAGAAACATAGGGTACCTAACAAGGGTAAATCCTATGCCAATATTCTGATGCAATCCAGTAGAAACGAAATGAAATGAATGTAAATGCAAAGTGTTAGTATGAATTCTTCGTCGAAGTGTACGAAAAAGAACCACTTTAGCTACGCATAACTAATAGCCCTAACAACAATAAAGGCTGCAAAACATCTTCAGATCTGCAATTAGTAGTTAAAGTGCTGCAACAAACAGATCTATAAATGGAAAGACATTAGGCAGAAAAGTAAAGAGTTTGCTCCATGCATCCAACGGACAAGACAAGAACACAATTTTTTGAATGAATTTTTATATTACAGGGCACCTGGGAGGAAACAAGAAGGTGTATCCAGATCTCCTCAATGGGATGGGTTCTTTGTAGTCCTCAGCACTTCAGATCTAAGCTTTCTCTCTCTTGTAGATGTAGAAAACCCAATGTAGAAGGTAGAGCTAAATGGGAGCAAAATGGCAGAAATGAGACCAAGTGTATAGATCCAGAGTGATCTAATATGCAACAAAAGGTGAAGAATGAAGGGGAAAACCCTCCTATTTATAACAAAATATTGGGTCATTCTAGATCTTGGTGCATGATTAAAATAATGTTAACCAAATCTAGATCCACCCCTATGGAATATTTTATTATTATTTGTTGGAGGGAAAGGGTGTTTGACTTGGGTCAAATCCCTTGATTAGTGAAAAATAAATAAATAAATGATTTATTTATCTTTTTAAGGAAGTGGTTGGGACATAATCAAATAAATAATGATTTATTTGATTAATGGTGGTTGATTTGGTCATCTTTAACAAGGAATATTATTTAAATAATTATTCCTAGAAAATAATAAGACAACTATGGGTTTATCTCATTAATTTCTTTGTTTTTGGGTTAAACATGACTGGGAATAATAATTAAATTATGGTTTAATTAATTATTCCTTTTGGGGTTTCCTTAATTAACATAGTGAAAGCAGTTTTACTTGGGGTAAAACTGGTCTTACATGGTGTACTTGGGTCCATCTAATGATAAAAGGTTAGATGACCAAAAAATGGTGTAACACAAAGGTAGGAAAACATCACCGCTGCTTCAGATTAGGATCCAAAGAAATGTGCTTGTCATATTAAAAAGCAATAACAATCAAGTAAAACATTGCCAATAGCTGAATACTCAGTCTGAAAACATCTCCTTCAACCTATCTTACAACTCTACACAGAGACTGTGTCTCAAAAGAAACTACTTGCAGTTCTCTGATAATTGATAAACAACCTTTACAATGAGTTTCTTCATGAATTTATAGCTCCGGAGGAGCAGAGAAGGTAGGTGAAGAACTAAATGCAATATTAAACTTCTGAAAAGAAAGAGGGCCGAAGCCCACTCTGTATAGATCCTGTGCATTAATCTCTAGTGTTTTTTTTTGGGTGAATGAATGATCTTCTTCAGTCTTCAGACTACTCCGATATAACTTTGATGTACTGTGACTGTAGTACTGTGTGGTGTTGTTGGTGAATAAACAAAAGATAAATGAATGATAAAGAAGTCTGCCATACTGATGAAGTAAATGCTCTGATAGTACTGGGGCTGTTTCAAGGTAGAAAATCCCTCCAGAACATGGCATGGATTGAACACTGCATGGGTTCTCTGTCCTTTATGGAAGGAAAAACATTTTGCTGCTGTAGAAACCCCTAATACACATTGATTTCTGCGCATTGTACTTCCTGCATGTTCCTTAGGTTGACTGATCTACTGATTTTCCTCTAAACTGCTGTATTAAGGCTCAATCCTTCCATACTAAATGCGGAAGTTCTTGATCATTAGCTGGTTCTTTCTCCACCGCTCCATAAACGTCTCGATCCACAAAATCTGGGCTTTAATGGTGCCGGATAGATTTCTTGCGAAGATTAAACTGTCCTTGGGTAATATTCATGACGTCGCTACCATTTCCGGGCATTTCTATTGTAGTACCAACTCCCAGATTTAATTCTGTCTACGCAGCACACCATTGAAGTAGTACATGAGAACCATGGCATTTTTTCGTCTCTGATAGCCCTGTAAAAACATGAAACCAGTTATGAAATCCATGGATGGGGGCGGATGATGTGGATGATAGTGGGATTGCAAAGAAATGGCGGAAAATTCCGTGGAATGGCGGGGAACAGAGATGGCGTAGGTTGGCGGAATGCGGAAAAATTATACGTGAAACCTTATAAACCTCGACCCTTGAACGAATTTATGCAATGAGATGGCAGAGGTATGGTGGGCAGATGTGGAGGTGACGTGTCGAGACCGGGCGACGATGGAAGAGTCAACAGCGGGAAGACCAAACATGGGTCGTCGGATCTCAGAGGAGATCGACGGTCGAACACACAGCGGAGGGCGATGAATGGTGGGCCAGGAGTACGGAGACCATGGGTTAAACCCTGCGTAGCTTCGTCGAGAGATGACCATTGGATGGGCCAAGGCAGATCTGACGGCTCATATGAATATCACTGCGCATCCTGGACCGAAAGATAACGTGCAATGGGAGGGCGCTTTTGCCTTCGTACAAGAGACAGGTGTCGAGCGCTGTATGGAATCGCTGGCTGATGGGAAAATACCGCCCGACCCCCATTAGCGGTGCGATGAAAACCAGGCTATTTTATGACATGGCGTGCGGCGGGGACCACAGTGGCGGACACACTCCGAACTGTTGATCTGGCGGTGAATGGACGGCGATGGCGCAATCGGTGGTTTGAACGGGTGAATCACGAGCGCCGCGGGTTTAAACGATCGCCGTTCGATCTATATGGATCAACGTTTGAGAGAGCGCCCGATAAACATAAGGGACAAACGCCTTTCAGGCCAGTGCTTGGTCACAGCACTGGGTTCTATAAGAGGAAAAGGTGCGGCGGGCTAGGCCGAAAGGGGCTAGGCCCGGACTATGAAGAAAATATGATTTTTGGCCCATTTTAATACATTTTGAAGCCGGCCAAGGGTAATGATAGGGGTATGAGGGGGATTTATACATGAACAAAGGGAATAAGGATGTTTTAGAGGGGATTTCTAGGATGGAAAGGGAGAATTAGGGGGAAGAAAGGGGACTTTGAGGACAGGGACAAAGGGGTGAAAATGGAGAAATTTGCAAGGGTATAACGGGCAGAACAAAAGCCTTTTAGAGTATAATTCTTTATCAGCAAGGCTTATTTACTCAGAACAGCAGAGGGAAACAGTCACAAGGTAGGGAACCTGAAAAGGTTGCAAGGATGATGTGTTTACAAGGGAAATGAATTCCTTGCAGAATTATAAAAAAAATTAGCCCCCTTGCTTGCTAAGGAAATTATAAGGGGCTAACAGTGGCTCCACATGGGGATGGCTTCTTCTTGAAGGAGTCAAGAATTCAGAGAGTAGATCTTTGGTGTAGGCCAGGTGCCTGCTGCTTTACACATCCCTTCTTTCTTTAGACCAACTGCCACAATATGAAGACATTACATCAGCAAAAAAACTTTCCCATTCAAATCACCTACACACACTACAATCCTAGCATTTTTTCTTCCTTTAGGGTGCATTTGAACTAGCAGACCCTTTACATCATTTACTTTTTCAAACAGAAAATAAACCTATTCTATTTCTACCCTTATTTCTCCATGAGACCAGATTAGACTGTTGGTCTCATACGTTTCTCTACCTAAGCTAATATCTGCTGGGATTAGACTGTCCAGCAGATCTCCTCTCTACATTCTAAGACAGGAAATTGAAAAACAGTCAAGCCAGGATTAGACTGTCTAACTTGCTGTAGGTCCAAGGCATAAAGACAGTTGCATATGGACAAAATTTGCAGAAAACTGAAAACAAACTGTGAAGGCTTGGGATCTGAAACTTGAAGTATCCTTATTTCTCTTTCGTGACTCAAGTTTTGAGCATATTAGAGTCACTTCTTTTTCATTTCAGCTCTGGTTTTAGCCATGTTAGAGCTGATTCTCATTTCTTCTTTGCTGGTCCAAATTTTGAGCATGTTAGGACCAACTGTCTTTACTTTCTTTGGCTCAGGTTTTGATCATATTAGAGCCAATCTTTTGCACTTCCGAGGTTCATGTTTTAAGCATGTCTGAACCTCTCCTTTTCCTCTCTTTTTTGAAACATTTTTCTCTTTTTCTTGAAAATAAAAGCTGCAATGGTATGTTCAATGGAAATGGAAACTGGAAATGGTAAATTAGTAGAAGTAGTGTTTGAGCATCCTGCCATTGACAGGACCCCCAAATAGCTCAGTTCCATCTAATTCTTGTAGGAAGAAGGCATTTGGACCCACGGTGGCCTGGATGATGTATGGGCCTTGCCACAAACTGTCAAACTTGCTGTTCTTTCCTTTATCCTCTCTTCTTGAGTCGCATTTCAGAACCTTATCTCCAATTTTGAAATCAGCAGCTTTAGTTCTTTTGTCAAACAATTTCTTTATATTTTCCTGAACTTTCACTTCTCTGTTGTAGACCTCTTCCCTTGTTTATTGGAGATGAATTGTATGGTTTATTCTCCTCATCATACTGTCTTCTTCTGTTTGAATCTCCTGTACCAGCTTGATCACTGGTATCCCAAGGCTGGTAGAGAATACTGCTTCTGTACCATAGACAAGCTGAAATGGTGACATGCCAATGGACTTCTTTGTTGTAAGTCTGTCAGCCCACAAGGCATGTACTAACTTGTTATGCCATGACTTTTTGTTCTCTTCCAACAGGTTCTTGATAATGGTCACTAGGCTCTTGTTTGACGATTCAGCTAATCCATTACCTTGAGGGTAATAGGCATTTGAATGAACGATTTCTATTTGATACCTGTGACAAAAATCAACCATCTTCTTGGATCCGAATGTAGTAGCATTATTAGTGATTATTTTGCTTGGGCAGCTAAACCGAGAGAGGATGTGACCTTCTAGGAAACTAATGATGACTAAATCTGTGGCATTCTTAGTGGGTATGGCCTCTATCCACTTAGTTAAGTAGTCGGTGGCCGTTAGGATCCATTTGTGTTGTGCAGAAGAAGCAGGGTGAATCTCCCCTATGAAATCTAGGCCCCATTGCAGAAAGGGATCTTCAACAGTGATGGGTTGTAGGGGTAAGGGGAGGAGTTTTCTTTTTCCTTCGAAGATTTGGCATTTGTGGCAGGCAACTATCATTTTATGGACATCATTGAAGAGTGTGGGCCAATAGTAACCAGCTCTGAGTATTTTGTTTGCAGTGGCCTTCCAACTCATGTGGCCTCCACATTCTCCAACATGGAATTCTTGTTTGATCCTCTCTGCCTCATTTTCAGGCAAACATTTAAGCAATAGGCCATTAGGATTCTTCCAGTATAAGTTTTCATTCAAAATTTAGTAGTTTCTGGCTTTTAGCTTTAAGAATCTGGCCTTGGTCTTTGATAGTTCGGGTGGGGCATTGAGGTGTGTAAGCACATATAAAATGTCAGAATACCAAGGGGAGCTCTGAAATTTTTCCTCAACAGTGGGATCATGCAATTCTTGTTTCTCACCCAAGGTATTCATCATGTTAATGTCTAGGGCTTGTAAGTTTGATTCAGCCATTAATTTAGCTAAGCCCTAACCTTTAATCAGTTTGGTGGGTTTTATCTCAAGGTCGTATTCTAAAATCACAGCTATCCATTTTCCCCTTTTCCCATCTGGGTCTTGGGACAGTATATCTTTGACTATGATGTTGGGCACATAAGATATAGTGTGGGAATGCAGTATGTACACCCTGAAGTCTTTCAAGGCCTTAATCAGAGCATAGGCATGTTTCTCCATTATGTTGTATTTCAAGGGTGCATCCCTGAGTGCTTTGCTGAAAAAGGCAATTGGCTACTCCATTCCCTCTGTGTTTTTCTGCAGCAAGACTGCAACCACTATATGCTCAGAGGCAAATGAAAAGATCAGGAAATCTTTGGAGAAATCTGGGCTGATTAGGACGGGAGCTTGGGTAAGTGCAAGTTTCACTAATTCAAAAGATTGTTTGGCTCCAACAATAAATTTAACTCCTTCACCTTTCTTCAGCATGTTAGTTATGTTCCTAAGGTGTTCAGCCAGATTTGGAATAAACCTCCTAAGGAAGTTAATATTCCCAATGAATGACTATAATTCCTTGATGTTTCTTGGGTGCATGATCTATAGTATTCCCTCAACCTGTTGTGGGTCTATCCTAATTCCCTTCTCAGATATAATGTGGCCAAGGAGTTTACCCTCTTGCAACCCGAATACAGTCTTTTTAGGATTTAGGGATAGACCAAACCTTCTGCATTTTTCAAACACTTTTCTCAGATGTTTCAGATTTTCTTCTTCAGTCTTGGAGTAGACTGTTATGTAATCTAAGTAAATAAAAATGAAGTGCCCTATCTCATCTGAGAAAGCTATGTCCATTGCTCTTTGGAAGGTGGCTCCAGCGTTCATCAATCCAAAAGGCATCTTCACATACATAAAGGTACCCCATGGAGTGGTAAAGGTTGTTTTGAGTTGGTCTTCTGGGATTACTAGGACTTGGTTATAACCTAAAAATCCATCTAGCAGGGAAATCCTTTTAGAACCTACTACCCTCTGAAGAATATGTTCCATTTTTGGCAAAGGGTAATTGTCTTTGAGTGAAGCTCTATTACGATTTCTGAAGTCTATACACAGCCTGATTTCCCCTGTTTTCTTTCTCACAACCACTAAATTTGATACCCAGTCAGAAAACCTTACAGGAACTATTATGCCTACCTCATACATCTTTTTAATCTCTTTTTCAACTGCAAGCAATTGTTTTGGGTTTATCCTACGAAGTTTCTGCCTGAAGGGTTTTTGATTTTCCTTTAAGGGTATCTTATGCTGAATGATGTTTGTGTCATATGCCTTTAAGTCTTCATAACTCCAGGAAAACACATCAATGAATTCCTTGAAAAGGTCAATGTATTTTTTCTTCATGTCTGCAGGTAAAGACTTAGCCAATTTAATCACTTTGGGCCTATCTTCAGTGCCTGTGTTGCATTCTTCCACATCAGATTCTGCATGCTCTATAGCGGGCTTTTTTTCTACATCATCAAAGTCAAAGAGGTCCTCTAAGGGTGCCAGGCCTCTGGGCATATTCTTATCTTTGGCCTATAGCACCTCCACTTCTTCACTATCTGCGTTTTCACATTTTACGTTTGAATTTCCAGTTTGTTCATCTAAAGAGATTATTTCTATGTTACATGGTGTTTCTTCCTCATCTGAGGATTCTTCACTTAGGCTGCTACTGTCAGATTTGGAGTCTGAACCAGAAAAATCAAACTCGTTTCTGCCTATCAGGAAATCTTCGATATGTTTATCACCTTCAAAAACCTGCCAATATTTTTCGTTTTCTGGCACTGCAGATCTGAATTTAGTCTGAATGATGATCTATTGGTTGATTGGAGTCTTAGGGTATGAACTAGCTAGGCAAGCTAATCCGTTTGCAATGACATTTTGACCCCTAGGAACGAACACTAATTCGTATTCAACAAACGTTTTCAGCAGATCCATAGTGTCATTCCTATATGCTCTCAACCTAGGATGTTTCGCTGTGTATTCACCATTCACCTGTTTAATAATCAGCTCAGAGTCTCCACGCACAGTTATCCTACGGGCTCCTAATTTTCTTAGCAGAGTTAAGCCTAGGATCAGAGCCTCATATTCTGCAATATTGTTCGTACATTTGAAGTGCAGGTTGCAGGCATGGCTCTCTGCGTAATCTCTCTTTGTGTTATGTATCCACACTCCTGCCCCAGCAGTTCTTCTTGTGCATGACCCATTGAAACTCATTTCCCACAGGGGTTCACTTTCGTTTCTGTTATCATTTCTTTCCCCACAGCTGGGTTCACCATTATGTTACGTTATAGGGTCTGCACTAGGCTGTGGGCTGTTTATTTTTTTGTTATGGATGTGGAAGCCAGAGAGGTGACTAGTTGGCTGATTTTGTTCTGTTTCTAGTTCACTTTGCAGTGTTGTTTTAGTGCATTGTTCAAGGTTTTCTACATCTTCATCCTCTGAGTCTAGGGTAGCCATTATGTTAAAATCCACTGGCTCTGTTTCATCCTGTGTACCTTTGCTTGTATCTACGTTTTTAGATTATGGTCCTCCCAAAGATTCATCATTGCAGAAGATAAAGGAATCCAGATCTGTATGTATAGAGTATAGAGGAGAATTTTTAGGCTTCTCGGGGCTACTAACCAGGAATTTCATTTGTGCTTCCCTGTACAATCTTCTAAGTTGGCCAAATATTGGGATTGTGGCATAAGCCCCATCCATCTGCATTGTTCCTTGCAGCTTGGCTCCCCATGATCTTGATAGTAACATGCCATACTTGGATGGCACATCTGCCACCACCACATCCATGACCATACACTTTTCAGGAATCTGAGTAAGGCTCACACATAAATCTTTGATCAGGCCAAGACACTTTACTCTACTAGAGTCAAACGAATATAGGTCTTCATAGGGACAGGTTATCTCTAGGCCTAATCTTTCCATTACTACTTTAGGCATTAGGTTGTGTGATGCCCCAGAATCATGCATAGCATTGTGGAGAATCTTATCATGGACATTAAGACTGATATAAAAAGGGGGCACTACCCCTTCCTGAAACTTTCCTTCTATCTTTGGACCAAACAGAAGGGCAGGTTGATCATCACTCAAATTTACAGTGTCACTATTCTCACCTAAATTTAATTCTTTCAAAATTTTGCCTTTATATACATATTGAATGGCCAGCTCAGAGAGTGGGACAGAGATTTTAATTTTTGCAATCTCACCCTCCAAATTGAAAGTGAACTGACTCTTTGGAACGTTTAACTCTGTTTTGTTAGCCACCACCTTAGTGGCTGAATCAGTGTGCTGGTTCTCGTTATGTACAGTGTTTGTGATAGTTTTATCAGGAGCACTAACTACAGTGCTAGTGCTGCTAGCTGGTTTACCTTGCGTATCAGTGTTTTGGTTGTCCTTTTCTTTGTTCTTTCCAGAACTCTCAGTTGTTGTTTTGTTACCTCCAGCAGTTGCCTTAGAATTTTTCTCAGGCCTTTTCTTGATGGTGACCTCAGAAGCTTTGGGTTTGACATTTTCTTGGCTCTTTTTACTCCTGAGTTCATACTGTTCTCTGACCTGCATCATGGAATTTTCAAATCCTAATCTGTAATCTTCAGATTCCAACCATTCCTCCTCCCAACCAAAGGGTGAGGGCTGATCTTCTTCTGAGTAACAGTTATGGATTGAATCTTCTGTTTCAAATATGTTTATCATGTTTCCCTCAGAATCTTCTATGATTCCCTCATCTTCATCCAAGAAGTTCTCTTGGAAAGGGGGAATAACTTGCTGATCTGATTCTCTTTGTCTGTTGGGGGTGTTATTGTTTCTTCTAAATTTTTGGTTCTGGTTTTGGTTTCTATTCTGGTTACTGACTATGACAACCATCTTTTCCATCATTTTCTGTAACCTTTCCACATTTTTAGATAGCTTATCATAATTTTTGTCAGATGTGGAAGCTACATTGTCATCTCTATATGTTACCCTCTTCTCAGAGCTCAGTCTTGCTCTTTTCTCCATCAGGTTTGCCTCTATGTTCACTGCTCCTTTTTGGATGTCTTCCAATGTGTTGTACTCTTTATCCCTAAGCTCATAGGACATGTCAGCATCAAAACCTTCAGGGTATTTTGCTAGAGCCATGCCTTGTGGAGGTTTCATATGTGGAGGGAGGGCATTGTAAATGTTGTTAAACCTTGTTGTGTAAGCATGGACACTCTCTCCTACGTTTCTCTTGAGGGTCATGTATTCTGCCAGGAGTTGGTGAGGGTTTTCCCTAGTTTCCCATTTGTTTATGAAAGTCTAATATAGACCCGGAAGATCGTTGATGCTACCTGGAGGTAGGCCTTTAAACCATTTCTTCACATCACCCCCTAGGCTTTGGGAAAAGATTCTCATTTTGACTGTATCATCATCTATTTCCATGTAGTCAAAATAATATTCCATCTTATCTATATGTTGTTGGGCTGTGATGGACTCTTTTGCAGTGAAGTGTGGGATTTTTGACTGATAATCATTTGGTAAGGGTAATAGAGGCTGAGGTAAAACTAGAGGTGCATAACAGGCTGCCATGATGATGTTTTGATGAGGTAGAGGGTTAACTTGGGTAGCTGGTATATGGATGACAGTGATATTATGACTGGCAGAAGACTGATGAGCAGACCTAGGGTGACTGAGCCCCAAGTTTTTTATAAAATGTGTATCAGGAGGCGTAGATGGAGGGGTCTGTCTGTTCCCAAGGTGTCTACCACTTTGCTGTGGTGAATCAAGAAGCTCAGGACCTGGCTTGTCTAAGATACTAAAGGACCTAGTTCTAGGTAATCTGTTGGGCAAGTCTAGGTCAAGATGAAAGTGTGATAGAACTGTGAGATTTTCTAGTGCGGAATTAGCTCTATTGATGTGACTGGAAACAGTTGATATTTTAGGTGTAGAGCTCCCTCGAGGATACTCTCAGGATTGTCAACTATTTCAGGTGGGTCTGGGTTAGGGTAAGCTCTTGTATGGATGGTTCTAGAAGCCAGAATGTTGCTTTTGGACCAAGTAGCTTAACCCTACTTGTTACTTCTACTGTGGTTGATGTTGTTATGGAGGCTGGTCTCCCAGTGAAGTCTAATGTGAACCAAGATAATCAGCAGGCCTACTGATCACCAGTGGAGTCTTTGAAACGTTTAGGGAATATGGAGTCGCCAGGTGGAAAGTTTTAGTATGTTTTTGGAGGGCTCATTGTCCACCATAGTGCTTATGAGATGTCTTCTTTCAGGAATATCTTCCAAACACAGCAAACTCTGACCAGAGATTGACTGGGAGGGAATTTACCACATATGTCACCTCTAAAAGAGTGTGAGATCTGGAGGCTAACTGGCCCTTTCCAAACTCTATCCAAGAGTATGGGACAACACAGCAAATGGTATAGAGGTTGATGTGTGAATGGGACTGTCTAACTTCCAACCTAATGAGAGATTGTATGTTTTTTAATGCCTAAGGATGTTTAAGATGCAATGCACTCATGTTCCCCAGTGGAGTCGATATTATGTTGGGGTTCCCAGGTTTTGGCAAGGTTGGAAATACCAAAAGATGAGACAACATCATAACCGCTTTCAGACCTCAGGATCTAGCCCTCCTGGGTCTAGAGAGGGATCTCTCTATGATATGTCAAAGGTGTGTGTCTTTGAAGTTCAAGTGTTGAAGATGTTAGGCTAGTTATAAGGCTCGGGGTTTGTTTGTTTTGATTGTTTGATTTGGTTGTTGGTTATTAGGAAAGAAGGGTTCAATGTGAGACCAAGATGAGAAAAGAGGAAAAAGGGCAGAGGTGAATTATTACAGGAAATATTCAGAACCATTGGGCAATGGATTCAGGAAAGGGTTTGCTTGCTAGTCAATAAGTAGGCTTTCAATTGGGCTAGTCATCCGAAACATAGGATCTTCAAGATGATTATGTGATATGAAGAGGTAGAAGGGGAGGAGATGACATAGAATTAGAGCACAAAGTTTAAAGACCAGCTGGTCACACAAGGATCCTAGTGGACAGGGCTAACTCTAATCCCTAGTGTTCCCAAATCTTCCAACTGAATCTATAACAAGAAGCATCTAAGAACTAAATTCATTTAATTCATACATCAGAGAGCAGGCAATAACATCCACTACACTAGTTAAACCAACTGAAATCATTTCTTAGATAATACATTTAGAAGAGAAACATAAATGGCAAGGAGAGCAGAAACATAGGGTACCTAACAAGGGTAAATCCTATGTCAATATTCTGATGCAAGCGAGTAGAAACGAAATGAAATGAATGTAAACACAAAGGTAGGAAAACATCACCGCTGCTTCAGATTAGGATCCAAATAAATGTGCTTGTCATATTAAAAAGCAATACCAATCAAGTACAACATTTCCAATAGCTGAATACTCAGTCTGAAAACATCTCCTTCAACCTATCTTACAACTCTACACAGAGACTGTGTCTCAAAAGAAACTACTTACAGTTCTTTGATAACTGATCAACAACCTTTACAATGAGTTTCTTCATGAATTTATAGCTCCGGAGGAGAAGAGAAGGTAGGTGAAGATCTAAATGTAGTATTAAACTTCTGAAAAGAAAGAGGGCCGAAGCCCACTCTGTATAGATCCTGTGCATTAATCTCTGGTGTTTTTTTTTTGGGTGAATGAATGATCTTATTCAGTCTTCAGACTACTCTGATATAACTCTGAAGTACTCTGACTGCAGTAATATGTGGTGCTGTTGGTGAATAAACAAAAGATAAATGAATGATAAAGAAGTTTTCCATACTGATGAAGTAAATGCTCTGATAGTAATGGGGCCGTTTCAGGGTAGAAAATCCCTCCAGAACATGGCATGGATTGAACACTGCATGGGCGCTCTGTCATTTATGGAAGGAAAAACATTCCGCTGCTACAGAAACCCCTGATACACATTGATTTCTACGCGCTGTACTTTCTACGTGTTCCTTAGGTTCACTGATATGTTGCTTTGCCTCTAAACTGTTGTATTAAGGCTCAATCCTTCCATACTGAACGCTGAAGTTCTTGATCATTAGCTGGTTCTTTCTCCACTGCTCCATAAACATCTCGATCCGCAAAATCTGGGCTTTAATGGCGCCGGATATATTTCTTGCGAAGATTAAACTGTCCTTGGGTAATATTCATGACGCCGCTACCATTTCCGGGAATTTCTATTGTAGTACCAGCTCCCAGATTTAATTCTGTCTGCGCAACACACCATTGAAGTAGTACATGAGAACCATGGAATTTTTTCGCCTCTGATAGTCCTGCAAAAACATGAAACCAGTTATGAAATCCAAGGATGGAGGTGGATGATGTGGATGACAGTGGGACTGCGGAGAAATGGTGGAAAATGCCATGGAATGGCGGAGAACAGAGATGGCGTAGGTTGGTGGAATGCAGAAAAATTATACGTGAAACCTTATAAACCTCAACCCTTGAATGAATTTATGCAATGAGATGGCAGAGGTACGGTGGGTACATGTGGAGGTGATGTGTCGAGACTGGGCGACGACGGAAGAGTCAATAGCGGGAAGACCAAACATGGGTTGTCGGGTCTCAGAGGAGATCGACGGTCAAACACACAGCGGAGGGCGATGGACGGTGGGCCAGGAGTACGGAGACCATGGGTTAAACCCTGCGCAGCTTCGTCGAGTGATGACCATTGGATGGGCAAAGGCAGATCTGACGGCTCATACGAATATCGCTGCGCATCCTGGACCGAAAGATAACGCACGATGGGAGGGCGGTTTTGCCGTTGTACAGGAGACAGGTGTCGAGCACTATATGGAATTGCTGGCCGATGGGAAAATAACACCCGACCCCCATTAGCGGTGCAATGAAAACTAGGCTGTTTTATGGCATGGCGCGCGGCGGGGACCACAGTGGTAGACACACTCTGAACCGTTGATCTGGCGGTGAATGGATGGTGATGGTGCGATCGGTAGTTTGAACGGGTGAATCATGAGCGCCGCGGGTTTAAACGATCATCGTTCGATCTATATGGATCAACGGTTGAGAGATCGCCCGATAAACATAAGGGAAAAATTCCTTTCAGGCCAGCATTTGGTCACAACGCTAGGTTCTATGGGAGGAAAAGGTGCGAGGGGCTAGGCCGAAAGGGGCTAGGCTTGGACTATGAAGAAAATATGATTTTTTGCCCATTTTAATACATTTTGAAGCTGGCCAAGGGTAACGATAGGGGAATGGGGGGGATTTAGACATGAAAAAAGGGAATAAGGATGTTTTAGAGGGGATTTCTGGGATGGAAAGGGGGAATTAGGGGGAAGAAAGGGGACTTTGAGGACAAGGACAAAGGGGTGAAAATGGAGAAATTTTCAAGGGTATAACGGGCAGAACAAAAGCCTTTTAGAGTATAATTCTTTATCAGCAAGGCTTATTTACTCAGAACAACAGAGGGAAACAATCACAAGGTAGGGAACCTAAAAAGGTTGCAAGGATGATGTGTTTAAAAGGGAAATGCATTCCTTGCAGACTTATAAAACAAATTAACCCCCTTGCTTGCTAAGGAAATTATAAGGGGCTAACAGATTCAACTTCCTTGATGGATTCTGGACTTCTTTCTTGTTTTCCATCATCTTCTTGACTAGAGATCATTGTCAATGCTCCTTTTGAGTGAAGATCGTGAAGTTAGTCCCATATGACTTTTGCTGACAAACATTTTTCAAAATTGGCCTTCATAGAATTTGGTAACCCATTAAAAATTGCCTTCATTGCTCTTGTATTGTACTTCTTGGATTCTTCATCCATCATGTCATTATTAATCACTGATTTCCAAACTTCAATTCCTTGATTCTTCAAGAAATTCATCATTCTTTCCTCCCATATATCAAAATTTCGATTGAACAATGGAGCCTTCGCAAATTGATTGACTTCAATTTCGATGGTTGAGGAAGACACATCTTTAGGAGGATTGGAGACTTTCTTCCCTAGCTTTGCCATTTTTGTTATAATGATCAACCTTCAAGATGTTAGGCTTTGAGTGAAGGTACTGGCTCTAAAACCAATTGTTGGAAATACTGAGAGGGGGTTGAATCAATATTTCTTTTCAATTGTTAATTTTACCAGTTAGATCACTTATATTAAGAACAAAAAATGAACAATGATGGAATAGATAAGTTTATTAATTTATTTTTTACAATATCTAAAGTAAAATTATGATATATGGCTCCAACCCTAGATAAAGACTCCAATCTTCCAAGCTCCAACCTGTATTGTGCCAAGCACCAACTTGGTCTTTCCAAGGCTCCAACCTTGTCAATTTGAGGCACCAACCTCTAGGGCTCCAACCCTATCTCTGGTACAGGCTTCGACCTAGTTTCTTGAGGACTCCAGTCATCTAGGGCTCCAACCCTATATTCCAAGGCACGACCCTTGTATCTATGAGGGTCCAACCTCTTGGGCTCCAACCCTCAACTTCACTTCATCAAATATGTTTGGTTATTCTTTATGGCTCTCAAAGTCTTCTTCAACGAGACCTGTCATACTTAGTCTCCACGTCACATCATCAATGACAACATTTTCTTCTTAGAAGGTGTCACCAATGCTCTTCATCATACCCAAATAATTTCTCCAAGTTACCTCATGATGACATCAGTGATGCATCATGATCTTCAATTTTATTTCCAAGATCACTTAAGGCTTCTCAACAAAATATCTTCAATATTCTTCGAAATCACTGCTCCTTCAAGAGTACTTCAATATATATGGTTCATATTGTCTCCAAGATGTTTTCAAAAATATCCCCAAGGAAGCTCGAGTTCTTCAAAAATGCTTCATTAGAATGCTTAGAGGGACTAGTTGCAATAGATCCTAAGTATCCATTCTCCAATGGTACTTCAATTAAGCTTCCAAGATATAGCACAAGTCCTTAAGTCAATACAAAGGTTGTCTTCAAGAACTGGTCTAGAGGATGTCCTCAATCTTCTACAAATTCCTTCACAAGAAATGTTTCAAGGATATGTTGACTATCTGATATCTAGAGACCTATTTCTCAACCAAGGTCCTCAACTTCTACTGCAAAAAGGTATTCTTCACTATGCTCCAAAGGTCAACTTTAATGACATTGAAGGTGTATTCAAATCTGTCTGAAGACTCCCAAAATACTTTCTTCAAAGCATTGTTACTTTGTTGCTTAAGACTTAAGATATGTATAGCAACCCAAACTTAGCCTAAGTCAACTATTCATTTGTCCACCTCAGCTTATCCAAGCCTTCGAAATAGGTGACCAGGACTGTCCTGAAGCTTGCAGCTTCTCCACAAATGAAACTGAGGTGAGGTTTAGTGATGAATGTCTTCAATCCAAGGTGGTTGCCACAAGTTTGAATCCTTTGAAAGTTACAAACAAACCCCAGCAGATGAAACAGGTCCAAGCTGCAATTTTGTTAAGAATCTGAGCCTCCACAAGCCTTCCACAGTTGTAAGCTTTAGATCCGAGGCTTAAATACACTTCCCAATAGGCTATGGTGACCTTCTTCCTACAACTGCACCACCCTATAGCAGCTCCGAAACACCCACAGAATAGTCCACAATTATTGTCACAAGTTCTTGAAAATTCGAGCTTCAAAAGATGGTTGTTATTAAAGTTTGAATCTCACAAATGTAAGTCTGTCCATAATTTCTGAAGAGGAATATCCAGCAAAGAAACAACAAACAAACTATAATGTATCCTTTTAAAAATATGCCCAAAATGTAATCCTTTTCTTCACCTCAGCCTCCTGTAACTACTATGTTATTTCACCGAAATTTTATGGTTGGAATGAGGTGTCTAACATCATATATATACTGGTTTGAACTCCAAAGAAGAGACATGTCTCTTGAGGGAACATGATAGCCTACACAAGTCAGCTCAAGTTGGCTAGGCAAAAATAATAAATTTTCTAACTCATAAATTCAATTTCTCACAATCTAGAAGGAGTTACAAGGAATATAATAGCTCGTTAGAAAGGGAAAAATATCCTCTACGAGATGATCTCAATTTAATCCTTGGATGAGGTCATTTTCGCATCAATAAAATTATATTTGTGAAACTCTCATTATTATTTTTCATGGAAGCCATTAGGATTTTATTTTTAGGTATTGAAATTTTAGGGCTCCTTCATCATAGACTTAGTCCATTAAGTTTATTAGGATTAGAGATTCTTCATGACCTTCAACAATCATCATTATCATGAGTCAAGTCATTTAGGATTTGGGGCTTCTTCATCGAGAACAAAGATTTCATATAGCATGAGTTTCATGGTAAGCCTTCTTTGTTATCATATATCATTCACTATGAGCATCTAGGGCTTTGAGAATCTAGAATTTCATTAATGCACTCATGTACTTAGGGTCAAGTCAAGTAGATAGATTTTAGGTCTCCTAGGTTTTACATGAGGTTAGGGCAACAATACAAGAATATTTCCATCTCCAAAAATGCCATATTGACATCAATGACAACCTTGACCAACATTGGTCACCATGTTGTGGGACCCTAGAGCCACAGTTCTATGTGTATGTATTTTTTTTGGGAGCGATCATGATATATGTCTAAAAGGTTTTCTCCCCTCCCCCCCCCCTACTTATCATTCATTCCGCTCCATGTCTCCCCTATCAATTAAACCTTTTTCAAAGGGTTTCTTTGTAATTTTTCATAAAATGAAACTTCGCCATTCTATCCAAAAAGTTTCGGGTTTTCCTCCATTACAAAGGGTTTTCCACCAAAAAAAGAGAGGAGAAACGGAACAATGACAACGTTTCTCTGAAAGAGTTTTCTACCACTACTCTCAATACCATCACGTTTCTACCAGGCACTAGGCAGTTTTCAAGGTACAACCACACACCATTTTCGTTGTTGTTTATACTTTTTGTGGAATTGGTTGGACCAGAACAGAAGAGGATTATTCCCATAAACTACCACATCATACTAACCACTTTGAATTGTTAGCCTTGAGGCTGTTATTTTCATTATGTCATAGCACTTTTTATTAAAGTTTTAGGATAAGCCTCATCCCTTGCATGAGATCATAATAACTTTTGGGACCAGGTTTTGTGGAGATGACAGTTTATTATTTTTTATATATGTGATAAATTGCTATGTAAAAGGGTTAGTTGATGGTTTTAGAATTTGACTCATATGATTTGTAATATTTTTTGTGAATGAAATGGAATGATACTACTGAGGACTTATTACCAATTTTCTGTGTCTATTTTATACTTTACTTGTGTTTCCATATCTCCTTTCTTTCAGTTACAATTTGCAAATTACTATGCTATTATGGGTTCCTATCATTCTATTAAACATGTCATGTGTTTTATTAGTTTTGGTTAGTCTCACATAGTGAGCATTCTTGGTGAAATTAATGTTATAACAGTGGAAGAGAATCATTCATGATAGTTATTCTTCATGATATTTTAATGAGAATCTTGTCAGACTAGAAATAGCTTTCTCTAAATGGAATGTTTTCAAACTGCTACTTTTTTTAATTTCTACTAAATGCAGTAGATTTATGTTTCACATACCTACGTTTCCTCTCATATCTCACAATTTCCTCTCCTCATAGACTACAAATTTACACTCTGCTACCACATCAGATTCCAATACCCTCATTAGTAGAACTGTGGATTTGACTGAAATCTCTTGTCAGTGAATCAGAATTTATAACATCTACCAATCCCATAAATGATATTATAAAAATTTCCTTAGAGTTTAAGATGTGTCCAGTTAGGCACTTGCTGTATTCCAAGTGTTGATTCCAGTGCCAAAATATTTTGGTGTGTCTGTCAAGAGACAAAGGCCTTGTAACGAAGTATTCTCCTGAGTCTATTATTATGAATTGTTGGGAATTATTTCTTGATGGTGAACAAGAGTTGGTGACCTAAAGAAGACTGCAAATTTGTTCACCTGGCGACTCCACAAAGAGGAAGAGGGGTTTCAAGACCTCCTTCTACAAGGAGGAATCAGAGATCTCCAACTATGACCCCAGTTGCTAACCCAGAGAAAATCATCAAAGATGATAAAGGAAAATGCAGATCAATTGAAGCCACATCTCAGGCAGTGAAGAAGGTACAGAAAAAGTATGTTCTAAAGAAAAAGGTACCTTCATCTACTCTAGAATCAAAAGAAGTTTTAGTTTCAAAAATTTCTACTGAAAAGGCTCAAGTTCAAGCTACTCCCCTAGAAAATAAAGTGGATGTTGTTAACCTAGGCTCAGCTGAAAGTTTTTCTTACTCATCACCTAGTAAATCCAAAATAGGTATTGTTCTACTAAAAGAAGAAGAAGCTGAATTTCTAAGTGTTGATAAGAAATCAGAAGAGTTTGTACTGACTGAAGGGGAATTAGAATAAGTATTGGCTATTTCACCTTTTCTTGATAGGGATGTTTTGACTGAATAATAATTCAAGGATATTTTAAATTTCCTTTAGACTCATCCTGAATACCAGTCTATTATCACTCCTCAGCAAGAGTATTTTCCTTTTTCTCAAAATCCAATTGTTGGGTCATCTTCCTCTCATCCACTTGAAGAGATTGTACTTGAAGGCCTTACTTTTAACTTATCTAATTTCCTTGCTCAACAAAATAAATCTGAATTAACTCCATCCTCTCAAGAGAAAACTTTAGATTATGATTCTTCTACTGAAGGAAAAGCCAGTACATCCTCTATTCATCTTTTTGAAAACCCACTCTTTTCAGTTCCAAAGCCCAAAAATCAGCTCAAGATCTCAATTTTCTTCTGTCCTAGATTAGAATCAAAATTCACCAATTGTAATTCCTATTTCCCAAACAACTACATCAACTATACATCAGAAAAATATGGCTCAACCTGCCCTTACAAGGATGCAACAGATAGTGGTTGCAAGATATGTGTCACTTGTTCTCCCTCAACCCTTGCATCCAGTTCCTCAAGGAGATTACTTGAAATATCTTCCAAAATACACTAGGGAGGGAGAAGGAGTTTATTTTGAGGAACATTTAGTGGCTTTCTATAGTTATGATGAAAATCAGAATATTGAACATGAAGATTTATGGTCAAGACTCTTTGTCTAGAGCTTAGATGGTGAATCTCAAAAATGGTTCAGAAGTTTGGCTCCAAATTCAATAACAAGAATTGATGAATTATAAGAGATATTTGTGAAGCATTGGGGTGATAGGAAAGACTATTTCTATTATCTTACAGAATTTGGAACTCTGAAGAGATGGAAGATGATTCATTAGCTAATTTTACTAAGAGGTTTAATAAGATTTATCAGAAAAATCCTGAAGAAATTAAACCCACTGAAACCAAATCTATAATAAATTTTGCAAATGCTCTAGATTTTGATTTTTCCTTATGGTAAAAAGGCATAGACACTGACAAGTATAAAAGAGGCTACAATTAGAGTGCAGTCTAATCTCATGGCTTCTAATAAATTAAAAATGGAGGAAGAAAATGCAGAAAAGGACAAAAAGAAGATGAAAGAAGAAAAACCTTCTTCTTCTAAGTCTCTTAGAGAAGAAGAAAATATCGATCAAATGTCCAATTTGATTAAGGAACTTGCCTCTAAGATGTCAAAATTAGAGGTGTTAGCCATCTATAAAAAGTTTTCATATAAAATGATGGCTAATTGAATTTTTCAGTCTTCAAGAAACAAATTTGGTGCAAATATGTGAGTTCTTGAAGCCACAACTATTTTCCCTATCCAAAAATATCCTTTTCATTAATATTTTCATTACGAAGATCCTTCAAGGAACCTTTCTGGTTCAAAAGAAGACTTCTTCAAAGCCTTTTTCCCATTATTTTACCCTCACAATTCCCTCCAAATTGCCTTCATTTCACCCCTTCTTATTTTTCCTAACAATCATTCTTTCCTCTCAAAAATCCCTTTCCTCTCTCCATTTACCCTTAATTCCCCCTTAAAAGGCTACCAAATCCCCTTTAAACCATTTATTCTCCTTTATTTGGTTTAAATTAGGCCTTTTTAGCTTTACTGAAAACATCAAAATGGCCTTAAAACCTTCATTTTTGGCCTAAAGAAAACCTTTTTTACATATGGGCCTTACGTGATTCTTTGGATTTAGCCCTAACCCTTTTCCTCCATGTGATCCAAGCCCGTGACTGAGCACTAAAATCCTTGGCCCTTCTTCATTTATGCTCTCGGTCACTTATTCCTCCACAAGACCTCTTTTCCCGTTCCTTTACTAAACCCCTTTTTTCTTTGTTAATTCTTTGTCTCGAACTTTTTCCCCGATAAAATCCTCATCATCTGATTAACCCAGATCTACAGCGCAAGTTCATTGTGGGGGAACCCGACCAAAGTGGTCCATACTCCCCATTCCCTCCACACCCTCGATCTCCACCGTTAATCTTCTCCCGATCCAACGGCCAACATTTTTTCTCCATTTCCAATTCACCACGGATGCACCCGAACGAAAACCTTTCCGTCTCCCCCCCAGTCCCCCCACATTTCATCTCAGCCATCGATCTTCTCCAGATCCAATGGCCATCTGCTCTCCACCTTTTCCCCCTCCTCCATCCACCATCTCACCCTACCACTTCTTTTCTCCGAAATCAATCCTCGTTGATCGGGCTCGATCCAATAGTTATCATACTCCCGCCTTTCATCTATCCTCTTGGCCTCACCTTCCACTGCATTCCAATCCCTACATGCCACCTATCCTCCACTATCTCCTCTACCGCGCATCTCCTCCTATCACGTTCATCCACCACCGTCGATCTGGCTCCCTCAGATCTAATGGCCCTCATTCAATATCACGCTCTTTTCTCCGTAACGAGTTAACACACAAAATCAACGCGAAATAGGCAGTATTGGCCTGGAAAGGTGTCATCCAATAAACCATATCCCATCCAAAACAAATAAAACCATTTACCGCTTGGATCTTGCGCGAAAACCACTTCTGGTTTCACAAAAATGCTTTTTCCTTTTTCATGCTTGATTCAAAATTCAAACCCTATTTCGCCCTTCTGCCATGGAACCCTCCCGTGATGCATTTTATTCCTTCCGCACTGCCCTTTCACCCTCCATAAACCCTCTGAAGAAGTTTATCAAATGCGGAGGATTATATAAAGTCTTGATGTTTTATTTGCAGGTTTCATGGTTGATTAATACGTAGGTCTCCCACAGCCAAAAATTCCAGTGGAAAAAGGCTGAGGGTGACGATCCTCAAAGCCTGATCAAATGCAGAAAAGGGACAAAAAGGGTAAAATTTCGAATTTTTAATCAATGTTTCATAGACATTGATTACAAATCAAACCCTCCTGTACATAAAGAGATACCTGGTAGAAAATAGAAAAGAATAGTGAAGATCAATTAGAGATTGAAGATGAAGATTAAAGTTTAAAGGTTAAGCATAAAGAAAGAAGATTTACGGCTTAATCTACAGTTTAAACATTAAAGACATAAGTTCAAAGATTGAAGATGATTAATGAAAGCCTTAAATCATAATTAAAGGAAAATCAGTGTTTAAAGCAACAAATCATGATAGATCAGCATAAATATGGCTTAAAATGCCAAATCACCGAAGCCTTTACTTCTCTAAAGATAAAAATGCCACCTACCAGTTTATTTTCCCTCAAAAGAATACAAATTCAATACACAGTCAGAGATATTTTCAAATAAAGCTCAGAAAGTAATTACCAACCTGTTATCACTCAGGTTTTCCTAGAAGTTGTGTAAGAGGAAAGTATACCCGAGGTAACCACAAACCAACCTTCAGATGCAGAATCTAGCCAATCTGCATCCAGAGAGGGCTCTCTCTTTATGATTTATCTTTGTTCTTAGAAGGTTTTAGGCTAGTTATAGATCCAAGATGTTTGTTTTGAAAAATGGAGGAATCCTTAAACTAAGGGCAAGGTTGAAAGTTTTCATTCCATTGGGCTATGGAGTCAAAGGATGGCTTTACTGGATTTCTATTCTAAACACAAGATGGCTTTACAGGGCAAGATAGCTAGACAGAGAACAATCCTTAAAATTTAAAGTGGATGGGATGATTTTGAAGGGATGAAAGGCAGCTAAGAATCTTTCACCATGTTCAAAAAGAAAGAAATGAGATGACTACAAACAAAGAGCAATGAAGAATTCTTTATTATAGTAATCAAAAATGTTTAAATTAGCAAAGCAAGAGCATTTAAGAATTCATGCTTATAACCAATTTAGAGGAAAACATTAAGAACAATCACATCTGAAATCAGAGTACAATTAAGTAAATTCTGATTCAATCCTTTATGTAAATTACTCAGAAATGGACATAATGATATTATAAACTGATATAAAACTTAGGACAAAGGGTAGAAAGACTTATTGAACTTCAGTCCAACACATGAATCCTGCAAAAAGTCCTGAGCTTCAAATTGTCATCCAGTAAGCCACGAATAAATTTCTCCAAAATGCTTTTATTCTGAAAATCTCAATGTTACAGCAAAGTAATAGAATCCACCCTCAATACTCTCTTTGAGGGTTTATTTATACACAAAATAATTTGAAACAATCTTACACTATTCTAGCCAATAATCTAGGGTGACTAAGGCATAATTTACAAACAAACAGGAGACAAATGGTCTCGTGGATAGAATAATAGGTAACAACTGATGTGCTATTTCCTTTCTTCGTGGATGAGCTGGAGGTAAGTGCTAAAATGGGGCTCGGTGCTGTCCCTTGCAGTAATTTTTTAGCTTATTTGACACTCTTTGTCTTTACGGATACTCTTTAACCTGTTCAACTGATACTCTTTCATCTGTGCTCATTTTTACCTTTCACATAATAGTAAAAGATAAAATTCTCATGCTGAAGATAATTTTCATAGAATTTCCAATAAGTCTCTCCACCATGAATCGTCTGGTATCATAGTCCTTTTGAGTTTTCTCAATGTCTCATCTGCTTCTGTGAGTTTGTAAAAGGTGGGCTCATTAGGAAATAGATATTTTATTTCATGTTCTAGATGAAATAAATTCCTCACTCTATCATAGATACTTCTCCCTGTTGGTAATGTCGATTCTGGCAAACTGGTAGAACAAGCAGCTGTATTTTGAGCATGAGTATTTATTTTCTTTACATAGGTTTCTAAGTCCATTATTTGATCCTCTGAGAGCATAGGACTTGGTAACCCACTGTCCAACAAAGCTTGAAATTTTTCTCTGAAAATATTGATATCAACCAAAATATCTGTGCACTTCCTTTCTAAATTCTGCATGAAAGTTCTTTTGATGAAAACTCTCTTTATTTCCAAAACTGTGCCGGTCCTGTCCTCAATCCCTAATACTGCAAGCTGTTTCTTTGTCCGGGTGTTCAAAAATTGAATAAGCTGATTGGCCTGCTCAGGCCTGCCTCTTAATTCATTTCTTGTCCTGTATATTTCTTCTTGGGCTATTTTAACTAAATCATTTTGTTCAAAAATAGCTTGAATAGAGGGCCAAATATCCTTTATTAACTCAATGATATTACCCCAAAGAATTCCATTTATTTCCTTTAAAGGCTTTTCCAATGATAGATCTTTTTCCAAAGCCTGAACCAATTTTTCTAATCTTTTTATTTCCCTGGTGTTATCAGCAACTGTCTTTTTAGATGTATCATATTTCTCTTCCAATTTTACTAATTGCAATTTTGTGGTTTGAAGTTCTGTGACCCTTAGTTGTAAACTTTCCATTTGCTTTATCAATTCATCAGAACTTAAACCAGAAGTGTTTACCTGGGCTGGCTGTGTTAGCTGACCTGTTGTTGTAGTACCTGTGGTTGATGTCTGCCTGATAGTTTCCTGTTCCTGCAAAGCTTGTTCCAATTCCTTCTCCGTTTCACTTAGTCGCTTAGTCATATTTAGGAGCAACTCCATTATTTCTTCCTGTGAATTCCCCTTTAGAACTTCTTGGGTCTGAGGGTGCCTTGAGGCTGGCAATTTTAGCTGCTTTCTCAGTGCAGCTATGTCATCATCTTTCTTCTTTATTAATGCCTCAATACTTTTAATGTCTTTGGGGTTGTGACCCAAGCCAATGATTATGTCTTCCAAAGACTTTATTCTGTTATCTTTGGCCTGAGAAGAGGCCTTCTCAATTTGCAATTGAGCGCTTGTGTTATTCAAAGAATCTTGTAGTGTTAGAGCTTCCATGGCTTTATTGGTAAGAGTGGAATAGACCATTTCCCCAGTCTGTCTGTGTAGCTCTATCTGGTCCAGAGGATGAATGTCCTTTGCCAGAACTTCAAAATTTGTTCTGATGTAGTCAGCTGTAGTAATGGGTTTTGGCACCTTTGACTTGAAGTGGCTCATTATCATTTTGCCTTGTGACATGTCAAATGCTGACATTAGCCTTTCTTGATTATGGGGAGCCATTTTCATATATTGATCATATACCTTCATTTTTAATGGATCATTCTTGGCCTTTATATTAATGAAGGTTCTTTTTATATCCCCTGTATCTATTTTTGGCAGTCTGAAGGAGGATACTTCAGTGCTCAATTGTTTGTACAG